>WUAM01000146.1:1000400-1036584 GCA_024336885.1 Actenoides hombroni
CCCCCCCAGGCCCTGGGACCGTGGGGCTGGATGCACCAACGTGCATGCCAAGGGCGGGGGGGGGACAGGGCTCTCTCTGCCCCGGAGATCCCAAGCAGGCCACCTCCAGCTCCCTGTCCACTTCTGCTCTCTGCAGACATGGCAGCACCCTGCGCCCACAGCTCCGCCTGGCCCTGAAGCAGCTGTGAGTGCTGAGTGGTGGCAGTGAGGAGGCATTGGGGGAGGCGGAGGAGGATGGCGGCAGTGAGGGCAGCACCTCACTCATCCTCCCCTGTCCCAGTGGCTCCTGCATTGCCCATTTTGGGTGATTCATGGTGCCATGTCCCATGGCCAGGCAGCAGAGGTTCCCAGCTGTGCGAGCACCACCCAGGGAGTGGCCGCTGCTCTGCGTGCAGAGCCTGGCATGGAGAGCTGGGGACATTTCCCCAGCCAGCACCCCCTGCTCACCTTTGGGTGGCCAGAAGGGAAGGGCCAGAGCAGCTGCAGGAGAGAGGGAGGCAAAGCTGGAGCAGCACCTCTGTCCTGCCCCACGGGGCTTTGTCCTGCCACAACAGCCAGCACCATGGGACAGCTGGGACCTCCAGAGAGCCTGTGGGTCAGATCTTAGAAGAAAAAAGGTATGACATTTGAGAGTTAAAAAAATAAAGCCAGCATTTATTGAGAAATCTTTTCTCAGTTAAATTATTTAGATTTTCATTAGCTTAATTTCACCTGCTTTTTCTTCATTTTTTTTTGTTGTTTCAAGTAATAAAAGTGTTTTATTTTAGAAAGTTCTCAGGTTCTAAAACCCCCAAATCTCTGAAGATTTGATTTAATTTCTTTAATTAAAGAATTTCCTTCCCCCAACACACCCCTTTTGATAGGAGAAGGCATGATTTCAGCCAATGAGGACTTAGGATGAGACATTGCAGGCAAGGAAACCTGTTCAGGAGGAGTTCAGGAAGGCAGAAGGAGACCACTGAGAGGGGTGTGGAGATGGCTGCAGAGGTCAATACCACACCATACCTTTCCTGAAAGATGCCATGGGCTTTGAGATGAAGGCAGACAGACAGTCTCTGCTTTAGCTCCGAGCCATGTAACAGGCTGGCATCTGAATTAGGAGTGCTGCTGTTATTCCATGGGATCCTCGCCAGATCTTCCTGTCACTGTTCTAGGTGAATTGCTTTTAAAATAGACTTTTGTTACTAATCCAGATTACACCCCGGATTGCCAAATGTTTGCAGGGGCTCACCCAGGGGAACTCAAGTGCAGGGATTATTGGGAAGGAGTATCCTGGGCAGCCCTGGACTGGCTTTGCTGCCATGTTCACCTTTTTATGGGAGCTGGGGAGGTGAAGCACCATTTCATTTGAGGGGGAGCTGTGGGAGAACCCCTGCACAGATACCAATACCTCTGAGCCGTGACAGCTGACACACTCCTAACCTCCAGGGACATCAGCAATGCTCACAAAACAGGGTAGAATGTGTCATGGGTAAGCACAAGTGCACACATCAGTCTGCCAGGGGCGAGCTGGGCATGGCACAGAGAGGGTCTCGCAGGGGCTATTCTGCATATACCTTCACTCTGCAAATCTTCAGACATCCAAAGTTGTGTCCCCAAGAGTGACTAGCCAACCTAGTCAGGACTAGCTGTACACAGCTACCCGAGCAGCAGTGGGGGATGAAGCAGCCCATTTCTGATAGATTTATGTTGGAAATGAGATGCAGAGTTGAGGCTTTGCATGAAAGCAGGAGTATGGCTGGGCAAAGAGCTCCGCACAAGCTGTGTGAGTAGTCTAAACTGCTTTTAGAAGTAAGGTAATGGTTTGGACACTTAACATTCATTTTTTATGTTATGCTGTTTTGCCTGTAATGCTTATATTCAAATGTATTTCACACAGGGATCTGTGAAAGTCAACCAGATACTAATTAACCCAATAATGTCCATGAGAAAAAACAGGCATGCAGGTATCAAATTAATCTGAGTTCTGTTGGGAGTATTATAATGAACTGCATGAGGTCTACAGCCCTGGATCTGGCGTGGCAGAAGGAACATTAATATTCTCTTTGTAAAAGGCAGCAGGAGCTTGAGGCTTAGGAGGAATATACTGCCAGGCTGTCAGCACTGAGACACTGGGCTGAGCTTCACAAAGACAGGCAGCCCCTAGCACAATTATAACGAGGAGGCAAGTTGGTCTTGTCAACATTTTCATCTATCTTGTATCATCTGCTCGTCACAAGGGTTGGGTGCAATAATGTATTTTTTTTTTTTAAAAGGAGGTAATTAATTAATGTTGCTGTCATTTTGTTTGTCAGATTTGCTTGGCCCGTCAAATTGCATATAAAATCCATAAGTTTGGATGGGAGTGGACAGCAGAGAGTGGAGATGCCCTGTGCCACAACAGCATCCATGGGCTCAGTGGGCTGGAGGAATGCATTATTAAAAGGGTATGATCCTGCACAGGCTGTTCGCTCAAAGGTGAGCAACTGGAAATCCATGGAGGAATTCTGTCTCCTTCCCAGCTGCTCCCTCCCAGCTTCTTTATCAAGTGATCTTTTGGGAAAGACCTCTTCTAGTAATGAGGAAGCCTGTGAATTGCAGAGCAGCATGATGAGTGCTCCTGCCAATTACCTGCTATCCTTTGTAATATTTAAACGATTTCTAAAATTATAATGTCCTTGGGGAAGAAGAGAAACTGTGTTCCACTAAGTAACATCTTATTAATCAGATTTTATGTGGCACTGAATGAATGACTGAAACCAAGTCCATCCGTTAGATGTGATCATGAATGTCAGCTTAGCTCAGTAATTATTGAGAAGCTCAGTAATACAGTTCGTGAATGGAGGCATGGAAAATGACTTTCCTTCCTTTTAATCAGAACCTGGTGCTCTACGAGGGCTTCCTAGAAAACGATGCCTTGAGAAGGCTGGTTTTGCCGCCATAGAAGAAGAGAACATACTTTTTGTATGCAAGTCTGTACAGAGGGAACTTTGCAGCTCCCATCTAGGCAACACATTCAGAGCCCTAAACTGCTCTGGAGGTTCAGGAGATGACAAACTGCAGCTTCATGAGATACAGGGTATCTCAGAGAGATCACAGGAGCAGGTCTTGAGGGGGAAGCTGGCAAGGGATGCTCTGAGGCTTAAGTGGAGGCACAATGATCTAAGCACCAGGTTTGGTGCTTTCAAAGTACCCATCAGGGAGGACTCAAATGTTTGTTCTTCGGGCAGTGGCTCTGATCTGTGGCTCTGGCTTTGGCTTGTCTCTAGATAAACGTCGAAACAGCCAAGTGCAGCCTGGTCATACCAATGGGCTCTGAACATCAATTTTTATCCCAGTCAGATTTGGAAAAAGGATTGGACTTTTACATCAAATTAAATTAAAAAAAACCCAAAACCTTTCAAAATCATTCTGGAAGAACTTAAAAATGTTTTTGGGTTTGTTGTAAAAAGGACGAACTGACAAGATGCATCACTGAATTTTGTGCATTTGTTATTTGAAAATGCAAATGCTGGCAAGTTATTGTTTTGAAAGGAATAAATAAAACATTTTGTTGGGAAATGTTCCACTTTTCAAAGTTGATTAAAACTTCAGCTAAAGGACTCTTTCCAGTTCGGTCTGGTTTTGAAAAAGGTTTCAGCAGGCAAACAGAAAGACAGAAGCTACTCTCTATGCTCGGAGGATTTGTTGCTACACCAAGGGAAGCAGGTTTTTTCCAGAACTGCTTGGCTGGTGCTGTCCAGCTGCATTTTTATGGAGCCTGGACTCTCGCAACCTTGGGAAGAACAGCAGAGGTATACAGTGTGTTCACTCTACCAGTTGTGCTTGAAGATTTTAGTTGGGGGATCCATGAAAAGGAAAAACTGCATTGCAACCGAGATTATTGCCAGCACAGGGACTCCAAGACAAGTGAGTTTATCTTGGACCTTGGATTCATACAGCTGCATAGACCTGCACAGGGATGCTTGGAGGCAACCAGGGCCAAGTCATCATTCTCCTGTGACACAGAAAAACAGTCAATACTCAGCTCCCTGCTGCCAATGCAGGGAAATTGAGCCAGCAAGTGACAACGTTATCAGTGAAATGATCTCCAGGCTAGACCAGAAAGAGTCCATAAAAGAAGTTGAAATGCAGATGACATGGTCATCCTGATGGATCCTAGATGAGACAAATGTTTTTTAATGGAAAAAAAAGCATAACATTTCACATCAAGCCAAGCTCTTGATGAAGAGTAGACTGTGCTGAGGCAAAGTGCTTATTCCCAGGACATCAGACAGTGTAGGACACTGACACTCCTGCAGTGTCTTCCCCAGAACAAGCTTTCTTGTTGGAGTAAGGGACAGATCCAAGATAGGATTCACCTTTCCTTGAAAGTAGTCAGATCCTTACAGAATCTATTCATCTAGCCATAGACATGTCGCAATCTGGACCAGTCACAGCTGGCTCCCCTTCTGCCTCTGCAGAGAGGCAGGTGTCTCAAAGCTGTCCCCTTTAGTGAAGAGGTGAATCCTCCTGGATGCTTATGATGAGTACTTGGCATCCAGACTGCAAATCTAAGGCAGGTGAAAGCTACACCCTGAACTCAAAGCTGTCTTGTGCCAGTTGGATCTTCGTGGAGATGAACCACCAGCATGGCTGACTCTGCAGTCACTACTAAAAGGCAATTACAGAGCAAACAACAGCAGCAAGAAAACATCAGCCCTTTCTCTTTATTCAGGAAAATGGGAGAGATCAGAAAAGTGAGTGTGAACAGGTCTTTACTCTTTTAATTAATTCTTCGCAAACTGTATTGAAATTGCGCTGCAGAGTGTTTATCATTAAGACAATTATTTTAGGCTGACCTACTTTTCTCTGTCTCTTTAATAACATGAGCCACATCATTAGATTTGTACATGGGCAACAAAGAAAGCAAGCTAATTGGTAGCAGCCTCTTTAAGAAATAAAGCAGCCTAATCGTTTGCCTCCTCACGTTCTTCCATTACAGCTGAGGAACTGCAGAAGATGTTCACTGATTAGTCTGTTGAATTATGAATTAGGCTTCTGGTCCCAGTGCAGCTGTTTTCTCCATGTCATTCCTAGCACTTTATTTCCCCATCTGCTTATAAAACCAGAAGCTTGATCCTGCAATAAACACTTCAAATGCTTTTTTTAGAGGCTAATTAATTGTGTTGCATTTCTTGAACACATATAGCTACCCTGGCTTGCATCGAATTAACAATGCTAATTTCTCTACTGCTCTGTGCCCAAACAATCCCTCCTACAGACGAGCTGGAAAATAAAGAGGACTACATCAAATGATTTTTGTGTTTCAGGTTCTTACCATTTTGATCATTTCTGTGCACAATGCAGAAGGTGCCATCAGAGGACGGGCGTTTGCAAACTACGTTTACCACTCCCAAAGCTATTTGGATTGATCCCTCTTTGCAGGAGCCAAAACAGCAGAGTGACATTTACAACTGGCTCACACTTAATGTTCAGTCCTAATCTCCAGCTGCTGCCTCGGCCACTGGTCTGTTGGAGCTGAAAAAGGCCCTGCATGGCACACATGGGGTGGAGGTACAGTGTCAGTGACATGGGGCTAATGGGCTACGCTGAGGCCTGACTGAGTGATGAGCGAGGCTGCATAAAAGTAACAGCTAAATAAGAGACTAGTTTAAATTAATGAGCCCCTTAAAGTATACAAGCCACTATGGTCCAGAATAATTAGATGACAAATTGTATTTTATTGTCCATACCAAGCTCCCTGTGAACGAGCTTCGCTTATGTGCTTGCATTGATATACAAGGATGTTGGATGTGGCACCCTGAACAAGGCAGACCACCTTGTGCAGCTGTGATTTGGATGTCAATGGTATCTTGCATGTGCAAGTAAATGTGCTGGCTTTGCAAGCTCACTTAGAGCTCGTGGGGAGCCCTGGGGATCCATGCAAGCCTACTGGCTGGACCTGAGTCTGCTTCTGAAAGAGGGAACTGGAGGATGAGGAAAAGCAAGCACAAAGAGCATGGATCATCCCCTCTCTGGGGGCCAGCGTCCCTTTTTTGCTCCTAAGTGGGGGGCAAATCCATTTCCCCAAGCTGTTCTACAAGCACATCTTCCTCAGTTTTAATGCTTTGCCTTTTGCTTCTATAAGGAAGATAGCAAATGTTTTGACTGGAGGTTGAGCAGATACTGTGGGTCCAGCTTTCTCTCATACAGCAAGTTTGCAGCTTCTGGTGGGAGGGCAGAAACAAGAGGAGTATGTCTGGGGTATGGTATTAAAGAGGCACAAGTCATCAGGTCCAGCTTGATGCAACCTGGTGGAGGTGTGTTTTTCTGCAGGAGTAGCCTATGCCCTCCTCACAGTCACCAGAGAGAAGTCATAGAATCATATCAAAGAATCACAGAATGGTAGAGGTTGGAAAGGACCTCTGGAGATCATTGAGTCCAACCCCCCTGCCAGCACAGAATCACCTATGGTAGGCCACACAGGAACAGATCCAGGTGGGTCTTGAAAGTCTCCAGAGAAGGAGACTCCACAGCCTCTATGGGCAGCCTGTTCCAGGCTCCGTCACCCTCAAAGTTAAGAAGTTTTTCCACATGTTGAGGTAGAACATCCTGTGTTCCAGCTTGTGACCATTGCCTGTCGTCCTATCAAAGGCAACCACCAAAAAGTGACTGTCCACTTCTATTTGATATCCATCTTTCAGATATTTGTAAACATTGATAAGATCCCTCTCAGTCTTCTCCAGATGAAACAGCCCCAGGGCTCTCAGCCTTTCTTCATCAGAGAGATGTTCCAGTCCCTTCATCATCTTCATAGCCTCCATTGGACTCTCCAGTATTTCCCTGTCCCTCTTGAACTGGGGAGCCCAGAATTGAATACAACACTCCATATGTGGTCTCACTAGTGCAGAGTAGAGGGGGAGGAGAACGTCCCTTGATCTGCTGGCCACACTCTTCTTCACACATCCCAGGAGACCATATGCCTTCCTGGCCACAAGGGCCCATTGCTGTCCCATGGAGAACTTACTGTCTACCAGGACTCCAAGGTCCCTCTCCATAGAGCTGCTTTCCAGCAGGTCTACCCCTAACCTGTACTGGTGCCTGGTGGTGTACCTCCCCAGGTGTGGGACTCTACACTTACCCTTGTTGAACTTCATTAGTCCTGAGGGACTAAGACATACTAAATGCTTCCTTTAGGATGGAGTGAATAATATCATAAGTGTGTCAGTTCTCAGGTGGCAATAAGGAACTTGGAATGACCAGGTCAGAATGGAGATCTAAAAAACCAGGTGAAATGAGGTCTGCTCCTTCTGCTTGACCCACTACTTAACATATGGTGGTTTTACTTTTCCTTTGCCTGTCTACTTTACCTTTCTTTCTCCCTCTCTCCTGCTCTTTTGAAGAGGACCACTCGAAAATGCAAAGATCAATTCCATTTGTTCTCACCATTAGGACAGGCAAGGATTAGAAGAGGTTGCCCATGGAGGATGTGGAGTCTCCATGCTTGCAGTTTTTTAGGACAAACCTGAACAAAGCTCTAAGTAATCTCATCTCAGAGTGGACCATGATTTGAGCAAGAGATTGGACTGGAAACCTCCTGAAGTCCCTTCCAACCTGAATTATCTGATAATTTTTTTCTGATTCCAGAAAGTTTCCTAACTTTTTTTTTTTTTTTTTTAGCTGAAACCATATGCCAAATTTCACTGACATTTGTGATGCACCTTACTCCTACTGAGGTCATGCATTTGAGAGACTTTGCTCATTACTGAATACTGGGCCTGGTCTAGCTAGTCCCTGATCTGGAGGAAGCTCTTCAGCCCAAAAACAGGGTGTTTGCTGGGACATATAAAGGCTGTTGATCTTGACATCATCCTTCTTCAATGTCCACCTTGCTCGTGGTTGAACCTGTCACCATCTTGGTGCACCATAGTCCAGGTGTGGTGATGTTTACTTCATATAAGCAAAGGACGCCTGCCCAGTGTGAAGAGAAGAGAGGCAGGCTGAGATTTCTGGCTTCTGACCGGAATGATTTCTATGTACTTGGTGCAATGCTGTTGCAAGTTCCTTTCTTTTTTTTTTTTTTTGTTTCTGAGTTCCGGTGGTTGTTTTTCACTAGGACTAAAGCGTTCACGGCTGGTCTCCCCGAAGGCTGAGAATTTTCTTTTAATATATGTTTTTTAATGATCTACATGTAACTCAATCAGTTAAGCTCAAGAATGAAGGCAAAGTCCTGTTTGACTTCAGTCTTAGCTCCGTTTCTGCTCTTTAGCTAAGACTACAAAGACTCAGATTTACGTTTTTAGATTTGTAAATACTTCTTCTAAACCCAATAAAGTAAACTAGCCCCTGGTGTACCCTTGGTGTTCAAGACTGAACAAGCCCAATTAGCCTGTGAAGAGCTGTTCCCTGCAGAATCATTTCAGTATTTTGGGCTAGTCCATTGTGAAAATCATTTACAGCTATACTTTGTCATTGATGGGTTCTTGTTCAGCACAAGAAGCTCTGAAGGTGACTTGGTTTCTTGCCAGAACTTCTTTGTTGATTAACTCCTGTTCTCTTTCATCATCCTGGTTCTTCAACTCTGTTTTCTAGGGAAAGGTGAAGAATAAATGCAGTTTTTAAGGAAGACATATATTTATTTTGCTGCTTCTTGTGTTTGGCTGTGTGCCATCTCCTCATGCTTGCTTTGTGTTTGTTTGATATGCTAGGTGTGTCTGTACACACCCAGCACAGTACATGAATGACTGCATCCTAGTATTAACAAGAAATGATGGCATCTGCATGGGATTTATACATCACATCCTCCCTCCTGTTGTACTGTGTGACTATGGACCTTGCAAGTACATCAGGCCAGTTAAAGCCCAATCTTCAGAGGGAACATCATAGAATAGTTGGGTGTGAAGGGACCCTTAGAATGTCATCTAGTCCAACCCCTCCTGTCATGAGCAGGGACATCTTCAACTAGACCAGGTTTCTCAGAGCCCTGGCCAACCTGATTTGTAATCCTTCCAGGGATGGGGCATCAACCACCCTCTCTGGGCAACCTGGGCTAGTGTCTCACCACCCTCGGAGTCAAAAATTTCTCCCTTCTCTCTGGTCTGAATCTTCCTCGTTTAGTTTAAACCCATCCCCCCTTGTCCTGTCCCAACAGTCCCTGCTCAAAAGCCTTGCCTCATCTTTCTGACAGGCCCTTTGAAGTCCTGAAAGGCCCCCAGAAGGTCTCCCCAAAGCCTTCTCTTTTCCTGTCTGAACCCCCCCAGCTCTCCCAGCCTGGCCTCCCAGCAGAGGGGTTCCAGCCCTCCCAGAATTGCTGGGGCTCCTCTGGCCCCGCTCCACCAGGTCCCTGTCTCTGCTGTGCTGAGCACCCCCGAGCTGGCTCCAGCACTGCAGGGGGGTGGGTCTCATGGTACCCTCCTCCTCCATGTCACACCAAATGATGCAACTCACCCTGTGCCAGCCAAGAAGCTTTTTTGCTCCTGTTATTGCTCACGAAAGTGCTGCCAAACACTGCTCCTGAGTCACCAGAGTTGGTTTCTGGAAGATGAAGGTGGTGTGGGGGAAGCGTAGGAAGGTCTGGCAGTGCCTGGGGTGGGCATGCAGCTGAAATTATGGGATGAGCAACATGAGCAGGATGCGGCGCTTAGGGCCATACCGTGAGAATTTATGAAAGTTGGTACCTTCGCAACAAAACCGCTTCTTTTACTAATATTACACCAATACTATTTTCATTTAAAAAGCTAAGTGGTCCCTAGAGCCCTTGTCGAGCTCTTGGCATGGAAAATCAGAGAGGGCCAGGAATGCTCCTCCACCCAGGCAGGAGAAGAAGGAGCAGGACCAGCTGGAGAAGGTGGTCACACCCATCAGGGAAGCTGCAGCGGAGTTGAGCTGAAGGATAGTGGAAAGATAACGTCTGTAATAAGGGAGATTAAATGCTGGGATTGCAATGGGGGATGGCGACGGGGTGAAGGCACCTGCTCAGGGCTGGTGCAAATCTGTAAGACAGCACTGACCTGAGCCTCAGCTCACACCCTGCTACGCTGCTTCAGGGAGAGGAGAACGGCCAATAAAGGAAGCAATAACAGCAACAGACTATAAAAACCATAATGAAAAATAATTAAAATACGGCGGTTGAGATGGGGATAATTACCAAGGCAGGGGAGTCGGCAGTAGCGGTGCTGGGTGATGAAGGCAACGAGGAGCACCAAGCGAGACTGGCTTGCTGGTGGTGGTGGTGGTGGGGCCGGTGGAGACACCGCCTTGTCTGGCTGGAGACGCGGATCTCAAAACTGTAATGGGAATAATTATGACTGTAATGGGGTGGTAATAAAGATAATGGAAGCGTAATTGAGGAGGGGATGGCTGTAAAGGAGGAGGTGCAGATAACGGCTTTGTAAAGGAGATGATACGAAAAGATAATGGATGGTAATGGAGTTGTTGTTAAAGGTAATGGAGTTATAATGAGGTGACGACTGCGGCAGGTAGAAGGGATGGTCGGTTTAACGAGGACTATGATGCAGAGAGGACTCTGTCTCTAATTCATCATGGCAGGCAGTGCTGGAGGTGACCATGAGGCTAATAACAACTGAAGGGGTCAATCGTTAAGACAAACGCAGCCACGCAAGGAGCACAGCAGGACCGCAGTCCCTGGAGATGCAAGGCGGAGGTGCAGGTCCTGAGGAGAGGGGACGTTGTGCTGCAGCATGAGGTACAAGGCAGAGGAGACAATAACAAGCGCCTCGACAATCGACCTGGGCAAGTCATGCAAGGTTTGCTTTAGGGCAGGGCTGCCCTTTGGAGTCTTGAACCTAGGAGACAGGGATGGGGTGGGGTAAAGCAGGTAGTGGTGGCCACACAACCCCAGTGAGGGCAGGCCACAGCAAGGATGAGAATAAGGAGCCACTGCAGTAAAGATGATGGTGATGAGGACCAGCTGATGACCATGGGGGCAGTTAGCAAGGGTACAACTGGTCCTTGCAGCATCAGGACAAGAAACACAAGCAAGCACATCAACTTGCAGCAAAAGGCACTGCCGTAGGGGCACCATTCAGGAAGCAGTTGATGGCACCACACACTGAGGTTTTTTAGCTCCCGTGCAATGTCTCTGCCCTTCACCTCCCCCTGAAGCTCAGTCCAAGGTTCCCAAGCCTTCCTGCAGAGCAGGTCACCCTCCCACAGTTGCTTGCCACAGAACACTAGCCCAGCCCCAGCCCATCTACCACTGTTCCCCTATCCCCAAGCCCAGTTATCCTGTCAGAGGAGAAAATCAGATTGGTTTCACTTGGCTTGTTCTTGACAAACCCATGTCGGTTGCTACTTTCTAACCTCATTATCCTCCAGGTTCTTACAAATTGATTGCTTAATAACTTCTCCTTGCATTACTCCCTGTTTTGAAGCCTCTAGCTCCTGGGGTTGCTCCGATGCAGCTCCCAGCCTGCCATGGGCTCTTGCAGCGCTGGAGAAACCCCAGCTCTGGAAGTACGCCCAGGGGGGATTTCAACAGATCCTGCCAACGAAAGCACACCTGACTGATCTAAATACCCTGGAAGGTCTTCTCCCCCTGTCTGAGTTGGGCTCCTGCCCAGTATAATAATCCTGTCCTAATTAGCTGGGTGCAAGGGAAGGCTGGAGCAAAGCCCATGCTGAATCCCTTAGTTTTTCTCCTCCATTCAAACAACAACCTTGTGCTTTCCTCAGCTCTTCCCCTTCCTGTGCATTGACAGAAGGTTTTTGCCCAGCTTTTAAACAGACAGCCTGCTGGAGCTTGTTCTGTGCCTCCACATCTCCAACTTGTAGCTACACAACTGCTGCTCCCTTGTCCCCATTGACAGGTTTCAAGCTTTGGTTCCCCTTTCCTACAACCCTTCTTCACATCTGAAGTCCATCAGGTCTCTGCACCACCTTCTTCTTGTTCCTCTGCATCGGGATGGGTTGCTGTGCCCCTAATGCAGCCGTTTTAGGTAACTGCTGGCTTCCTTGCACTCCTTAGCCCTTGGGTTATCTTCCTTAGAGATGCTGCCTACTGGTTCCCTGAGAATTTTGCACATTATCCTTACTCTGCTCTTCTCGCTCCCTTTGTCTTGGCCTTGTCGGCTCCACTGTTTTGTGACTTATTTCCTGAAATTACCTTCCGCTTCTTTCAACCAGTTTTGCTCTGTTAGCCCAAATCGAGCCCAAAATAGCAGCTTTTCCAGTAGCTTTCACCACCTTTGGAAATGAGATGTTGCGCTAACGCACCCTGGGAGCTGAATAGCTCTGTCCTGCTGTATCGCTTGTCCAAGAACCGTCAGTGGAGTTTAAGATGCCATTACCACCAGACTCTACCATCTGAAGGTACCACGGGTGAAGAGTCCCCCACATTCACCCACCTCCTTCTTCAAACTCACATGAGGTCTGTCACACCAGTGTCACCCTTTTTAAGCTGTCCACATCAAAGCAGCCTCTTCCCAGCCCTTTGCTAACATTCAGGACAAGTGTGCCCCATTCTTGGTGGGCTCTTTTCCTTTACTCCTCACTTGCTCTTTCCCAGGCAAGTCATGCTGGCTTCTATTTATGCCACCAAGTCCCTGTAGTGCTATTTAAGCCCAAGTCTGAGCAAGGTGCTAAGATGTCTACATCAGCCTTTTTCTTTGCCATGCTCAGCCACACACATACTGACACATTCACCCTGTTATTTGCTTTCTCATCCCTTTTCTGATCTCACCACCTATTTTTTTTCCTGCTATTTGTTGGCATTTCTTCTGTTCACCCGTGGGTACGCGGCACCGCTTCACTTCGATGGCAATCTGGCACGACCAGGTGCCTTTCCTTACTAAGGGGAGCCCAACCTCTCCCCAGAAAGGGCTCCCCATACGCATCAAGTGCCTCTGCGTCTGCCAATCCACAGCTCCACAGCAGATGAGAACTTTTGCCCACTCCTCACCCATAAACCAAGAAGATAGTGTCCACTGCTGTCTCCACCAGCCACCTCTCAGCTCGTTTCACCCAGTGTTCCCCAAAACCTTTGTGACTCTGCCCCCGCTTCCAGGATGCGGGAGTTTAAGGTACCATCTACACATGTCCAAGATGAAGTGGAGAAGAAATGTCCTTTGAATGCTCAAGTACCTGTGAAATAAATAGAGGGGCTAACAAAAAAAAAATAATAAAATAAAGAGTGGGGAAGAAAAATAACTGAGAAAAGAAAAATGCAAGAGATTACACCAGCCTCAGAGATAACCTAGGTACATTTTTATCACCAGAAGTCCATTTTCAGTCAGAGATGGGACTTTTTTTCTTCTTAATCGCTTTCCCAACAGAAAAATGATGAAGTCACACTAACCTCACCCACCAAAGGACAAAACAATTGAAAGTTCTTTCTCTCCTGGACAGTCGCCAAATCAAACTCTGCGAGATACAGGAGAGAAAAATAAAATAGAGCACACTACAACAGGTCTCCCAAAGGGAAAACAGGCAATGAGGCTGAAGGATTGGAGGGGAAATTGGAAGAGAAATTCTGACTGACTTCAGAATGAAGTTGTGCACAGAGCCCTTTAACAGCTAACTAGACCTGGCTGCCTGGGAAAGCTGGTAGAAAAGCTTCCCATTGTTGTCCTTACCAGAGGCTCCAGTCCGGATAAAAAGTTGGAAAATTTGCAGCCACTATCACTGTGATAACAATCAAGGCAGGCAAAGGAGCCTTGAAGAGAAACTGTAATAGCTGGCTTCCACATGCTGTTGCTTGGGAGGTTGGTACTGGGAAGATGTCCCTCATCTCCAGTAGAGGTCTGGCCAGGAAACTCAGGATTTTATGGGATATTTTCTGGTCATTTTGAAACAGCTGCCTGATGTAGGAGGAAAACCTGAAAAAAGCCAGAGCAAAGGAAAAAAAAAACCAAAACCCACAACCTACAAACACCATGGTAGTGCCTGGGAAGACACCAGTGATATGGAGCTGGAAAGGATCAATGACTTGTCCACTAGCCTTAATATAAAGCATTTAAGCCGTCTGGAGCCTGCTGCCCTGCAGAGCTCTCTGCTCAGCCAGTCTTTAAGTGCTGCAACAATATTATCCACACTGAGAAATGCCCTGGGTTGAGGTCTCCCCAAAGCCCAGGCCGTGATTTCGCTTTGGGGACGGCAAGAGAGAGACAAAGAACAAAAATAAAATCTGGGGGGTGGGGGGAAAAAAAAAAAAAGGGAGACTTATGTGATGCTGGCTGCCAGAGGGAGACTTGGAGCAGGACTTCTCTTCCCACTTAAGGGAAACCCCACGGAGTAAGGGATGAACTCTCTTTTTGCTCTCTGCCACCTGCTTCTCACTAAGTTCCTAGTCTGATGTCTTCAGAGCCTCTAGACAGCAACCAAAGCCCCTCCGGGCTCCACGTTAACCCAAGTGACTTTGGCCAGGTGCTAATGGGGCGAGGTGCTGAGCTGACACCCAGAGGCACTGAGGTTTCTCTGGGAACGGGACCAGCTGATGGCATCATCTCCATCCTTGCACCTCATCGCAGGGACACATCCTTCCACCACTGAAGGATTAATCAGCCTTGAAGCGTGGCAAGAGGGTAGAAAACCAGTAATAAGCTTAAAGTGATCCCCCAGGGAGACGGGTCTGCCCCCAGCTTGCAAAGAACACGTTAGCATGGAAAGACACTGCGAAAAGTAATAAAAATTATTAAAAACCCCACCCTTTTCAGACATTGTACACTTGCTTTGATCGTGCCCTGTGCTCAGCAGCCTTACTCCACGTAAACCCAGCCACCCAGACAGGTAGCCCCACTGCTGAAGGGGAAAGCCCACCCATACACCACCTGCCTGGAGGCATCTCTCCGATGTTTTCCCTCTGCCCAAGTTCGTCAGGGTATCAGCATTTGGACAGAACCTCAGGACATTTCTGAAATAGCTGAAGAGGAAATAAAAAGGGAGATAAAATCTCCATTAGGCACGAGGAGAAACAGGGTTATTTTGGCTTTGTAGATGCCCAAGTGTTGGTACACGGTTCAAGCTCCTTGGGAAACTGTACCCTGTGGGAAAATCCTACAGGATGCGATAGCAGCACAGCTAATGGAATTGCCCTGAAACCTGCAGGATTTCATAGCTCAGGATGCTTTTTTCTGATAGTGGTTTTAACCATCCAACACAGGGGTTTTTATGGTAGGGAGAATTGTTCTTGCCCTTTCACTGAGAACGAGCCACAAAAACTGTAAGAAAGCCATTTGCTATTAAGGTCTGTATTGCTTTCAAGGGAGTAAAAAGCCAGGAAATGTAACTCAAGTTACATTTTTCCCCAAAGTTATAATTTTTCCTTAATCTTAAGTTTAGGTCTTGCAAGGGCTTCAGAGTTGGACTCTGCACTCTTAGCATCTGTGGTTGTTTAGTTTGGAATAAAGTTGAGGTATGTCACAGCCAAGGAGAGAGAGAGCTCGTAGGTCTCGTGGGTACCCAGCTTTGGGCTGAACCCAGATGTACAGGTTCCAGTCCAGGGTTTGCCAGACAAACTAACGGGGTTTTCATGGCCACTGCTGTGCTGTCCAAGTAGTACGAGATCCTGATTGGGTGTTTTATGAACAATTCTGCCAAAGCCATCAGTGATGATGTTGACTCTGCGCCGATTTGCTGCTGGTGTTGTAGAAATTAAGGATTTGCTCTTTTCAACCCAGACAAGGCACACTCAACCACTCTGGAGTTTCCATGGTGGGCATTGCTTAGTCTGTGTCTGCACAGATGTGTGTGCATTCAACTCCTCCCAAGGGGTATAAATTTTCACCTCATCTACATGCTCAAAATGTTGAAGTTTGATTTCTTGTGAGATGCTTAGAAGTACAAGTTCTGCCTGAGAGAGATGTGGTAAAACATTTGGTAGAGGAGAAAGGGGATCCTCTGATCTGAAGGAGAAGTCCTGCAGACATGGGTCTGCCTTGTCCACATCCTGCAGCATCACAGGTCCCTTCATGGGAGGCAACGTGGTGGCACACATGGTGGGAATGCTTGGCTATTGGCTTTGACATCTCTCACTTGGAGCTGCTCAGTGGGATTAAAACTAAGCATCCACCTCAGTCCCTCATACACATCCCCCCTCCAAGGGATGCTCCTCTGCAGCCTCCTCACTTAGGAACATAAAATAGATGTTGTAGGAAGGTCCTGGGGGCCTGACACCCTCCCAGCAACACCATGACCAGTCTGCAGCACCAAGAGGTGTTGCCAGGGGTGCAGCTGCTGCACCAGCACTCTGCCTGCAGACTGTGTAAGGGGTGGAGACACCCCAGAAGCTGATTCTGGTGCAGTCAAGGCATCCTTGCTGTCCCTTGGCCACCCCTTCCTTCAGAAAACGTGATTTTCCTTACCTCAGTGGTGCAAAGCACCAGTGAGACACAGGGGATGCAGAGCTCCTATTGCTGCCAGGAGGTACCCTATGCAGAGCTGGGTGAAGAGATTGTCTTCTCCAAATGCTGCTGATAAGCCCAGGACCATGACATCATCTCCCATGGCAGACAAACAGCAGGATTGGATTCATGAGCTGTGTCACCTGGGCATCAGCCCAGTCTGACTCATTCTTCAGGCGAGCGACAGCTGCTCTGACATTGCACCATCAGAGCTGGGTCTAAAAATAAAATTAGAAAAAAAAAAAGTATATTCTTAGTCCAAAACCTATCCCAAAACCCCCTAGGGGACAGTGGGATTGAGGGGAGAGGAGATGGCAAAGTCCTGGAGGCTGGAAGCAGGGCTCCAGATGGAACGTGCTGGCTGTGCAGGAACATCAGTTGCCTTCTACAGCAGACAGGGAGCTCCTGCATGATGCCATCTCCCTCCCTCGTTTTTATGGAGGAAAGAAAAATTAAGCAAAGGAAGGATCTGAAAGGCTGTGCCAAGTCCCAGGTAGCTGGTGCGTGAAGCTGTGACCACCATGTCATAAATCCTCACCCTCAGCCCTCAGCTTTTGTGTTGTTGCTGCCTCTCTCACAGGCTTGGCCGCACTCTCTCGAGCAGTGTATTTGGGTAATTTATTCTTCCTTGAAAAGCTCAGTTCATGGGCAGCGTCTGGCTCCCTGCAAAGGTCGCTTTGCTTGCTTTAGCTTCAGCCCTCCAGCCAGGTTTAGCAGCAGGACACCAAGACCCACCAAAACCCTGTCTTTGCAGTAGTTTCTCCTCTCTCCCCTTAGACAGCGTAAGGTTACTTGGAAAACAAGTTATCCTGAAACACAGCTTGAGAGATTTCCTTCAAAACAAACATTCAGGCTCCAGGGCCATTTTCCAACCGAAACCATACAAAGTTCAACTTCACACAGGTTTGTGAGCTGCTTTAATAAGCCTCAATTTGCCTTTGCCAATCAGCACGTTACTCCAGCAGCCAGACCCGGACCGAAGCCAGGAGCTGGAGCAGCGCCCATGGGATGCTCCATTGCCCTCAATGGCTCTCAGCAGGGCTCCCAGACCTGCTGCTTATGAGCAGATTTTGCTCCCTCAATGTCTTACCTTGTCACAGGTCCCATTTGTTTTTTTGTGCATTTTGCAAAAGGAGATGGTCCCTTCCAGCAGACACTGTACTGCCTCCCAGCTGTGGGAAGCAGGGACTTCCCCAACCAATACATTTTCATGTCTATTTAAGACTTGATTTAAGCTCCTGCTGTCACAGCAAATAAACAAAAATACATTTTTAATGTGCCAAGGAAGGCTGACATGAAATGTGAGTTAATTTCAATAAAAAAAACACCCTGGCCCAGTTTGCCTAAAGAGGTGGTCACTGCCCCATCCCTGGAATCCTTCCAGGTGAGGCTGGCCAAGGCTCTGAGCAACCTGCTCTAGTTGCAGATGTCCGTGCTCAGTGCAAGGGGGTAGACTATATGACCTTGAAAGGTCTCTCCCAACCCAAAACCAGTGGGTAAACAGAGCCCACTGGCATCAGCACTTTCTACTTAAAAATTTTGAGCTCCCCAGACCAGCAGAAACCCCTCTTCTTAAACACAGCTCAACATAAACTTGCATTTTCTTATGGTGGGAAACACACAGTGAGCCCACAAGTGTGTCTGCTGCAGGATGGCAGGACCTACTATAGGTCCACCCGTGGCCGTGGTCCACATTGAAGCATTTCCAGAGTCAAGTGAGAAGTCATCATCATCATCATCTCTCTTGTGTCTCCAAAGCCTGCGTGCATCTCACACAGCCATAAATCAATTGCCAGGCTTTTTCAGAATTGGATTTGTAACACCAAAGCCTTGGGTCACAGGTACTCGAGTGCCCCACAGGAATTCATAGATTGCTGGAGTGCTTTTCAAAAAAATATTACTTAAACTCCTCGTAAAGGCAGATACTTCAGTGGGGGCTCTGTCAGGTTTGTAATCACAAACCGCAGGATAATGCTTCCGTATAAGTGTAGCAAAAATGCAAAGCATGATAGCCAGCAAGGAAAAACAGAGCTTGGTGAGTTGCTGATGGGGTTTTAAGTCAGCTCAGGGGAAAAACTTCCCTGCCCAAGTGTCCAGCAGCTTCTCCTCATCCAGATGCTCTGTGTCCAGATAGAACAAGACCCTTCTTCCAGCTTTAACAGCCCCACTCATCATTTCTCAAGGCAATTATCCAGGCAGAGCACCAAGGTTGCATGTGGAATATGCTTGCCTAAATTGCTCAGGGCAGAGGTTTCCAGTGTCTCCAGTAACCCCAACTGAGGACAGCCCTGTTGCACTTGAGGGACACCCATCATCCCCAGCCCCATGGTTGAATTGCATCCTGAGATGCTTTTCAGAGGTGCTCCCACCTTCGTTCTTACAGGAGGAGTTTTCACTCAAACCCAGCAAACATGTAATAAAGCAGCTTTAGTTTGAAAAGAAACAAATAAAGTTGTATCTTCTAGCTTTGGCAAGCAAAGAGCATCTTAGTGCATTCAACTGCTCCTCTAAATTTTGTTTAGATCGTGTCAAAGTCTGTATGCTTCAAAGCAACTGTGTTTAGGGGGATGGAAAGACTCTCCAGTCAGCCAGGAAAGCCTGAGATAGGCACTGGCATGCTCAGAGCTGTGGGAGCAGCACAAGGGAGATATAAAAGGAGCTCTGAGAGATGGAGCACTACCTGGGCCCACAATGAAGTCCTGGCATGAACTGAGCTCGCCCTGAAACCACTGATACAAAACACGGTGTGGGGAAACAGGTGAAGCAGTGAGACCTTCCCACTCTGTCTTCTCCCATCCCATGCTTGACAGCCAGCTTAGAGAAGTTTAAGAGCAGACGCTTGCTTTTAAATGTCATTCTTCTCAGGGTGCAAAAATTAAGACAAGACTTGAATCCCCTCCACACGCATGGCTTTCAGCAAAAATACCTGCTATGCCCTTTTAGCATCCCAACTTTGCACACAACGGGGGTCCACCACACAAGGGGGAAAAAAAATAATGGAGCAAACTTATATATGTTTATATCTTTCTATATATACACGTAAGCGTGAGATACAGAAGATCAAAGAGAGAGAGGCACAGCAGAAAATCAACACAAAAACCACACCTGAACTCCAGAGCACACGACACAGCAGATTGATGCATTTCCTCTTCCAAGACGCCCCAGCAAGGAAACATTCACACTTCTCAGAGGTCATCAGGTGGCAGACCAGCAGCATGGTAATGCATATACTGGAACAAGACAGATGCAGCACTCCAGGCTCCTCTGGCATGTCTTCTGCCCAGTATCAAAAGGCAAAGGTCTAATGCTCCCCACCAAAGTTGGGATGTTCCTCTTAAAAGCACAGCACCTTCAGAAAAAAACAAAAACCAAACAACAACAACAACAAAACAAACCAAAACCAATCAACCAACCCAACCCAAAACACAGAAAATAAACCGGTCAGTTCTCTTTCTTCTCCCTCTTATCTACATCTCCTACCTGGGGTTGTTTAGCCTGGAAAAAAAAAAGAGGTTCAGAAAGGGAGACCTTCTCCCTCTCAACAATTTCCTGAAAGGAGGTTGGAGCCAGGTGAGAATCAGGATCTTCTCCCAAGGAACAAGCGATAGGACAAGAGAAAACAGACTCATGTTGAACCACAGGAGGTTTAGGTTAGATGTTAGGAAAACATTCTTCCCCAAAAGGGTTTATCAAGCCCTGGAATAGGCTGCCCAGAGCACTGGTAGAGTCACCACCCCTCACAGGCTCTGCTCCTAACTTGATCTCAGCTGACATAAACGGGCACAGAAATCATTAGAGTCACATGGACTTAAAGTCTAATTACCTATGGGTGGTACCACCCCCCTATCATTAGCCATCTCACCTGCAAGTCCTGCAGCAGCTTTAGAAAGGAGAAGCACGGGGTGAAGGAGATGGATATTAGCAACACTTGGCATTTCTTTGGTGTCTCCAAACCAGCCAAGGCAGGTGTGTGTCTACCAGACTAGACCCCCTGCCAGGAAATGTAATCGTATATAAGAAAGTTGATAATGACTTGCAACTAGAAAACCTTCTGTCAGAGCATCTTGTGGCACTGTACAAGCAGTAGTGAAGGAAAGCCCCTCTGCAAGGCACACCAGGACACCATAGGCCAGACAGCAACCCTGCCCTGGCTTTAGGGTATCCCCCTATTTGGGCAGGAGAAGGGCTGAGCTGAGTGAGGGCAGTTCTGATTCGTTGCCTGCCCTTGGCCATGTAGTTTTGGCCCCGATGGCTCTGGCCAGGGAGGCAATAAAAGCCCAGGACCTAGAAGCAGAGCTTGTCATGTCCACATGCCACATGAAAAGCAACACTTCTTTTTTTTCCAAAGCCCTACAAAACCAAGTATTAGACAAAAAATACACGTGAAGCTGCTATTGATCTTCCAGCCAAGCTCTGCAATAAAAGAACACTCTTTTCAGCTTACTTCATTTCTAGAAGAGGATGAAGTATCAGAGACATCGCAGATCAATTTTATCTCCTAGGGACCAGCCAAACACCATGCCAGAGGTGGGCAAAGCCAGCCAGCACAGGAAAACAACCCACCCAAATTTCAGACGAGCTTGTAAAATGAATTTTTGTCATAGTTTCAGCATTCGAGTTATCCTTGTCAGCCATCCAGCTAAGCACACGTCTGAGGGGTCCATTACAAGATTTTCTGTTTTCCTTTCTCACCAGCATTTTCATAGACTCCATTTTCATGGACTTTGTAGAAGGAAAGTGCCCCATAGATAATCCCACCAGAGTTAGAAGACTTTGGGTTATTAAATATCTACCTAGAGTGGAAAAATAGACTGGCATCTCTGCACAGAAGTGAATTTCCACCAGCTCATCCATTAGGCCATCATCTCAGCATTTTGTAGGGGGATAGCCCAATATTATCTCCACTTTCCCATGGGAATAAGCAGCAGTGTCAACAGCGAGAGGGATCCATGGTGAAACAGCATGACCAGGGTCAGGGTAGGGGTTCAGTACCTGAGTGCTGCTGCCCAGCCAACCCACTCGGTGACACCAAATGAATGAATTCTATCCCAAAAGGTTAAAATAATCATCCTGAAATGGAAATAGCTGGGCCAGAATATAAGCCTGCTTCAAAGTCTCATGGTGACCTTCTCCAGAAGGATCCCCCAACTCACTGCAAAACGCAACTGGAGACATCATACTCATAGTCAAATGCTGGGATGTTACCTTGCTATTGTCCCCTAGTCAGGGAGGACCACTCTGAAATGTCAGTGGGTCTGTCCCTTTCAGCAAGGAACCATCCAAGGCTGTTCACTGGTGGGATCCTGCCTTGCCAGTTAAGGAGAACAGAGTCTCTTCTGCTGTTCCCCACTCATTTTCCCATGCAGAGCTTCTTGCACAAATCTCCAGGAGGCTTCAAGCTTGGAGACTTTCTCCTTCTGCAACAGTTTGAACTTCAGCAGAACCTCAGAGGTCTGACCAGTGCTACCATAATATATCTCAAGCATTCCCAGCTGGTGGCCTCACTTAACAGTTTTCCAGGGACACTCAGCTTCCAGACCTGGCAAAACACCCACTTCCTCTGCAGCGTCATCCTCCCTGCACCGCTCAGCACTTACAGCTCAGCATTACAGGTCCACGTCCACCTCAGTCAGCGGGTTGAGTTTGCCTAATTTGACAGGCCCGTCCTGCTCCCAGCAGATATCAAGGCGTGCTCGCTCCTCACTTGCTGCAGGAATAGGATGCAGCCAACAATACCTTACTTTCAGATTGCTGCACTCCAACTCTGCAGATGTTTTTGGCTGTTTCTCATCTTCCCACAGTGCCACAACCGCTGCCCAAGCAATTGCGTTTCTCAGTTGAGCAAGCCCTACTCAGACGGCCACGGCCTGTTATTTATCGTTATTTATCCATCTCTTTGATCAGAAGTGAAGGAGGGCAGCAAAGGCAGGCAGGAAAGTGTGTTCCAACTGACTGTGATTAATTTTGGCTCAGAAATTTTTAAGATTCTCGGAAATGCGAGGTGCTGAGCCAGCTTTCTGAGACACTGGGGACCAGAGGAGTCAACCCAAAGATGAATTTTGACCCGTTCATGAAAGCGATTGTGTCACATCACTGTCTGTCACAGGACTGCAGTAGTTTCCTTCATCCTGAGTCTTACATCTCCGTGCAGTTCTTCAGCATAAAAACAGCCTTAAAATTGATTTTAAGTGCTCGCTTGTGAACTATCTAACCCCAACACTTACAATACTAGTGGGAGAACTAAAGTGAGCAAAATCCAAGCTCTAGCTTAAAAAAAAATAAATCGCAAAGCAGCGGGCTTCCTTCCAAGCTCTCCCACCCCACGCCGGCTCCAGCTTCGATGAAATTATGTTACACATTTATCCTCTCCTTAATGAGGTACTTACCTATTATAGAGCAATAAAACCCCAACCTGACTCAGATCTTCAGCTGTTGCAAGCCCATGTTGACTACTGCTATTTCCCCTTCCCGAGGATCTTGGTTTTTTCCCCTGCAATAAAAGTGCTGAGGCTATTTCCAGTTCTTCCACAGGGATGGTTTTTCCCCACTCACCTTCGTTAATATGGTAGCCCAGGTCTTCTGCCGAAGTCCAACGGAAGCAAATCTATTTTTAACCAAACTGCTCCAGCAGAAACCTTCAAAGCCTGCTATAAAAATGACTAAAGGTTATTATCTCTGGCATGCCTTAATTAAAGCCATTTTATATCCCACCAGTGGCACTGGAAGGTCTGTGCAGATGCCCAGCCAGCTCCTCAGGCCCAATCATGTCCGTGGCAGCTGTCCCAGCTGGCAAGGAGGTACAACTTAAGGAAAGATGGAATTTTGATTGCACACTCCAGCACAGCTTATTGTAGAGGACCCCCATCCTAAAAGCCCAGACCAACTCTGTCCTATGCCTGGGGCCAGACACGCTCTTGCAGATTAGAAGAGCCCTGAGCCACTATGGCCTCCAAGGCTCAGTGGGTGGCCATGGTCCTCCTCTCTCCTCCCCTCAGGAGCCCAGAAATGAGTTCCTGAAACATTAAGAGATCTGGAGTATTAACTTGTTCTTCAGGAAGGTGCACATTTTTGTTGTTGTTGTGTAAGCAGATTTTAAGAGCATCAGGGCAGACAATTGTAGAATCATGGAATCATTTCAGATGGAAGAGACCTTTAAGATCATCAAGTCCAACCATTAATCCAGCACTGCCAGGTCACCACTAACCCATGTCCCTCAGCACCACATCTCCATGGCTTTGAAACCCCTACAGGGATGAGGACTCCATCACTGCCCTGGGCAGCCTGGGACAGCCCTTCACAACCTTTTTGGGAAAGAGATTGTTCCTCATGTCCATTCTAAACCTCCCCTAGTTTGAGGCTGTTTCCTCTTATCCTATCACTAGAAACTTGGGGGAATTTCTCAATTCCTACAAAATTTAGGAAGCCTTTATTTTGGCTTCCTAAAGCTACCCACTTTCAGTCCCCATTTTCCCACCTCCACTTCTTGAGACATCAGAAGAGGTAAGATGAGGGCCAAATCTGCTGGTTGGGCTGCCCTACTGTGATGGCTGTTAGAGTCAAAGGGATGGCAAACCTGGGAGGGGAGGTGATGTGGCCACCTTGCTTCACACCATTGTGACAGCAACATGGGATCTCAAAGGGAAATCCTCAGTCCCCACGCTGTGCAGGGATAACCAGGGGTGACTTAGCTGGTCATTTATAAGGTCCCATCTCTCCTCGGGGAGCCTATCTGCGGGTGATGCCACATGCTCTCCAGGAAGCTTGCTTGAAGACAGAAAAAGAGGTTTCAGAGGAGGACCCCCTGCTTACCTGTGGGTGTGGTCCTGTAATGGAGAAGACACATTTCCATCATCAGGCTGTTCCGGGGCTGGTGGGCAGGTCAGGGTGCAGCATCATGGTGTTGGGGCAGCTGGTACCCACGCGCAGACCCAGGGCTCCACATCTCCTCTCACCCATCTGTCTGTGGCATGCCTTAACCTCAGGAGCTTTCCTAAACACTGTGTCCCCAGCACATCTCCTTCCTCCTGCAGTGTCCGGAGATGCCGCCTCCTTTTCACACACAAGCTTCTGGCTCATCAGAAGTGAGGAAAGCCCCAGATTAACCTATGTGACACAACAGAGCCTGTCACTGCCTGCCCTGCCTTCCCCACTGAGGGACTGTCACCCTGTTCACCACCTGGAAGGAGGAATCCATCCAGGATGTGTCAAACCCAGCCCGGCTGCCTGAGTGGGAAAAAAGCAGTTATTACTGCAAACTCCATATACATTATTTATCAAATGAAGTCTCTGCAGCAGGACTACAATTCTTTGCTCTGCTCTGGCTTTCTCCTGCTCTCTTCGGCTGTCTTTTTGATGGGAGATGACAGAAAACATTTGCAGGCTCCTTGTTGTCTCTGCCACAAGGCTGTTCCCTTCCCGAGGAGACCCTGCAGGTCCTCAAAAGGCATGTGGGACAAGGTTTGCACGAACAAAACCACCCTCTAGCAACCACCAGCTCCACTGCAGCTGCCTCGCTCCAGCACTAAAGTCAATGCACAAGTTTCTGGGGCGATCCCTGCTGCTGCCTGCCAGGTTCCATATGCGTGCAAATCAGCCACGGCGCATCGTTTTCTTTGAGCAATATATTAAAAAGGATGGAAAAAAAACTGATTTTTTTTTTTTTTTTACCAGTATTGTGGGGGTTATAAAGCAGGTGGGGGAAATCCACAGCATGCATGACCCTGGTCACATCAGCTCTGCTACAACTCTGTGGTGTAAAAACACACATGGGAATGCAAAAACACACCAGATGAGCGTTTCTTTTCCATTCCCCGGACTGTGGGTCAGGGTATAAATGACTAGGCAAACCAAAAGGCGAGTTAAAAAAAAAAAAACCTTACTCATTTGACTTCAGCAGGTGGTTTTGCTTTTACTGAAAGCAAAACCGAGTTCCCTGGGCGCTTCTGCTCAGGGTTCCCATGAGGAAAACGCCGCAATCCTCTAATTATGGTTTAAAACAAGGCGTGATAATAGCAGGGATTTTCCTTTCCCTGTCCGCAGCGCTCTCGTCCACGCCAATGTGGTCGCGCTGTCAGCACACGGGGCTTCTACGGGGCGATGGAGATCGCGGAGCTCCCATTTTCTTCAGCCTGACTTTGCTCTTGGTCACACGCTCCATCTTCATCAAGCCATAGGCTCGATCCGGGCTGGGGGCAAGGGGCGGAGGCGTTCTGGCGATGGAGCATCCTAAGCTTGGTCGTTTGTGCCTGCATCGTCTAAGTCCCGAGGAGGTTCGGGGTTGACTCATAGACTCTAATGCAACATGACAGCCAAGTATCAGCAACATGAGCACGAGGACTTGCTGCCAGCATCCGAGCTGAGCGCTGGGAGCAAATGGGAAAAAAAAAAAAAGCCTCGTGCCCATGACTGAGAGCGATCTGAATCCCACCAGCTGACGACGGGCTGTGGGCTCACAGCATCATTGAGGTGGGATGAATTAACAGTGGAGGCTCTCAGGCTTGGTTTTCTCCATGCTGGAGGATAAGCGGGCACACCACTACCTGGTCCTGCCTTACCTTGATGTCCGCAAGTCTGTGCCTATGCATGGACAGACAGGTAGAGGGATGTTGCTGAGCGGCGGAGTGGGAAGGGATGGCAAAGCTGTGGCTGTTGGAGAAGGAGGTTTGACCATCCCGAGTGGCAGCACCTCTGCAGTACCATGCATGCAGGGTCCATACCATGCCCACATTCCCCTGGGTCCTACGTTACCCTCCAAAATTAATTACCGGTGCCCCTGCTGAAGATAAAACTGAAATCATATTTATTTTTGCACTTACATTCCAGTTGCCATGTAATTAAATGCTACCACATAATTAAAGAGGATTTAGAGGGTTTTTATGCCCTGCAATGCGCCATAATTACAGTTAATTCCTCCTTTACGGCTTCTGAGCATCTCCAGTGGAGCTCTGGGAGCCGCCGGGGCGGGCAGAGAGGCTGTGGCAAGGCTCAGAAATGTGGTGCACCGTTTTAGCAGTGAAGGGCAGCAACTCAGAAAGGCCTGGCCCCGTCCCAAAATCTTTCTTTAGAAATTTAATCCGTCCCCAGGCATGGGGCAGGAGCGATGACCTCTATAAGCTCCAAGGAGCATCACTGTAGGCAAATGGTGATGCAGAGGAGAGCAGCAGCGGGAGCCATCCCAGCCCCTGCCCCCAGGCCCTCCCTGGTAAAACTGCTTTAACTTTTAGAGATGCTGTATAAGGATAAAATAAACCCTTCTGTGACATTCAGCCCTCTGAGAGGGGATTTATTTCACACCTGAGTGTGAATAAATACAGAGTGTGAAGTGCAGGACGTGTTGAGCTTTCATGGGCAGGGAGTCCCAAGGGATGGGGCTGTCCCAGCAGCGGGGCAGCCAAGGCTATACCCGACAGACATCAAATCTTAGCTCTCAAAGGGCCAGGCTACCAAGTAGTCACCTGACACACCTCGAATCATACATCCAGCCTCATAAGGAAGTATGGAAGAGCTCAGTTTTAGCAGCCAGCAACTTCCCATTAGAAGCCTAGAACTCAGGCACTGCCAGATCAGAGTGTCATATACGGACCTAGAAGTGAGAAGGCCACCCTCCTGCAGGACATGGGACACCATGGGTCTTTATACTGGTGATAGAGGATGGAGGAAAGTGTCTAAGTATGAGCTGCTCCGTGGACTTACAGCCTGCACCTGCATCTCAGAATCATCTGTGGAGTACTGGGGCCAGTTGCAGCAGAGAGGCACAAGCAGAGGCTGGGTCGCTGCCCAAGACCACTGTTAATGGCCTTCATGATGAAATTAGGCATCCACCTTGGTTTTGTTTGCCAAACGAGGTGCCCACCTTTGCAAGCTGGTCACACAAGGGAATTATGCACCAAACAAGTGTTCTTTGTGGCGCGTGGTTGAGCGCAGTCACTTTCAAGAGGGAGCTGATAACATACCCACTGCTGTAAATCTATATAAATGAAGATGGTCAACGCCACAGTTTGCTCACTAAAATGCTGGGATGGGCTCGGATTAGAGCTGGCACCCTTGTAAAAATCAGACCTACCTCAGGCAACCCCTTGGGCTTCACAGGGAAGCAGGCGGGAGGCAGCAGTCGAACGAGATGCCGCGAAGCCAGGCGCACCGGATCTGGGCTTTACCTGTTAATGGGAAAATGAAAGGAGATTCCCCCCCCAAAAACCTTTGTGCTAAGCCACTGCCTGCTTTCCTGTGGGAGCTCATGGAGGCTATTGATATATGCCATGGCGATTCAATAAAAGAATATGTAATGAAAGCGAGATGGAACGTAGGCTGCAATCACAGAGGCGTGCATGAATTATTAAGCTGGCAGCGTATGCAGGCAGTCGGGGGAACTATAGATTTCTTCCTCCACATATAGTTAGGGAGCGCTGGTAAAAGCGTCAAAGTATTTCATCCTTAAATATGCCATTAGTCAGCGGGGTGAAAAGCGGTGCTTCTCCGAGGGCTGCTTGGTGGTGGCATGAAATGACTTGGTGGAGTTTCTCCCGTGCGCTGCAGATTATCAGGGTTGGTCCTCAGCTCCAGCCCCATGAGTCCACAAGGTCTGGCCTTCAGCTAAGGAGCGTTACAGGGGGGGTGTGACTCTTTTCTCCTCTAAGCTTTCGTCTTTAATTTCCCTGAAAGCCTGCAACAGGTTGTGTTCAGAGGGGAGACAAGGATTGCAATTAGCCAGAGGGTGCAGGAGGAGTTGATCGGGGAGGGGACTCTGTTTGCTTGCACATAGCAAAGACCTTCACTCTGTCACCAAGTCCAGGAAACATGCACTGAAAACCTTCTTAAAACAGCCAAATTACACATCAGTAGGTCAGTAATAACTGGGACCCAGTGCTCTTCACCCCCCGAGAAAGCTGCAGGAGGGAATTGGGTCTACAGGACATGTTGCATCTCTACACCTTCTCAGGAGGGTCCTACCAATGCAAACCCACCTCATGATAACAAATTTGCAGCAGTTTCAAGCTGCTGAGGATCTGACCCAATTATTCCCACTTTTTCTCAGTTAGCAGCTGGTGCAACGCAAGTGCTTTCTGGTGAGACAGGCAAATCAGAAGAGTTTCTCACTGTATCACAAAGGAAAGCAAAAATCAAGGTGTGTGCCTTCATAGAATGGTTCGGGTTGGAAGGGACCTTAAAAATCAGCCAGTCCAACCTCCCTGCAGTGAGCAGGGACATCTTCAACCAGAATTAGATTGCTCAGAGTCCTGTCCAACCTGACCTTGAACCCTTTCAGGGATGGGACATCCACAACTTCTCTGAGCAACTTGTTCCAGTGTCTCACCACCCTCACAGTGAAGGATTTCTTCCTTACATCTTATCTAAATCTACCCTCTTTCAGTTTTTCGTGCACTGTGGCACCCAGGAGCTATTTCAACATAGAGCCAATAACGCTGCTGATGTATGGGAGCAATGGGTGGCTTGAAACCAGTGAGTGCTGCAGCATCTTCTGGGAGATATGGAAAAAAAAAATAATTAAAAATCAGAGTTGGGCTTCAGAGCTTTCAATCCACCTGTTTCCCAGCTGTCTGGTCACCTTGGAATAGAAAATGTACAGCTGGGAGGCCAACCAGAGACATCACAGAGCCCAGCAAGCAGGAGAAAAGCTGCACGGGCTGCACCTCACCATATCACGGAGCAGGCACCGTGTGAGCTGAGTGCTCAGGTATCTCCAGGGTGGTTTTAGGAGGCTTGAAAACCATCCAGCAGAGCTTTTTCTTTTTTGTCTTGTGGGAAACCTCCAACACACTTTTTGAGATAAAAGCCCAAATAATACACTTGAAGGCTCCCCGCTCGCTTCGCGCAAGTCTCGCTCATGCAAGCCCCAGGCTCTCTCCCACCATTACCAGCAGCTGAGAGCGAATCCATCCCAGTGCTCTGGCTCCCGCCAGCTGAGACCTGTCAGGGAACACATCACAGCTCCAATCAGCCAGCCCCGACACGGCTTGGGAGCTGCTGGCTGTTAGCTAATATCTGCCTGCTCCTGCCGTGCCCAGGAAGCAGGCAGCGAACTCCGTTTCTGGATGGCTTGTTTGTCAGCATTAAGGGTGAGTGCCAGCCTGAACTCCAAATAGATCTGATTTTCCCGTTTGACGTCGGCAGCGTAAAGCCGGGCTTGTGGTTTATCCAGCGTTCAGGGAAGGAGAATGGAATAAATGCATATAAATATGGATATATACACTTATATCTCTATGTGCTCTGGGTAGATTAAAGCGTTTCTTGCCCAGAACAAAATGTTCGCTTCATTTTCACATTTTTAGTCACTTCAAAAACATTTTAATATGTGATGTATGCCCGGAGAAACAAATGCTTTAATTTTTAAAGCATCTTTCCAGGCAGGATTTGGTTTGAATCTCTTTTTTTTTTTTTTTAAACCAAAGCAATTCATCAGAACTGGTATTAAAATAGAAATATTGTTGGACCATCCAAATATCTGTGGCTATTTAACCTGAAGAAGAGAAGGCTGAGAGGGGACCTTATTAATGCTTATCACTAGCTAAAGGGTGGGTGGCAGGAGGATGGGGCCAGACTTTTGTCAGTGGTGCCCAGCAACAGGACAAAGGGCGATGGGCACAAACTGCAACCCAAGAGGTTCCATCTGAACATGAAGGAGAAACTTCTGTGGGGGTGTCAGAGCCTGTGCCAGGCTGCCCAGGGAGGTTGTGGAGTCTCTTTCTCTGGAGAGATTCCAAACCCTCCTGGACACTGCGATCCTGGGCCCTCTGCTCTGGGTGATTCTTCTGGAGCAGGGGGGGTTGGATGAGATGATCTTCAGAGGTCCCTTCCAACCTCTACCATTCAGTGAAATACTAAATTATTTCCAGCAAAATGCCAGAGAAAAAAATTGCTGGAATCATCCCGTCTGTGCAGGTTTGATGTTCCCATGCCCACCCAGCAGCAGCCCCTGGGGCAGAGTTTGATTTTGCTGCATTCATATTGCAAAGCCTTTAAAAAAGGAGCTGCAGATGCTGCTGGGGGACATGACACTGCACTTCTGGGCGGTACTACCCCCAAAAAACCTGCTGCCACACCATTAAAGACTTTCTCGGTGCAGCTGCCCTGAGCATCATTACACACAGATTCCCTTTTGCATTCCTAGCACCGAGCCACTCGCACAGATACAGACCATCAGCAAAATGTAAAAATAGCTGAAAATACATAATTAGGCTGGATGTACTGTGGATTTAACAGGGTCTTTCTATTTCTTCCTTCGCTGGCCCGTAAGATACAAGCCCTGGATGGAGAGAGGCCATTTGGGAAGAACAGAGAACGCTTTGCTGTGGGATATGTTGGTCAAAAGCCCTCAAATACTTTTCTCAGTTTTATGTTGTGTGGTTTTTTTTACTGAGCACCACACTGAAATTGCAGCAGATTGATTCTTTCACAGCTCCCAAAAGTTGAAACGCTTTGGAGCCGAGAGCTCAGTGCCTGCCAAACATCATAATTAACTCTAATAATTCTTTAATTTGAACTTTAATTCAAACATCCATGTTTCTGGGGGACCATAGGGGGAAAAAAACCCAAACAAAACAAATCAAAAACAAACAAACCAACCAACCAACAACAACAAAAAGGCAAAGCAAAGGAAACTAGCTCTGGTAAAATAAAGCAGCAGCCCCAAGCCTGTGCTGTGCTAGAGGCAACTGGAGATAACTGTCCTGACCTGGGTGCAAGTAGATGGACAGGCATCACCCCAATATGATGGAAATCAGAGGAAAAGACATTGCCATTGGATGCCAGGGAAGCACCAGGCTCAAAGGCGCCTTCAAAGACCCTGCCGGGAGGTTTTCCAAGGCCACCTTTAGGGATGGAGGGACTGAAGTCACCAGGAACATCACCAGCTGGGAGTTTTATCTGAACTTGGTGACAATGAAGGCAAAATGGAAAGAAAAAACAAAACCAAAACCAATCAAACAAAAAAAAACACCTCAGATAAATTTGCCCTAATGCAACTAATTTTATGCATTACATGACCACAAAAATTTGCTGATTTTTCCTCATACAAGGAGAAAGAAAAAAAAGATATAGCCCTGGATCTGTTCACTCAATTTACTAATCCCCTAGGAAACATTAGCTGAGATGGGAAGTGTGGGGAGGACAGGAGGATGAGAAACCTGAAGCAGGAAAATTAATACAGCTTCTCTTCCTCAGTAGACAAGCCTCAAGACCAGGCACGTAGCCCCAGAGCTCTGCCGGCCAAATCCCTGCACTAGCCCACCCAGGCTGAGCACATGGTGACGGGCTCCTTTAGGGAAAAGCAAATCATTGACAGGAGGAGCAGGAAAGAAAGTGGGACCAGATAGGGAATGGAGATGACAGACCCTGGGAATGCATCCAAAAGTTTGGCAGGGCTTCAGAACTGTCATCTCAAGCCTTCAGGAAGAAGACGAGGATGAATAGGGATGTACGGCTCAAAAGGTCTGCTGTGGGTTGGAGGATACTAAGGAGCAAGTGAACATGCTTTAGCAGGCAGGGTTGGACTAGATGACCTCCAGAGGTCCCTTCCAAGCCCCTACCATGCTGTGATTCTGTGAGCATCCTCCTGCCCTGCAGGATCTTGTGGATTCAGCCTGTTATGAGATTCAGAGAGCCCAAGCTGGGGTGACTTGTCACCATTAAGAGCCTGGCCAGTGGCATTAAGCCTGGCCCAGCACCTAACCAATGCAGGATTACTTTTTCTTTCTCTTTTTACCTTCTGTGAACCCATTTCTAACAATAATAATCAACATGAGAAAAATCCCTTAGCATCATACCCCAGGGATGCCACCATCCCCACAGCATCACCCCCTGGCCAAGGCCACCACGTTGAATGGGGCTGGAAGGGGATGTCGTGACTTGCTGCTCAGAAAGGAGAGCTGGGCAGCATCCTGCTGTGATGAATATACCAATAAAGAGATTCAGATCAATAAACCCGGTGGTTTCTACCAACAAATGAATGGCTTTCGGTCTATTGGTTAGAGAGTTGTTAACTACCCAACCTGCTTGCTGTCGTTAGGATGCTCGCCTCGCTTGATCTACCGACCCATCTCCCGTTCACCTATCCCCACATCCATCCAGAGCCCTTCTCCCCCCATCCCTCGGCTCCAGTTGTGCTCAGAAACAGGCTCTGGTGTCAGTATTGAGCCAGGCTGAATCCAAAGAGAGGGAGGATTTCATTTCCCCATGTCTAAGCTGCTCCTGTAATCCTGTGAGGAGCCCTTGCTTTGAAGCTCCAGCCCAGCTCGGCGCAGCCGGCTCATAGCCACAATTACTTCCACTCCAAGCACACACTAAAAAGCCAAGTGAGAGGCCAAGGAGCAGGTAGTCAGCCTCCAACGCTGAGTCAATCAAAGGCAGCCAGTGCTTATTAATCCCTGTGCCTTCCCCTGTCACGGCTGCTCCATTACACAGGGACAAGAAGTCTCTCCATGGGTCAGCCAGGGCCACCCAGGAGCTTCTGGAAAGCCCAGAAGAGGATTTGAGGGGGTCAGGGTCTGAGAGTGCAGCCCTAAATCACCACTTACATCCCTCTCACTCCCTCCCATTGTCATCTCTGGCACTATCCTCCTTTCTGTCTTCTGTGAGCATGACCAGAGCCACCATGGGAGCCAAGGGGAAGGAGGAGACCACTTTGCCACAGAGTTATTTCCATTTTTCTTGCTTTTCCTAAAAGGAAAAAGAAAAAAGAAAAAAAAAAAAAAAGAGAGAGAACACCAATCAAAACAGTCACAGGTGCCTTCTCATGAGAAGCTTCACAACTTCTTGGAGCTTTGGTAAAGTTTCTGGTGATGCAGCAAGGAGGTCCTCAGCTCTTCGTGTCTTTTTATCAGCACTGTACAGACCTGATTGTCCAGATTTAATGTGCCTGCTTCATCTTTTGCACTGCTGGTGCAGAAAGAACCAAAAAGCACATCTCCAGCATTCATCAGTCCAGGTCCTACAAACCCAACACAGGTAGGGAGCCATAAACAACACGGCAATTTACATTCCCTCCTGAAATGCTGCAAGAAATCCAACTGAGCACTTGCAGCCATTAGCTGGAAATCTTTATTTAGCTGTCCTGCCACCAATGCAACACTGGGGCTCAGCTAAGAGATGCTAACCATGACACAATGTGCCCTCCAAGCAGCCACACTCTAGAAAACGTGCTTGGCTTGCCAGTAAAGTACCTCCTGAGAAGAAAACACGAGGCAAACGGTATCTTTGGGTGCAATGACGTTGCAGACACAGCCTTGCCTGCCCATTTACACTGTCCACAATGGACCAGGAGGTGATTCCCCATGGCAAACTAGTTGGAGTTAAGTATTAGTCAGCAGACAACAGTCCTGACAAGAGAAATGGGGCCAAATCCATCCCCGGTTCAACTGGGCTGTCACCGGTGATTTTAGGCTGGAGATAAACGTGGTCTTCAGAGGCTGGATTACCACCCAGGGGCAAAAGATCAATATCAGAACGAGAAATTGTGTTACTCCAAATCAAGGCAAGGTGAACCCGTAATCCAGAGCACAGGCAGGGGGGGGGCGAAGGCACTTTAACAGGAGGGATTTGTCTGCTCAGAGCATTGACCTGAACAAGCCGGAGCCTGCACGGTGTAATTTAACGGTGTTTAACATCAAGGCTGCGGTTCCTATAGCTACTGGAGGAAGCTTAGCAACCCCGGGCGCAGCTCCTGGGGCACCGGAGACAACCGAAGGAGAGCGCAGGGATGCATCACCGTCACCCATGCGTTAACCCTTGGGACCCTACACACCATACTGGTGTGGCACTGAGATCAGATCCCGTGCAGGGTGTTTCTGCTGAAAATATGCATATTCAGTGCTTTGCTAGTACCAGATTGACTGTTTCCTTAAAAAAAAACACCAACAAAAACCAACAAACTAGGAAGAATCTGCCTCTGTCACTGTTCAAGGGCTATAGCAGGGTCTCCCCACCAGCCATGGGCTCCACTCAGGGTTGAGTTAGGCTCCACTGAAGCCAGTAGGAAGGTGTGTGAATTGAGTCTGTCCCACATCTCTCCGGGTGGCTTTGCCCAGAAGACCTTGCCTCTCTACGCTGAGCACAGTTTCAGGGCTAACAACAACCACGCTTTTTTTTTTTCCTTCTGTGTCCCCAGGTCCTCCCCACACTTGACTGACCAAGGCTGGCTTAGAAGGCTCTTCCCACTCCCAAGAAAATGGGGACTGACAGTGAAAACCCAGTCCTGAGGAACGTGCTCATCAGCTTCAACTTGCTCCTGCTGGGTGCCATCCTCAAGCCTTTTGAGTGCCGGCTGGAGGTGACAACGGAGCCGGCCGAGAGGCCAGCGGTGGATGAGGAGGTTGGCCTTGCCAACTGCAGCCCACCCATCAAAGAGCAGCCCATGGTCTTCCACCACATCTACAACATCAACGTCCCCCTGGACAGCTGCTGCTCGTCCATGTTCAAGTCTTCAGCCGAGGAGGTGAGTTCAGAAGACGACCGGCTGGCAGAATACGCGGAGCAGACCTCCGACAGCGAGAGCCAGGTCACCTTCACCCACAAGATAAACTTGCCCAAGCAGGCCTGCAAGTGCTCCACCTCCCTCCCGTCCCTGCAGGAGCTGCTGAGCAGGATTGAGATGCTGGAGAGGGAGGTCTCCATGCTCCGGGACCAATGCAACTCCAATTGCTGCCAAGAAAATGCAGCCACAGGTAGTAATGCCATCCTGTTAGCTCTTGCTGGGGACTGAGGGCTCGAGAGAAAGGCAGGAGGAATAAATACAAACCTGGTGATGCCACTCAGAGTGGCGATGGAGGAAAACCTGCGTGCACCCACGATGTGGCTGTGGCTTTAGGGGAAAAGCTTGGCTTAGGTCCTCCAAGGCAGGAGACCTCTGGGAGGGATTTGGTCTCTTAAGTCCCCACACCCCATTTGCTGCAGAAACCCCATAATGGTCAGAGCAAAATCCCCACTGGAGCTAAAATTGCTGCTGGTAAGGGCAGAATAGGGTGATGTCCCAACCCTGCAGTCCTTGCAGTGCTGTGAGAGATCTGCCACTGATCACAGGACAAGGAGAGATGCAGCTGCTGCTCACCTGAAGGCAGTGCTGGGACAGATGGCAGTAAACCCCTTCATCTTCTCCATAGGAGGAGGGAATGCATCTGAAAAGCTGAGTTGGAAACAAACAAAAAGAATTAAAAAAATAGAGGGAATAACTTCTGCTGCCATGAAAGATGCAAAGAAAACCTCTAACAAAAGCACAGAACCACCAATGGGATACTTCACCTGCATAAACACACATGTGGTTTGTGCAGCTCCCTGAGACCCCCCCCTTTAGGGTTACTCCATCAAAGACAGCCCCTCATCTCACCTTGGCTTTTCAGGCCAAGAACAACAGCAAGGAGGAAGAAAAATCAAAATCAACCCTTGTCGCCTCAATGCCCACTGCCTTTTTAAGTTTTGCAGCAATTAGTGTGATTTTTCCAGCAGTACCCTCAACTTCTCTACGTGTAGGACACAGGAAAATGAAATGGGTGCAACCCACACACTCAGGTCAGAGTTAGATCAAGGGTGTGGGGGTCAGGGGGGGAGAAACCAGAATGGCAAGCCAGCAGGGTGGCTCGGGCTGACATCTCACCAGTGGAATTCCAGTGGATTTCCAGCTGTGGGCTCAGCCCACATCTCCCCACAATGCAATCCCCTCAGTCATTATCTGCGTTAATAATTAAGACGAAATGGAAAACACACATATGTCCCACCGGGGTGTGCAAAGCAAGGGTTAAAATCACATAGGAAAGCAACCCGGGGGGGGGGGGGGGGGAATTAAAAAAAAGGTTTAAAAAGGAATTAATTTGAAACGCTGGTGGGCCGGTGTGGGTTACTTGCAACAAATGAAAGCG
>WUAM01000146.1:1038983-1049170 GCA_024336885.1 Actenoides hombroni
GCGTGGGGAGAGCCAGACCCTAATGCGTGAGCGAGGGCTTCCAGGTGCCTAGAGCCACGTAGGAGCACCGTGAAGCCTGGGAGAAATCCGTACCTGGCAGAGCATGTCATATAGGACCTGCTCAAGTCCTGCGGTTTGGCTGCCGCCCTGTTGTCCCTGTCCCCAAAGACGCCGCAGGCAAAAGTCTGGGAGGTGAGCAACAAGCCAGTGAGTTTTGTCCCAACACCAGTGGTAAACCCTTGATGCAACAGCAGCTTCAGTCAGGTTTTCCTGAGCCTTTGCCTTGCTCCCAGTTTATACAGCAGATAGCAGTGTTCCACAGCCTACATCCACATCCCACCAGCAGACCCATGCACCCTTCCCCGCAGCTGGGTGGATAAGCCGTGCACACCCTGATGCTCTCCTTACCTCTACCCTTCCCACCAGTGGCTCCTCCCGAAAACCTGCGAGTGACAGGGATCGACGACAGCTCCATCGAGCTGACGTGGGACAGCCCTGGGGCAGCCACCGAGTATGTCGTCTCGTACCAGCCAGCGGGGCCAGGAGGCACCCAACTCCAGCAGCGGGTCCCTGGAGACTGGAGCAGCATCACCATCACCGAGCTGGAGTCAGGTGTTGCCTACAACGTCAGCATCTACGCGGTCATCAGCGATGTCTTGAGCATCCCCGTTACCTCCAAGGTGATGACCAGTAAGTATCCTACTGCCCTTGTTGCTTGGTACCCAGATAATCAGAGGTGATGCTCTAGCTGGTTCATGTTTTTCATAAAAACCTTCTAGGAGCAGAAACTGGAGCTTTCAAATGAACAAACAAACTAAAATAAAATAAAATTTGGGAAATTTTTATCCCCATATATCTCTGTATGGCAATATAGGAAAGGGGGAAAGTACGTCCATCCTCTGCAGAAAGACTCAGTCTGGATGAGAAAAAAACATGAATGACTAAAAATCAAAGAAACTGTCTAGTGTTTGGTTGAAGCCCTGAGAATATGGCCCAAACAGAAAACATTCTGATCGATCATGGAAGTCACAGGTTCTCCTCCTGCTTCTGGATGGGTTCCCTATGACGAATCCCCATGATATGGGTGATAGCACAGCAGGAGAGGATGCTGCTGTCCATCAGGAGATGATATAGTCCTGACCAGGACCATGATGGACAGAGGAAAATGGGCTTATCAAGCTGTAATGGCAACATGCAGAAAGAATCCTCAGAAACTAAAGATCCAGAGCGTGGTAGGGAAACAAACTATCCAGACACCCCTTTTGCAGCCCAGTCACTCACTCTGTTCACATGGTAATGCAGTGGGATGCTTTGGTGTCCAGCAATCCAGGTATTTCCCTCTTCTCCTTCCCACTCACCTAGAGGAGGACAAAGGGACTCTGCTAACAGCTACCAAAAGCTTCCCCATTTTCGTTGCCTGGATAACAAAAGAGCCACAGGGAGCAGGGTAGGAACCGGCAGCACCCACACTCCCGTCCCACTCTGCTCACCACCTTCTGCTCCCTTCCAGACCTCGCCACACCGCAGGGCCTGAAGTTCAAGACCATCACAGAGACGACGGTGGAGGTGCAGTGGGAGCCCTTCTCCTTCCCCTTCGATGGCTGGGAGATCAGCTTCATCCCCAAGGTACTGCTGACACACACATGGCATCACGGGGAGCACCCAGTCACCCTAAAAGCACCAGGCGAGATGATCCTAAATTAGCTCCCAGTTCCCCTCCTTGTGTTCTTCACACCAGACAACCCCAAACACCTCAACCTCCAGTTGCCAGCTTGTGTTTCCCCAGTGGTCTTCGGTGTCAAGGACACGCATGCTCTCAAAGAAATTCCCCAGTAAAATCAAGAGATAAACGTAGAAATAAACAAACGAACCTTCCAGTCTCGCTGCCTCTTGCTGTCACGCTCTTTTTTTTCCTTCCCATCTCCTTTGCCATGACCCTCCCTCCTCCTCCTCTTCCTCTCCCCTGGTCTCTGCACACTAAGCTACCCAAACCAGCCTGGATCGAACCGAGCAGCCGCCAGCTCTCAGAGAACAACCTTCAGCATCCCCGAGTCACATGCACAGCTAATTCCTGCCACGGAATTTTAATCACTGTGATAAACAGGTAGAAATGGTGCCAGAAAAGATGAAAGGATGAAAATGTTGCCCTAAATATCATGTATTTTCTATGCGTGGCAAGAAAAATTGTACATCAAGTATTTCATCTATATTCATAATTTCTACACCATTTAGCCATAAGTATAGCTTCAATTGTATGTGGAGCCTCTTTACAAGAGCATTCAAGCCCCAGCAGTAAAAGAAATGCTGATTAAGGGCTCAATTATGACGTTTTCACTTGTACAAAACCCTTGCTGGAGTCAAAGGCAGCTCCGGGCAGCAAACTGCACAACTTTTAAAGTTTTAAATGCTCTTCACTGTAAAGTGTCATTATACAGCACAAAGCAAGGGGCTGATTGCTCTAAATAACTCAGTCCCTCATACCCAAAAAGGCTGGAAGGATCCGGGTGCAATTTTGGGTATATCCACACACAAATTGTGGCAGAAGTTGGGAGTTCAGGTACCGCAGGTATAAACCTTGGGATAATTTTCACTCGCCGTTGGGATAAAAGACAGAACAATAAGGCCACGTCAGGGAAGAGCTTTTAGTAGCAAAAAACACCTCTCTTTCAAACATTTCACTGATACCCAGGAATGAAGCTCAACAGCATCCTCCTGAAAGTAGATAAGTGGGGATATATCCATCTTAAGGTGAGGAATCACCAGGATGGAAGCAAATTTCTCCCCAGAGGGTCATCAGTGACAGGTTTTTCTCGAGCCAGCCCAAAAATACAAACCATTGGTCCTCTCGATTTCTAAGCTTAAAACTTAATGCAGAAACATTTCAAGATTCAAAAGAAGAGGTAAGGTGCAAAAAGGATGGGTGCAGGGAAGGGCTGTAGCTCACCAGGCTTTGAAGTTCTCGCATCCATCGGTCAAGTGCATGGTCCTGGACCGTAAAGGCACTGTCGTGCTCCTGCCCATCTGCTGCCAGGATTGGACTCTCTCGAGTCTCCATCACCAGCTTTTCTCCTACAATAAGGCAGAGGGTGCTGTCTCCTTCACTGCCTGGAAGGAACGCTTGCTTGGGCAAACAATAAACCATTGCCACAGCCCAAACAAACCAAAAACCCAGTCCCAGAGGCTAAAAGCAACAGTTATAACAGCAGCAGCACGAATAACCTCTATGAGCAAAATCGAGCTCGCTTTGTCTTCCCAAAAAAACAGGTGAGAGGACGTTGAGTTGGCCCTCAGCATCCCCACGAGGATGCTTATTCCCTCCCACACAGCAATCCTCCTTCTGTGGTCCCCCGTGATGCTCTTACCCCCCAAAAGCTGGGTCAGGTGGGGATTGCCCACCTGCTGCATGCCCTGGGCAGGGAAGGGAAGATGGAGCACAGAGAGATTTAGAAAAGAAAATTAGGAAAGGTAAGATGGCAATTTATGACTAAAATGGAAGATTTCCTGTCTAATGAGAAAAGAGATGAATATGACTCGAGAGCTATGTGCAAAGATTTGTTTAGCATGTTATTAGTGAAGACAGTGGTGAGAAAAGATCCTTTGTCCAAACACTGGCAGGAAAGGTGACATTTGCCATTGCTCGAAGCCTTACAGTCTTTCAGAGCAAAACCTCAAAGTATAAAGAGTTTAATAAAGATACTTAAAAAGCAGGGGATGGCAAAATAAAGACTTTTCCATCTCATACCTATATAAGAACAGCAGAAGGCTCTTGTGGCACCTGACTGCAGGCAAAAGGGGTCTAGCCCAGGCTTTGGGTTTATTATCTTTGCTCTGCCAGAGAATGGCAGACACGCAGATGGTAAAATACAGAAGTTGGGATGTGGGGAGAAAGGATGGGGGAGGATTTCTCAGCCCAACAACGTGGGTGCTCCACACTTAGTGGGTGATTTCACCCTGGGTTCCTGCACCTCCATGGTGGAACATGCCAGGGCAAGGATGCAATCTGGGGATGCACGGCTGGGCATGGAAGGACGCAAGGTAGGAGGCACCTCCTTTCCATGCATCAGTGCCCCCAAAACACCTTCTTTTTGTTTTTTTTTTAATGCTTATTTCTGCTCCCTGGCAGAATAACGAGGGTGGTGTGATTGCCCAGCTCCCCAGCACTGTCACCACCTTCAACCAGACGGGACTGAAGCCAGGGGAAGAGTACACCGTCACCGTGGTGGCCCTGAAGGAACAAGCCAGGAGCCCTCCCACCTCCGACAGCGTCTCAACTCGTGAGTGAGCCTGACCCCGGCAGTGCCCTGGGCTTGATCACCAAAGTAAGGTCCCATCAGCGAGAGCAGCCTGACACTGCATGGGCAGGGGTAAAACTAGCACCACTCAACTGCCCAAGCTACGGGGGCATTGCAGCGACACCTCCTTCATGCAGCGTTTTGTCCCTGTGCCTCTCAAATTGCTGTGAGCACAGAAACCGTGGCAAGGTTAATGGGGTTGGGAGCGAAGGCTCAGGTCTGCTTTTATTCTATAGCTGGATAAATTCCTCTTCTCTGCTAATCCCACATTTCAGAGGCTGGATGCCCTGAAGAAACATCTCTAAAAATGCACTGCCTATTTATATTTAACAGATTAAAACTCCCACCTGCTTTTGTGCCATTAAATGCCCTTTACTCCCACCAATCCAAGCAAATCAGGGAGCCTGAAGCAACAGCACATCCCTTCCTAAGCAATCCATTCGGCCAGTCACTGGTCCATCCCACAGACTAGAGGAAATTCAACCGGGTGTTCTCCTTGTCGGAGGAGACACGAGGCTGGGCAGAGCTCACTGAGGAGAAGAGGCTCTCCACACCAGATCTGCTGCAGTCTGCCTTGGCAGCCAGGCAGACGTCTACCTCCGTCCAAGCTGTTGCAAACGGAAACAGTTATTTAAATAGCTGCTGGCGGGTTATAACGAGGTGATGGTCTCTCCAGGCTGCTAGTTTGAGACAGTGCTGAGAGTGAAGGGAGGGTCCTTCCACCACCAGCAGCTTGCTGCAGGTCTGGGCTTCCTCAGCACAGTCCTCTCCTCCTGCTTTGCCTTGGCACTCAGCTCGACATGGCTTAACAGAGACATCTCCTGGTCAAGTCCAAATCTTCCTTTCCCTAGGAAATCAGGAAAAAAAAAAAAAAAAAAAAAAAAAAAAAAAAAAGGTTGGTAATTAGAACCAAGGGGTAGGCCCTTGCAGGGGACGGCAGATGGGGTGGTGGGCTCCCAGCTTTCTGCTCTGTGAAGAAGTCCCTGTGCTGTCTGCCTTCCTCTGCAGCACCCCCATAATTTTGCCCCCATCATCCTCATTCTACCTCAACACCTCATGCTGGGATCAAGCATCAAAGGTATGGTTTCATGCTGCACAGCTAAGTAGAACTTAACGTTCCCCAGCATCACCTGGATGACCGAACAACAAGGTAGCTGGATATTCAGGGTTTGGATAAACCTGACCTGGCCCTGGCCTAGCTGGCCACCCAGCTCTTACCTAAACACCATGCTTCTAGCTGTCTTCCCTTCTCTGTTGCTGTTTAGCTCCCAGACCCATGTCTTTTTCTAACTCTCCCTGGACCTTCTCATCCCTCCCCACACCCATCTCCCCCAGAATGCCCTTATTATACAGAGTCATTGTCTAATCTGTGTACCTGTGGGCACTGTAGCCTGAGCTACAGAACCAGCATGGGGTTTTTCACCTGCCTTGTAATCATATAAATGATGATGCACCAGTGCTGCCGTGGCACAGGATGATGTCCAGGCTTGGCCTGTCCATCCATCCATGCAGCAGTTAAGTCCTGATGGACTTAAAGAATCCAGCACCTGGGCTTTAGCCTATGATTTCCAGGGAGGAAGGAAGAGCCCAGCTCTCTGTAAAAGAAAGAAATGTCAAAAATGGTCTCCCAGTAGATCTCCAGTATGAATTCAGCTAAAGCCCCTTCATCTGAGAGGGTTTAGCCAGCTTCATCTGTGGTGGACACCCACCGTAGCCCCATGCCCAGCTAGTTATGAAGACTCACCAGAGCAGATGCGTTTTCATCTCTCTCTCTCCACGGCTAAGGCATCAACGGCTTTACGAGCTGATCCCCCAACTTTACGACAAATCAGGAGTTGGCACCGAAACAGGAACATTTCTAGAAACGTTCCTCAGTTCTCAATGCTTGGATCAGTCCTTGGCCCCACGTTATTTAACACATTGTCAACGCCTTTCCAAAGACATTATATCATTGCTGGTAAATTTTGCCCAGTGATTGAAAGACTCGGGGAAAAAGTAAATTGAGTGGAAGGGGCTCATCGATAAAAGCAGTTTGGACAGCTCAAAGAGCAGGGCACAAAGGAAAGCTCTGTTTTTCAATGCATTACGAAGTACAAGCAGCTACCTAGAAGCAAAGAAAGCGGATGACAGTTAGATGGAGGAGGTTTTAACCTGAGAAATGCCACCTGGAAAAGTCAGGGAGGAAATTTTGCTGATAACCAGCTCAAATAGGCACCGATGGAAAGAGCCGCTGGGTCCTGTCTACAGCTTGGGAGAGACATCAGTGAAGTGAGGGGGGGCTTTGGAAAGAGCTGGGAGATTGGGACGAAAGGACTGGGAACCCACCAAGACAAAATCCCCTGAGTACCTTGGGGTGGGGGGTCATGTCTCCTGCCCAAGCCACCTCTCTGCCTTGTCCCCAGTTGCCAATTCAAGCCACTCTTAAGGTCAGGTTGAAGCACCCGTGAAGTTCAGTATCCCCAAAGCTGTCACCTCTCTCCATCCCACTCTCCCAAAATAACAGGTGCCCATTTCCCCTCATTCTCCGCAGTCATTGACGGCCCGACGCAGATCCTGGTGCGGGACGTCTCCGACACGGTGGCCTTCGTGGAGTGGACACCGCCACGTGCCAAGGTGGATGCCATCCTGCTGAAGTACGGGCTGGCAGATGGGGAAGGCGGGAGGACCACCTTCCGCCTGCAGCCCCCCCTCAGCCAGTACTCCCTGCAGGCCCTGCGCCCCGGCGCCCGCTACCACCTCGCCGTCAGTGCCCTCCGGGGTGCCAACGAGAGCCGGCCAGCCCTCGCCCAGTTCACCACAGGTAGCTAGCTGGCTTTGCTGGGAGAACCAGCTTGAATTTTTAAGCCTCCAGCGAGCACGGTCAGAGGGCTTGCTGCGGTCTGCGGATGGGTTGTCCTGCAGCAAGCATGGGGGTTTGTGTATCTGGAGCCGAATCGAGAGGTTTTTTGCATCTGGTATTTAGTGGGAGAAGGTTTTCCCCCAGCGCAAATGAGCTGGAGTTTAATCCGGTGTGCTGGGAGGAAGCAGCACAACGGAAACACAATGGTTGAGGTCTGAATGGAGACACCTGAAAGCAGGTGCCTCATACCCTGTCACAGTCCCCGTACAGAGCAAGGCAGAGCAAACGATTCAGCTCACCCTAAACCCACCCTCTGACCTGCCTCCACTAGTGCCTACATTCCTTTTTTAGTCCCTAACCCGCCAGTGCCACAGGTTTTCTCCATGCCCTGTGCCCCACAGGGCTGCTCACACGGTCCCCAGGGCAGCCCAGGTGATCCCAGAGGCCAGCGACCAGACAGAAGACTCAAAACCCCACATCTAGACAACAACCTCTGAGCAAACCCCACCTTCTGCTGCAGCATCAAGGCTGAACCTGCTGCTGCTGCTGCCCAGGACACACATCCTCACCGTTCAGACCCACAGCTTATCTTGAACCCACAGCTAAACCACTAAAACCCGGCGGTTTACGCTGGTAACGGCACCCGTAGAGTGACGTGCGATTCTCCAAAGCACCCAAGCAGGCGAGGCGGGGTGCGAATCGAAGGCGACGCTCGCTCCCGTTCAGCGCCGAGAGCCACGGCAGATGCCTTGCCCGAGGAACCGGCAGTTAAGGCAGCTGAAAGCAGCCCAGCCAGAAACGCGGTTATCGCTTTTTCTCTCTTCTCCGAACGCCCTAACCGGTCGGTAAACCTTAATTAAAGTTAAGCCTGCAGCTGGCTAACAGGTTTGATTTACTGTGCCGTAAAGGCGGAGGTAGAGCGCGCGTTTCGGGGCTGGTTTACGGTATATAAATTACCCGTCGAGTACGCTACCGCTGGATACGAGGCTCTGAGTAGAACAACCGTGGTGTGTGAATTGTGTGTGTATATATCTCTCTATAGATAAATAATTCGGGCGAGATGTTCACCCCGACTGATTCGCTGCGTTGGCCTTCCTTGCTTTATTTCTAAAAGGCAATGGGGAAAAAAATCTCCCCCCCCACCCTGCTAAAGCCAGATCCATCAAGGACCAGTAATTACCCCCATCTGCTGGTGCCCAGCCCCTGCTCGGCACCAAACCCGTTGCTCACTGGGGAGGTTTAATCATGCCAGCCGGAGCGGATTCAGCGCACAGCCTCAGCAGCACTAACAAACAAAACCTCGGGGCAAGAGCTGAGCGTGAACGACCCTGTGAAGATGCTCGAGGTTCTTCTAAGAGCAGACCAGGCCAACGTGCGACTGCTACAGAGCCCTTTTACTCTTACGCCCCCTGCCTCAGTTTCCCTTACTCTAATAGAGAGGGGAAATGCTTTTCTTTTTCAAATAACATGCAATTAGCTCCCGAAGCCACTTACTGAGGGATGCTGTGAATGCCCCAGCGCTTGTGCAAATCTCGTGGGTGGCACCTCCCGGTCCATGCTGAGCAGGAGGTGAGAGCAGATGCAGGGACATGCCCCAGGGAGGAGAGACGGCAGATGGGACCTCACAGACACTACACCCGGGTACCCCTCCACTGCCATTTCGCCGTGCCAAGGCTACGGGGTGCGTTCCCCGTGCCCGGTGGTGAGACGGTGCCTCTCTCCCTTGTGTCGTGCAGAGATCGATGCCCCCAAGAACCTACGGGTGGGCTCGCGGACGCCCGCCAGCCTCGAGCTCGCCTGGGACAACAGTGAGGCCGAGGCGCAGAGCTACAGGGTGGTCTACAGCACCCTGGCCGGGGAGCACTACCATGAAGTCCTGGTGCCACGCGACACCGGTCCCACCACCCGGGCCACCCTCGCAGGTATGCATGCACCCACGCGCCCTCCCTCTTCCTCCTCCTCCTCCTCTCAAGCAGGTAGGGCAATGGAGAGCCTAAATCAGCACCGATGCTCGGTTGCCCTTACGCTGGCACATCTTCGAGACTGTTTTGGACTTGAGAGAAGGTTTTCCTTGGGATGGAGCTCATTTTCCCCTCTATAGCTCTGGATTTGGACACTGCTTATCCACGAGCACCTCCAAATGACACACCTCCAGGAATGCAGCTCCAGCAAAGGTCTATCCAGGTGCCAGATAGAGCTGGCAAGGACCAAAGTGACAAATGGGGAGAGGAGGTATTTTTTAGACTGATTTAGACAAAAATATTACTTCACCCTTCTTTTTTTCCCCCCTTGCTGGGAAAGGGCTGCAAGTTTTGATGCCCCATAGGCATTAATGGGGAGCCAGGCTGCCCAAGTCTGTTGCCTTTTCCCAAATCAGGCACGAAACAGCCCCAAATCCAGGGATGCTATTTTTGAGTAAGTCCGTCAAGCAATACATTATTCAGGCCAGCACAGGGGGTGCCACTGCGAACACCACCCACCTCCTGCTGCCAGGGAAGTCCCTGGGCAAAAAAGACCCTTTTGTAGGAACACAGCAAAGCACTGTGTGAGACCTGGTTTGCTTTTTTTCAGCTATAACTGCTCGTCTGCCAGATTTGCAGCTCTGGTGGTCAGCAGGACTAGGGCATATAGTATATAATAGGATCAGTTTTGGGCCCCTTACTCCAAGATGGACATTGAGGGGCTGAAGCATGTCCAGAGAAGGCCAACAAAACTGGGGAAGGGTCTAGAGAACAAGCCTTGTGAAGAGTATCTGCGGGACCTGGGGTTGTTCAGCCTGGAGAAAAGGAGGCTCAGGGGAAAACTTCTTGCTCTCTACAACTCTCTGAAAGGTGTTAGGAGCCAGGTGGGGTTGGTCTCTTCTCCCAAGGAAGAACTGAGTGGACAAGAGGAAATGGCCTCAAGTCATACCAGGGGAGGTTTAGGTTGGACATGAGGAACAATTTCTTTCCCAAAAGGGTTATCAAGGCCTGTCCCTGACTGCCCAGGGCAGTGGTGGAGTCCCCATCCCTGGAGGGGTTTCAAAGCCATGGAGATGTGGTGCTGAGGGACATGGT
>WUAM01000146.1:1049270-1075791 GCA_024336885.1 Actenoides hombroni
GGATGGGGCCTCAACCACCTCCCTGGGCAGCCCATTCCACTGTTCTACCACCCTCAATGTAAAGAACTTCTTCCTGAGATCCAATTGAAATCTACTCTTTAATTTAAACCCGTTACCCCTCATCCTCTCACTACAGGCCCTTGGAAACAGCCCCTCTCCAGCCTTCCTGTAGCCCCTTCAGGTACTGGAAGATCACTAGCAGGTCTCCCCGGAGCCTTCTCTTCTCCAGTCAGAATTGTGGGGTTGAAATTTCTTACTTACCCTTTTTCTTTTCATTTTTATGTAGTTCTGTTCACAATGTTAATGACTAGTTCACTCCTTTCCATGGTTGTCTAAATAGGCAGAAAGCATTAGGAAAATGAGGCTATAGACCTGCTTCAAGCAGCCAGGAATTATCATCTGGAGAAGCATTTAGAGAAAGAGCACCTTTCTTGCTTTCATCCCTGGAATGTGATTAGGTCTTGGGCTCTCGGGAGGAGTTTCCAGAGTTTCTCAGCCCCGTGGAACAGGATGACTGACTGTACACATGATAGAGTTGCATAGAGCCTTGAGTTGATGAACTTTAATTTCCTGCATTACATGTGGCTGGACTTTGGCCTCCATTTTTTTTATTTTTTCTTTTTTTTTTTGAAAGTAGCCAGCACTGGAATTGACCCTTTTCAGGTATCATGTGCTTTTTTCCCCAAAATAATTTCTTAGTGAGATAGCAGACATCTTCATCCTTCCTGCTTTCTCCAGAGAGTTTCCTTGTTTAATCTGCTTTTGCTACTGTGCTCTTCCCTATTTCCCTTTTCTCAGCCTCCTCAGAAGCTTGTCACCAGTTACCGCGTTTTAATTCGGTTGTAGAAAATGAAAGAATTTGCCTCCGAGTGACTACTGAGGCCTTTTTGGGTTGTTTTTTATTAAACAGGGTATTTAGACCACCCCTTTCTGGATGTGAGCTGAGTACCAGCTTCTAGGTGGTGATGCTCTGGATCCCCTGAAAGATGTTCAGGGTGGGTGGATGGGTGACACAAACTGAAGTTTGTCTTTTGAAGGTTGTCAAGCAGCCCAGCATTTCCTGAGGTCACACCTAGGGTGACACATCCATTCTGCTGGATGCACCACTTCTGTGTGGCTGTGTCCCTTTTCTCCAAGGAGGCACTTCAGGCTTGCACAGATGCTTCGCAAGGTGTTTGCCTCCATCGGGACCACAGCTCTGGAGCACGGTACTCCAGGAGTGATACTGTCTCTGGGTAGTTTTCTTGTGGTCTTCCTTGCCTTGACTTGTGTGTTCTGACCTGCTCCTTCTTGAGCACAGCCCTGACCGTGGTTCATGGCAGGGTTGGGTTTGTAAGAAATAGGTTTTCTCCGTTTATAGTGATGGCCTCTAAGCTGGAAGCTGGCTGACAGCAAACACATCCTTTGTGGTGTAGGAGTTGGGGCCATAAGGCATGTCTTACAGCAGGTGGCACTACCGACTACCAGCAGGTTCTGCAGAGACCTGGAAACACTTCCAAACTTAAGAGAGGAGCCTCTGCTTGAGACCAAACCATTAAAACCATAGAGATTGAGGACAGTTTGGACCAGAATTGGGGCAGACGGAGACAGAATATTTGATGTTCTATGCAATAGCTGTACTGATAAGCTGTCATGTGTTTGGTTTTGAAAACCTCCTGCAGATACCAGGCTTTGAGATTTGTTAGTGTGTTTTCTCTGTGTCGGTGTTTTGATATTTCTCTTTGTTTGTCACCTCCCCGTCCTTGTCCCCTCTCTTTTTTTAGCTTCTTTTCTCTGAACTTATCATTGCTTTTCATAGATTCTTTTTCTTAATGATCAATTAATTGTCTTAAGCTTACAATGTTATATTTAACTCAATAAAATGAAGGTACCACTTAAGACAAGAGGAGGTGCAACATTATGTCTGTTGGACATCAGTTAACCATAAAGTACAAACGATGTCTTAGTAGAAAAGTTACTTAACTTAGTTGTTTATCTTTGCAGCTTTAAAATAAATTGTATGGAAGCACAGTTAGGGACTTGCATAAAATGTAACTGGGTGGTGTTAGTCTGCCTGCCTTTGAACAAGTGCCTGCACGTCAGAAAGGGAGGGCAGGAAAAGTGAAAGATCCATAATTGAAGCACCGAGAATATTCCTGTGAATTAAATGGTGAACTAATGTTTAGTCACACACAAGCATAATTACAGTGTCTTGTTTTTCTAAATAAGCAATTATATGAGAGCCTGATTCTGTTTCCTGCTGGTATACAAGAGCTGAAAATTGCAATAGAAGATGGTGACAATAGCATCATAATAAGTTACCTTCCCAGTTATTCAGTAATACTTTTTTCCAATTGCTAGGCCTTTTGAATTACTCAGAAGCACTCAGGATTTATTAGATGGTAGGGTAGAAAAATTGTCTTAGTTGACTTGTATTCCATGATAATTCTTATTTCTTTGCTGTCTGTCCTGCACATTCCAGTGGATTTGTTTTCCACAATAAAACAATGGGTTTCCTTTGTGTGTGTGTGTGTGTGTGGATTTTTTTTTCTCCTCAAATTTTATTGGTTATTTCTCTTGCATTCCTTTTTTTGCTACTTCTTGTTATACAGGAAACTGGTTTACTTCTCTGCACAAAATTATTTGCCTGAGATTTTATCATTTCATCTACAAATTCAGTCTGTTACTTTTGAAATACTGATGAAAGGCAGAAAGACACTAAAGGTTGCAATTTTTCAAGTGTTTTTATTATCTCATTCCCAAGAAGACCACTGCAGTCACGTTCTGTAAACTCTTGTATTTTTTCACAAGAGGAGAAGATATTTAAAATTACAGTGCCTGTTTTAGGGTATGCACACACACAGTAATTCTTCATTATAGAATAATATAGATTGGAAGGTACCTCTGGAAGTCATCCGTTCTGGCTTCTACTCAAAGCAGGTCTTTTAAGCTGGGTGCTCGTGGCCTTGTTTTGTGAAGTGGTCGATCTTACCAAAGGTATCAGATTTCCCAGCCTCTCTGCTCCCCTGTTCCCAGGTCTGACCATCCTTGTGGCAAAAAAGCTTTTATGTTGGATTGGAATTTTCTGTGTAATATTCTTGTCTGCATCTTGCCCTAAGTTCAGATCTCCGATTTTAACTGCAACATTTTTGCAGTTGTTGATGGCTGTTGGTATCCTTTTTTAAAACTGTGTGCAAACTTGATATCCTTGTGAAGATGAGGGACTGACATCACAGAAGGCAGGTCAAGATAGTGTTGAAAGGTGTCCTGGAAGTTCTTGCAGCCAGCTTTACGAGTGCATCTTAGGTGTGAACTGGGACACTGTTTGCTGTTGCAGTCCTGGATTTGTGTTCTCTTGAGAAAAATCTGCCAGCAGCAAAGGCAAAAAATACAGTGGTTCTAAACTGTGGTCAAATTAAGGAGGTATGTAAAGCTTCGAAGCTAAAAATAATCATCTGTCGAGTAGGACATCAAGAATGTAAATTCTCCATGTGCCAATCCTTTGTCTGTACCCAGGTTGTAACTACCTTGTCTGTGGCAGTGCCCGCTTGCTCTCTATTCCACCCCCCTTTTTCTTCAATAGATGAGTCGCTGCTTCTAGGGGTTGGGCTTTTTGTCCCCAAGAGCATGCCCTTTTATTTTGTGCTGGTAAATAAGCTAATTTGGGGTCATTTGTGCTATAGTCATACCTTCTGAACCAGTTAGTATCTAGCTGTCCTTTACATGCAGAAAAATCTTGCTGATGACAGGACAAACTGCCACCTTTGCTGGCTGGTGTGCGTCGTGTCCAATTTAAAGCAACTAACAGAAATTGTCCTTTTTCTCTTGCCAGATGTGTGCAATAGTACCAATCTTCCTGAAGTCGAAATCATCAGTCTACTGGAAGAGCAGTTGCCTCATTATAAGCTAAGAGCAGATACAATCTACGGTTATGACCACGACGACTGGCTGCATACACCTCTCATCTCTCCTGATGCGAACATCGACTTAACAACTGAGCAAATCGAAGAGACCTTGAAGTACTTCCGTAAGTCCAAAATGCAGAGATTGTAGAGGAATAAATAGCATAGTGCTAGTTTTGTAACCTCCTCTCAAGTATCTGTGCACTTCTGTTAAAACTGTAATTTGTGCCTGCGCCTCTCCGCCTTGTCGGATGTTGAAACTGAAATACTTTTTGCTTGGGATCACTCTGAGAGACTGAAATTTGTGTATCTGTACAACGTAGAAAGCTTAGACCTGTTTCCATATTTGCTTTGTTTATAATGGAATCTCTTGACACGTTATGCTGTCGTCTGATGGCACCGTGTGCCAGCAGCACAGCCTGACCTCGACTCGTTTTTCTGCTGCTTAAGCTTCTAGGAAGACTCATCAAGAACCAAAGTCTGAGCATTTAGTTGAGATGGTTTGTCCCTTCATTGTTTCTTTTGTTCATATTCATACTGTTGGACAAAAAGGTACCTTTTGTGCCTGAAGGGAAAGTGTGGAGAGTTATGACCACCTTGCTTTTTCTCTTCTTTTTCTTTTTTTTTAATTATTTCATTAGAGCCTGTAGATGCTTTTATCATGGTGAATGCATTCATGTCTCTCTGGGTTCTTCCACTGTGGGTATTGACTTAGCTGTGCAATTAGAGGAAACTCCAATTCATCCTAGTTGCTGATTTACTGAGTATTTTATGATTAGATGAGTCTGTCTTTTTGTGTTTTCCCCTCTATGGTTTCACATTAAGATGCAGTTTTATTGCTCCTCCGAATGTATTGCATGTCAAAATAGCCTGCAGAGGACCAAGCCAATAGTTTATATGCTAAAGCTGTAGAAGTTAGACCCACATAGTTGTGGATTTACATCGATTACAGCAGTAGTTAGATTCAGGTAGATCTACTGAGGCGCTGTGAAGCTCCAAAGGGATGAGTTACTGCTCTCAGCACAAACCTTTGCAAAGATGGCTTGATGGGATTTCAAGCACCTGGACAATGCACTTTGTAAGGGACAAGGCTGGTTAAATAAAGCATTAAGAACATAAAGAACAGAGTTTCTGACTAAAGCTTCAGTAGAAGGCACTGAGTATTTTAATAGGTAGCTTACAAACGCTCTCCAGCTCCCCTGAGTCACACAAAAGCAGTGGAAAGGGGCAGGGGGAGGCAAGGTGGCACTGATCTATGGAACCAGTTGTACTACAACTCCTTGGTTTGTATCAGTCCATTGGGGCGGAAGTTGGCTTAAAGAAATGTTGTGAAATGCCAGGTTTCCAAAGTCTTTCCTAACTGGATTAGTCCCATCTCATGAATAACGTTGTCCGTGCGGGTGGACTTTTGCAATAACCATGGGAAAGGTGTTTTGCTAGTGGGGCAAGGAAGTCAGAAATCCCCATGGAAGCATTGTACCTCTCCCCACTGGGATGCTGGTGGGACATGGCACGTGCAATGGGGAATGGCTGCTAGGGATGGATCCAGAATGAACATGCAAGGCGGTAAAACTTGGGAAATGATGATATTGATTGTGAACATTGGTTTATGGTAAAAGCAAGTATCAGAATAAAAACATTATTTTAAGTAAGCTGGCAGAAAAGTCCAGGAATGGGACCATTATCACTTTGGAGAGTGTTTGCCAGAACGTGGCTGCTTGCACAATGATTCATTTCCAGTGCTGCAATTAAGGCACTCCTTCCATACCTGTTTAGTTTGTTTTAAAAGCCTCAGTGAGGGGGTGAGCAAATACTGTAAGTTCTCTGTTGAGAAGTTTTGGTATAATCTTACAGATTTACACCATTTTCAAAACAGTATCCTTCTGGTATAAGAATTCTGTGGATGTAGTTAAATTCAATAAATAACAAAAATCAAATTTCATAATCTGTCAAAGTTTTCCTTATCTGAAGGAAGAATTAATCAGTTTTGCTGCAACACAAAAGGATTTGCTGTACAATAAATATTCATCAGAATAAAAATCTACTGCTCATACAGATTGTTGCTATATTTTCTTCAGGCTTCTTAGAGACATTCAAAGGTAACTGAAACGAACTTTATATTGAAACAAGCCAGTGCAGAATATGTTTAGGTGTGAAACCAAGTCTTTTCATTGCTTATGGTTCCTGGTGTTGTGATATCGATCACCTTCAAAACCAGGATGTAATGTTTATGGAGCAGATCATCTCGAGTGCCACCACTTGGCATGTACAGGACATCCAGGTGATCAGGCCCAGTCAGCCCATGGGTTTGTGAAAGGCAGGTCCTGACTGACTAACCTGATCTCTTCTTATGATAAGGTGACCCTTGGAACAGGCTGCCCAGGGCCAGGTGGAGTCCCCATCCCTGGAGGGGTTTCAAAGCCATGGAGATGTGGTGCTGAGGGACATGGTTTAGTGGTGACCTGGCAGTGCCGGGTTAACGGTTGGACTCTGTGATCTTAAAGGTCTCTTCCAACCAAATCCATTCTACAATTCTATGATTTTTATTTTTTTTTTGAGCAAAGAGAAGACTTACACACATCCGAAAAAGATCACTTATTCAGCTTGAAGCTTTTCAGTATTGCAGGATAACAGGTTCTTCCACATTGACTCTCTTTGCCCTCCTGGAACTCCCCAGCCCAAGAGATCTCAGGCATCTCTGCTGTACGAATCTAGAGAAGTCAGTTGAGTGGGAAAGTCAAACTTGATGTTACAGGCACAGCAGTTCCTAGTCACGAGAAAGGCTGGAGGGCAGGAAAGCAATTAGAGCAGTTAGCTTGAAAAAGGTGGTATGCGGAAAAAAAAGAAATATGCTAAGGATAGTTTGTGATGAGGACAAGCATGGAGGAGCGGGCTGACATCTGAGACACAGTGCTGGCCACCTGAATGCTTTCCTCTAGGACATTTACTGCCGTTAGTGACAGAGCCTGAGCTTGCCTCAGAGGATGTGGCAGCCTGAAGGCTCTTGTTTTTCTCAATAAAAATAAGAAAAGCTGCCGAGTCTCTGCCAGACTCAGGCAGGGCTACAAGAAACATCCCACTCCCCAGAAGCAAGCTCCAGAGACGCAGAGGCTTAAGTCGATAGCAGTGAGCAATTTCTATTTAGTGCCTCTCCATCATCACTTAAGTGCATTGCTTCTTCCCAGGGTACTACGTAATAAAAAAAAATTCTTTAATAAAAAAATAAATAAATCTAATCATGGGAAAAAATAACTCCAAAAAACATTTCACCAGCAAAAACCAGCCAGGATACCTACAGTGTGGCTCACACTGCTCCATTATGCACGTGATACTCCTGTCTTCCAAGGTCTTCTTGCACATGGTGCAAAGCCCACTTGGGTGGGTTCCCAGCCACCCGGGACCTGGTGGGATCCACGGCATGAAAGCAACCAGCGATTCCTCCAGCCGCCTTCGTCTGCCTGTGGGAAAAGTAGTGAGGAATGGCACTGAGCAGAGCTTCAAGAAATTCAAATATATGAGCTTCAAAACACAGCAAGACTTGCCCTGTCCCATATGTCTCTCTTCCAAATGAGCATTTGGACAGAAATATCCATAATTTTGCTCTACCCAACATTGCTGGGAGAGGAAAAGCATTGTTTTATATTCTCCTGCTCACTTCTTCCTTCTCCTTCCCCTTTCTCCCAGGCCCTTCTTTCCAGGGTAGTTCTGACACTTATGGGGCAGGGATGAAGGGGGTCCATCTCCCCACACCCCCAGCACCAAACTGCACCATAGCAAGAGGAGAGGAGCAGGGGATGGGGGTTTCCCTCCCTCCTGGCCTCTCGGGGAAGGGTTCAGTAGCTTCAAGGGATGCTGCCCCTAGGCAAGGCAGGGTGAGGCCAGGATGGAAGGTTTATGGCTTTCTCTAACCCCATGGGAAAGATCATGAAGCACAGGGAGGAGGGGAATAAAGCCACCAGCAGCCAAGCAGAAGTGACAGGCAGAGGCAGAAGATGTCCCACGGAGATATAGCAGCGATCAGCAAGAGGTGCAGGGGAAAGGAGCTGGCTGAGCTCAATCCCCATGTCCCTTGAGAGAGGCACTGCAGGACACGTCCACCCCCAAGGAGGGGCACTTGACTCGGCTCCCAGAAACGCTGCGCCTTCCCTAATCAATGTGCATTTCATTTACTCTGCATAATTTATTCCTCTCTGAGACAGCCGCCCTGTGACAATATTTGATGGCAAATCACTCTGGAAACAAATATAGCTACTTCATCGTTCCCAGCTGAGCTCACACGCGCACACAGCTTCTACCACGATGCCAGCAATTACAGCAGACCTCAGCAGCAACTTAAAAATTGCTTATTTCTGAGCTAAAATAATCCAAATTCCCTCTCCAAAGGCAGCTATGGGACTTTCTAAAAAAGGCCCCTCTCTCCCACAGCGTGTGGAGAAACTGGTGACCCCTGGTAGAGTTGCTCGCTCTGGGAATGCTCAGGAGGGTCCCTCCCATCCCATCCATGGGAGGTGGGGAGGGGGTCACATCCCAAGGGCACCCAGCCAGGCTCTGTTCTCACACCCCTTTGTGTCCTTTGCACCCCCTGGCAGATCTGGTGCCGGGGACAGAGTACGGCATCGGGATTTCGGCCGTGATGGACAGTCAACAGAGTGTGCCAGCCACCATGAACGCCAGGACCGGTGAGTTTGGCCGCATTGCCTGCCCAAATGCTGGCTCCTATGGCTCAGATGTCCCCATGGGATGGTCCGTGCATGGGGACAAAGGTCTGCACCAACCCTCTCTCACAGAGCTTGACAGCCCTCGGGACCTCCTGGTGACTGCCTCCACGGAGACATCCATCTCACTGGCCTGGACCAAAGCCACCGGTCCGATCGACCACTATCGTGTCACCTTCACCCCTGCCTCAGGGATGGCCTCTGAAGTGACGGTGCACCGGGATGAGTCGCAGCTCACCCTCTCAGAGCTGGAGCCCGGGACAGAGTACACTATCTCCATCATCGCTGAGAGGGGACGCCAGCAGAGCCTGGAGGCCACTGTGGATGCTTTCACAGGTAGAGAAAGAAAAGTTGGGATGGGACCAAGGACCCAGACCACCACTGCATGTCGGTACCTCTGCCAGCCCACCACCTCCCCAGTACCAGAAGTCTTGAGGTGGTGATGGGGATGAGAGCTGGGGGTAACATATCCTGCAGAAGCTGGTCTGTTGACCCCAGAGGGAGGATGGCCCTACCAGTTTGAGGGCACCATCTGCTTTGCCAGCAGCACTAAGTTCGCTTGTTTAGCTGGAGACTTCCACGATTACAAAGGGTTGGGGGAATGGATATTCTGTCCTTTGTGGTCAGGGTAGCCTGTGCATCCATAAGGAGAAATAAATCCTTGAAGGACCTCATGGTGAAAAGCCTACGGTCAAGAAGCCAAGACAACACATAACATCTATAGTGGGACAGCCCCATCACCCATCATGTGGGTCTGGGATGGGGGATGCTTGCAGGCAGAGCTAAGGAAAGCACCATTTTCCCCCTCATGGTTCTGCCTCTTGATCACAGCACAGTTTCAGATCAATTGAGCGTTCAGAGCTCCAGCTTTGTCACCCCTCTTGGGTATTTCCCACACAAGCACTGGGAGCAATGTGGAGGCCAGGATCTGCAGATGATTGGGGTTGCACCTTCCCTCTCCATTTTGCAGGGGTCCGGCCCATTACACAGCTCCACTTCTCCCAGTTGACATCCTCCAGTGTGAATGTCACGTGGAGTGACCCATCCCCACCAGCAGATCGCCTCATCCTCACCTACAGCCCCCGGGACAAGGAGGCAGCACAGCAGGTCACCCTCAACGGCACCCGCAGGCACACCAGCCTGACAGGCTTGCAGCCATCCACCGAGTACCTGGTGTCACTGGTGGCCATGCACGGCACCATCAGCTCTGAGCCTGTCATGGGCTCCATCACAACAGGTACCATGGCACCTCCCCGCATCAGGCACAGGACCCCATTGGGAGCGTGGGCAAAGGCTTGAGAAGAAGACCTGCTTCCCACAGCTTTGCTTTCTTCTCCACCTCACCAGGGATTGATGCGCCAAAGGACCTCAGGGTGGGCAATGTCACCCAGGAGTCCATGATGGTCTACTGGAGCCCTCCCATCTCTGCCTTCGACCACTACAGAATATCCTACCGTGCCGCTGAAGGTAATGGGTCAGACCACTCTTGCTCGTGTCCCAAGCTCACAGCTGCTAGCCCTCACTCCATCCACGCATGTGAGCAAGCCACCAGGTCATCCTCACCCCAGGCAGCGTCCTGGTGCCCTGGGCAAAGCCACTGATAGCTGGGATGGACCAAGAGGCTGCAGGGATGGAGGTTGGGGTGTCGGGGGTGAGGATGGGAAGGGACCACTGCAGCCAAGGGCCAGCTCGGCACAGAGGGGCACAGGCCGTGACCCCCTGCACCGTGCCCTGCCCAGGTACGGTTAAATCAGGGCTTGGTCCTGAAATCCCACCTCCCTCACCTGCTTCCCCCAGGCCCCAATTTTGCCTGCAATGCTAAAAAGGTCAAGCCAGCAGAGTGATGGGCACACAGGTGTGTACCTGCGGCCACAAAAACCCAGTTAACCCCAGTATCAGCCCTGGAGAGAGCTTGTGGCATCACCTTCCCTTCCCAAGCACCTCCCGTAGCCCAGGTATGGGGCCCGCTGTGATGCCAAAGCTCTTGGCTCCATCCCCACAGGGAGGACGGACAGCACCGCCATCGCCAGCGATGCCACCGAGTACACCCTCCACCACCTGCAGCCCGCCACCAAGTATGACATCGGGGTCAAGAGCGTGCGGGGCCGGGAGGAGAGCGAGGTGGCTTCCATCACCGTGCACACAGGTAGGAAGGAGCTCCTGATGGGTGGGTAGCAATCAAACCAGGCCGGGTCCAGCCACGGGCAGGGCTGGCAGGTCCTGCTTGTGGTAGGAATCAGCTGGACCTCACACCAGCCCGGTGACAAGCAGACATGGGGGGGGAGTGGTAAATCTGTGTACTGGGCACAGGGAAGCCAGAGATATGATGCTGGGCAACCATGACAACCTTTCCTAAAAGGGAGGACAGGCTTCCAGAAATAATCCCTGAGGAAGCCCTTACACACACAGCATCTGCTGCAAGAATAAAACCCTCTGCTATCCACAGACTTCTCAAAACCTAAAAATAAAAAGCCTAACATCACGGGCTGCGCATGAGGAAAACAGTGGAAGAGCAGCCCAGGTAGAAGAGTAGCACAAGCTATGACATCTTCCCTCTCCAGCTATGGCAGCAATAACTCCTCTGCAGGCACATGTGCCTGGGCAGCAAGGCAAGACCATAAGCAACAGGCTACAAGAGCCCTTCCAGGTCACAGTCCAGTCTCTCAGTGCCTCTGACTTTCTGAATCTGTCCCCCATGCAGCCATGGATGCCCCCTTGGGGGTCACGGCCACCAACATCACCCCCACCGAGGCACTGCTGCAGTGGAACCCACCACTGTCGGAGGTGGAGAGCTATGTCGTCATTCTGGCCCACCACACAGGTACGCTGGGGCTCCTTTTCAGCTCCCCTCCACCTCTCCCCCATCCCAAAGCCCAGGGCTCAGTGGGTGGAGAGCAGGAGCCCTTGCTTCAGGAGAACAACAGCTGCTGGGTGGCAGGGCAGTACCCCATCCCCAGCTGCCAGATCCTCCCGTGCAGGTCTCATGGCACATGCTTTCCACTTCTGCCCTCCACCTTGGAGCATGGCAGCCCTCAAAGAGGAGGACTGGGATCCTCCCGTGTTGCTAACTGGCCCACCAGCACCTGGTGTGTGGCAAACTCAATGAAACCTGCTACTGAAGGGAAAGAAAGTATCAGGCAAACAGGGACTGGGGGAAAAATAAGAGCATCCTTGAGATGGAATTCCACTACTACAACACAGCTGCTGCCTGGTAGCTGCATGGTGTATCCACAGTATAAGTGCTTTTGTTCATGAGGTCCTACACACAGACACATTTTGGAGAACCACTTTGAACATCTACCATAACTCACCTCTTTTGGCTTACAGTTGCAGGAGAAACTATTCTCGTGGATGGAGTCAACCAGGAGTATCAGTTAACCAACCTCCTGCCCAGTACCACCTACACAGTCTCTATGTATGCCACCAATGGGCCGGTCACCAGCCAGACCATCAGCACCAACTTCACAACTCGTATGTACAATCACTGACCGTTACACACCCTTAACCACACATCCACCTCAGGGAAAGCAGCCAACAAGGCTGAGCTAAAGCCCTGGTCACATACACGTGGATATAGAAGTAGTCATGTGCCAAAAGGATACCCAAATACCAGTGCTGGGCACAACACGAGAAGAGAATTTTGATCACAACAAGCATCAACCATCCATTTCACTCTTTCAACATCCACCCACCCCTTTCTTTGACTTCCCCTGGATGTGGTTTCCCAAGAAGACCTCCGACCAGGTCTTTTTCTTGTCCAAGGCCATAGTCCAGAAGAGCACGACAACCCATTTTCCTTACAAGAAGTTTGACAGGCCACATAGCACATGAATTTGAGAGCTGTTACCGTTCAGAGAGCAAGCAGGTAGAGGAGGACTTTTAGAAGCTTTGCAGAGCTGTGTTCAAGGCTGGGGACGGGTGATGAGGTCTGGAAACTGCAGGCAAGGACAGACTTTGGGCTGTAGCTGACGGTTGTGAAGTTGAATTTCAGCGCACTGAGTAGGGAAGCAGGGCTGGGGCAGCTGTGTGCAAGAACTTGCTCTTCCCTGGGTCTCTTCTCCCTTGCAGTTTTGGATCCTCCAACAAATCTGACTGCCAGTGAAGTCACTCGACGGAGCGCCCTGCTCTCCTGGGTGCCTCCTGTGGGAGAGATTGAGAACTATGTCATGACCTACAGAACCACTGATGGCAGCCGGAAGGTGAGTGAATCCTCACAAAAGAGGCTCATTAACTCAGAGACTAACATGACCGTGGAGAAACGAGCAGGAGAAACCCAGTGAATCAAAAGAACGATGCTCACTAAGTCAGGGAGAGACCAGAAGGGTAGGCGCTACTTTATAAGTGATACTTTAGATAAACAATTGGCAAAAGCAGGAAAAGATTGCCTGGGGCAAAATCTTCCTGCACACCTGCGGGTCTGGGCATACCTGAGAAGTTTAGAGGATCGGGGGAAATTCCCAACTTGTGAACCTCAAGCAAGCTGAGGCAGCAGAAAACTATTCCACAAACAAAGATCTGAAAATGCCATTTGCCCTTCTTGCTAAAAGGAAGATAGGTACCAGACACCTAATTAATCCTGCAAGACAATATATTTGATTACTTAATGAGTGTGCCCATATCTACCTGGCTTGAAGAGCTGCTACTAATGCTATCAGAAATACATCACCTCAAATAGTCTCGTTTCCTTTGCCGGTGTGACTGGCTCCCAGCAGTCAGCAGATGCCAGCTTTGCAGAAGGGTTTGCTTTAATGCTATGTGGCATTGGCTAACCACCTGAGAAACTGATGTGGCAGGAATTGACGGAGTCAAAACTGGCTGATAACCAGGTTTGGCTAGAGCTAGTCCTTGAGATGCTCAGGCAACCAGTCCTGCCCTACTGCGGGCACACAGTTCCCAAACAGAGCACAGAGACTGCAAACATTTAAAGCTCCCGTGTCCAAACCACCCCAAAAGGTTGAATATATTCACTGACCCCACGTCAACTTAGTCCAGGGGCGTGAGCAGCCGTTCGATGCTCCTCGGCCAGGCACCACGGGCTGCGGTAGTTTTGTCGCTTCCCTTCCCTCCTCACTTGCTCTTTAGGGTCCCCATCGCTTTTCTCATCTGTTGCTCTTGGTGTCTACCTCCTTCTGGGACCCATGTACAGGAGCTGATTGTGGATGCTGAGGACACGTGGATCCGGCTGGAGGGGCTTTCTGAGACCACGGAGTACACGGTGCGCCTGCAAGCTGCCCAAAACGCCATGCGGAGCGGCTTCATCTCCACCACCTTCACCACAGGTGAGGACTCACACCCCATCCACTCGGCCAGACAGGGCTTAGCCCACATACTGTGCTGGTTGATCTGGGCTGATTTTATGGGCTTTCCCTCCTCGGGAAGCATTTCACCACGATGCACAGACAGGTACATTCACTGCCATGACCCACAGCGTTGCTTTGCTACAAAACGTTAATGGCTGAAGGATCTATAATAGAACAACAAGACCCAGCTCAGGGCAAGGGGCTATAAGCTTCAGACCAGGAACCATCTACCAAGACCTCCACCTTGTCCTTGTCCCTCCTCAAACACATAAAAAGAGGGGAGAAAAAAACCAAACATAAAAGTCAACAACATGCATCAACAGGTATGTTCTTGGAGTGAACAGGGAGAGATCCAGCTGGTTTCTCCACATTATAGACATGGTCCAATCACACACACATATCATAGAATCATAGACTGGTTTAGGTTGGAAAGGACCTTTAGAGGTCATCTAGTCCAACCCCTCTGCAATAAGCTGGGACATCTGCAACTAGAGCAGGTTGCTCAGAGCCCCATCCAACCTGACCTTGCACCTTTCCAGGGATGGGGCATCCCTGGAAATATCAAGCAGGTGCATCTCCACCACCATCAGTGGAGTCACAAACAGCAGAGCCAGCATGACCGCAGGCCTGTGGACCCATCGATTTTATCTAACTGCATTACTCATTCTCTCCCTAGTTCTAGAGAAGTCATGATTCACTATGGGAACATGACTGGTTTCCTTTCCAAATCAAGCAGTAGACATCCACCACCACGGTAACCCTCACAGAGCGCTTACACTTGCAAGTCTGAAGCTGGCTTGAAAACATCACCATTGCCCCCACCCTTTGCACCCATTAACATTAGAAGTTGTGCAAAGCATACCACTCCTCACCCCCTTTGAAAAGCTTTGCTGGGCCAGAGCACGTAATAGAGCACATTTTGTTCGGGGCTGAATCCCAGCCTGGGTTTCAGGAATCCCAGCTCCTGAGCTTCAAAAGCACTAAGAAGCCTGAGGGTGATGTCCACCAAAATTCCTCCCATCTACGCTGCCAGTTCGATTTGGAGAGTTTTCTTGGAACCTGCTGTGAATAAACTTCCCCCATCACGATTACATGCAAAGGTCCCTTCACTTGCTTTTAAGAGATAATAGGAACTATTTATGTCAACAAAAAAAGACAAGACTCTTCTCTAATGCATCTACGGATCAGGCTTTCCTGTTATTCTTGCCTCTTACATGGGCACATAAAATCAATGCAACCATTGAGGCTTTTGGGGAGTCAGGGATGGAACTGCCCAGGGCTGGGTTCTCAGCTGGGATAAAGCAGCAGAAGCCCACTCACATGAGGCAAGGAGAAAACTGTTCCCACGAAACACAAACATCAGACCTTGGCAGTGTTCAAGACACTATTATCAGCTGATGCAGCATCCGAACGTGGGTTTAATTTTCTTTTAAGATAAAGATAGGCATCAGCAAGACACCAGTTTCTTCCCACTTACCCCACATCTTGATGAGGCAGCAGCACCCAGGAACGACCACCAAGGTGATGCAATCCATGGGCAGCATCCCTCAGCGAAAGATCAGGGGCTGGGATTCAGTTTACTCTGGCAGCACATCAGGACACTTTGCAGAGAACAAGGACTTGTCTTTAAGGAGACAAGAAGGAAAGAAAACAGAAAACCAGGCTTAATTTAAATTGTTTTGCTTCCTTCTGCTCACAGTACGCATCCCGGGGTTCTTCCATCCCCTCTGACATATTAATAGCTCAGCCTCTTTGTTCCATGTTTGCATAACGTGCTTGGGGAATTGTACACAGATGGGACAAAAGGAAGAAACAGATACAGTATTTATAATTTATAGTGGTTTGAAATGTCTTTCAAGGTCTCCTTGGCTCTTAAAGATATGAATATAAATTAAGAAACAAGTAATCTCCACAGAGCTCAGGGGAGCCTGAAGTGGTTTGTCTTTGAAGCAGTTTTCACTGTTGGATACTATAAAATGCAAACACTGTCCCACCAGACTTTCCGCTGCAGACCAGAGATGGGAAAAAAAACAGGGGATCTTCAACACTTGGACAAAGTGACGACCTCCGAGTCTTCAGGTTGCAAGGGTGGGAGGAATGCACCCAAGTGGGAAATTACAGACGAGGGTCTGAACTTTGATCCTATCAGGTATCAAACAATCGTGATGGACACAAAAAGCAGGTCCTCCACACCTTCTCAATGCGTAACCCAGACATCCTCAAAAGCCACATCCATGTTGCCAGCTCTGCACTCATTTACTCCATCATCCTTCTGCACCTACAGCAAAGAACAAGATGGATTTCTCCCTTTGGTGTTAAATAATTAAAAAATGAATCCAGAGTTGCCATTCCAGTACTGCTGGGATCTCATAGTTAAGACTTTCTTAAACTCTGATCCCCAAATGAGACATTTCTGCATTAGAGGACTCCTAGAGCACAGCCCACGCATCTCGCATGGCCTAACTCCTGCTCAGTTTGCAAGTGGGAATCAGCCCGGCACAAACCCACCATCCTTTCCAAGAAGAACCCTCCTGGAATCAGTAACATCACAAAACTTGTTTGAAGCTGGCAATCCTGAGAGGAGAATGGGTTTTGGTATTTTCACAGCTAACTACACCGGTGACAGCTTAAACCTCAGGGTCTCAGAGGCAGTGCAGAAAGATGGTCCAAGAATTGACATCCCTCATCATTCGCAGTGATGTTACCATGCAGCTTTCCAATATAGAACATACAGGAGATATTCATTAATATATGCTCACAATTTTTTCCATTAAATCCTCCGATGTAGTTGGCAAAGTCCTACCACCTCGCAAGAATAATTTGGGACGCAGAAGCCACGTTGCATCTTCCGTGGATCGTACTCAGCAGGGTCTGAGGCGTGTAGAAAGGGTGTCATTCTGCTTAAATTTTGCCTTTTTTTTTTTTTTTTCCCCCATATTTCGCAGGCGGCCGTGTCTTTGCCAACCCTCAGGACTGCGCCCAGCACCTGATGAACGGAGACACGCTGAGCGGCATCTACACCATCTCCATCAACGGGGACCTCAGCCAGCGGGTGCAGGTCTACTGCGACATGACCACGGACGGAGGCGGCTGGATTGTGAGTAGCTGCATGGTTGGTTGTCCTACGGGGTTGGCCCTATCGCCGAGCAACCCGGCCCCATCCTACCAGCAAAGCCAAACTCCAGGCTGCACGGGGACGACGGCAGCCTTCGTGTCGCACACTTCATTTCCCACGCCGTAGGGAACGGCCCACGCTCCAGTAATAATAGTTACACTTGGAGAAATGCCCTTTGATTTATTTGACATGTTTGCAGGGCTTCTGGAAAGCAAAAACCTGAGAGGGGAGCTGATTTATTGTTCTAGAGATGAAATTAACGGCCGGTAGCTTTCATGGGGAATGATTCACGCTGCCTGCAGGAGGAGGATGGCAGGCATCACCTCGATTGAGTCCGCACAGGAGCCTTTTAAAGGAAAAATGCCTGTTTGGCTTTTGAATTGCACCAGCCCTGCTTGTCTTGGCGCAAATGGACTGACAGCTTAAGTAAATAATGCTCGGGTGCTTTGATTTTATTTGTCAAACGCTTGCTTACACACATTACCCGAAACTTCGCTAGACATAGAGTCGAAACAAACAAAAAAAAAAAAGAAGGACTTCCTCAAATGGTGATTTCTAGCCTGGATGTTATGTTAGGCAGGAAATTTCCCTCCACCTCACTCTGCCTCAGAGCATCCCTTTAGATACCACAGGAAGAGACAGCCAACGGCAGAATCGCATGCTAGAAAACCAGAGTCACCCGGTGTCAGAGACAGCAGAAAGCTTGAGGGCTGATTCCTTCCTATACCAACACTGATTTGCCTTGGACATAGAATCATTTCTTTTGCATGAAAGATCATCAAGTCCAACTGTTAACCCAGCACTGCCAAGTCCACCACTAACCCATGTCCCTCAGCACCACATCTCCACAGCTTTGAAACCCCTCCAGGGATGGGGACTCCACCACTGCCCTGGGCAGAATGGGACAGGACTTGACTACCCTTTCAGTGAAGAAGTTTTTCCTCATGTCCAACCTAAACCTCCCCAGGCACAACTTGAGGCCGTTTCCTCTTATCCTATCGCTTGTTACTTGGAAAAAAGAGATACTTTCCTTCAGGGTACTAACAGGGCCCTTTATAGCTCACAGGCAGCTTCTGCCTCTGCTGTGCTTACGATAGGATCCACTAGACCCTCTGAGGTCTACAACTAAGCAACAGAAGCTGCTGTTGTAAGTCACAAATCTTGAGTAGTATGTCCCCCGTGCCCTGGCTCAGCAGAGAAGCAAGATCTTGAAGGTGGGAGCTGCATCTGGGCCATTCTTTTTAATAGCCACCAGCAAATGTCCCAGCCGAAAAGGCATCCCAGGACTGTCCAACTTCTCCACTACCCTGGACTGAGTTGTCATTCTATTGCATGAAGAGCTGTTTAAAAACCCAGTACTTTCTCACCAGTTGAAACCTACTGCCTGATCCTTCAGCCAGGGCAAGGAGATTTCACAGTGCTCTTTGTGAACCTCACAGAAGCCCCTGGAGTAAACAATGCCACTCCCAACTGACATCCTCATCCTCCAGTTCCTCCAAGCTGCATCTCTCCACTCCCATCCTTGCTGTCAAGACCTCAAGCCAGAAGGGATTTCGATCTCAGGAGGCTGCTATTGTGCTGTAATTAAACAGCAATTGATTGCAAACAGGGTTCTTTTGTGTTTGGGATTAATGAGAGGCAAGAAGATAAATTTGGTCACCACTAATTAACCCCAATTACAGAAGCAATAAATTAGGAGTGTACCAGGCTATATGGCATCCACTGCTACTCTCTGAGCCATGGGGAGGGCCCTGGGTCCTTCCCCCTCCCTCGATTTCTTCCTACAAGTCTGTAGGGCTTTTAGAAGTGAAATGAATCCAGAGAAGGGCTCTGGGGTCTAGTGGATTCACTGGGATGCGATGAATGGGTAGTGGTTGGGATTTTGGCCACGCAGGGAGCATGAGGATGCTGTCATGAGCAAAGCAAGCTGGGAGAGCCTTTTTGATCCCTAATGCCCCACTGGGGAATCGGTGATTTCACTAATTCAAGGTACTAATCCCCGTCAATTTTTAAGGGCTTTGATTTCACAGGCTGGTTGAATAGGGGCAGACTATGTGGGATGGAAAAACTGCATGAGATCTGTCCAGGCAGACTCAGTTCCCATCACCCACTGCCAGCAGCACGTTATCCTGCAGGATCCTGGGGGTGAGGTCCATGGGGAGCTGGAGAGGAAGGGGGGTCAACCCCATGCTAGTTCATTGAGCAAATGGGAAGGACAAAACTGAACAAGGCTGGAATGACAAAACTTTTCCTTCAGCTCATGTCAGTTCTGGGGTTGAACCACCAAGCTGGGTAGTGGGCTGTGTTACCGCATTCATGGCATCATTCCCCATGCAGAGGAGGGGTTGTTTCCTCCCTGCTGCCTTCCTCTGCTTTGTGTGACCCTAGACTCCATCCTGCCCGGTGCCCAAAAACATTTCCAAAGCCTTTCTGTCTTTAACCTCTGCTGTTTTCATAGATGAATGGCTTTGAGGCTGGGCCATTGACCCCTGCACCAACAAAGCATTAAAGCAGACACTTAAGGGTTTCCCAGGGCCTGGGGCCTTCCAAGCTCTTCATTGTATGGAAGCCCCACAATTGCAGGAAGGATTCACACCCTCATCCAAAGGAGAGCAAGTTCTGGTGGTTACCTAGGTGCAACACCCCCCCCCATACAGCACCAGTGCTAAGGGCGTTGCCGGCACTTTGGGGCACAGGGAGGTCCAGGGGCTCTTAGAAAAGTGCCACAGTTGTAGGGAGAGCTGCAACAAAAATCTGCAGTGACCCAGCCCTCCCTTGACAGCATCTAGCAGCCTCCAGAGAGGAAAAAGTTGATGCCTAAATCTCAACCTAACATTTGCAGCACCATCCCTGGCAGAGCCGTGGCAAGCATGAAGGGCTAGTCCCCACCTGGAGCTTTAGGCCAGGTTTAGTAACATAGAATCATAGAATGTTTTGCGTTGGAAGGGACCTTTCAAGGTCATCTAGTTCAACACTTCTCTAATGAGCAGGGATATCTTGAACTAGAGCAGGCTGCTCAGAGTTCTGTCCAACCTGACGTGGAATGTTTCCAGGGATGGGGCATCGACCACCTCCCTGGGCAACCTGGGCCAGGGTCTCTCCACCCTCAGTGTAAAATATTTCTTCCGTATATCCAGTCCAAATCTAATCTAGATGAGACCCTAGCTCCACCTCAGCTGAGGATGGGAGGTGACAATGTCCTTTTCCCCCATCAGCTGCTGCCTCTCCAGTCCTGTATCCCCTCTGTGCATCTGAGCCCCTGGCCCTGGTGCTTGGGAGGAAGAGCAAAGGGTTGAATCACAGTCTCTGCAAGCAGCACACACACACACACACACCCTTTCACATGTTCCTATTGCTGTCCCCACCTGGGGGGTGGGTGAACATCCAGAGAGGGGTCATCGGGTGCTGGTGCTGGGACGCCAGGGCAGATCTCCGTGGCTAATGCTATAATCCTCCCCTCTTTCAGGCAGCAGGAAAGCCCCGGCCGGCAGGATCCCTGTGCAGACAGGGTGTAAAAAGCTGTGGCATCTCCAAAGCAAACACTCCCACATCTTCATTCCTTCCACCCTATTGGCCATTGATTTCAGATAAATATCCGTCCGGCCCTGACAGGGCTCAATTCTCCTAATTATAGCCCTATTGACATGTGATCTTTAGCTGCTCAGCTTGTCAGGAGCCATCTATCAGGCAGACAGATTTCTTTGGCTCGGGAGGAAATGAGATGGTAAGGGGGGAGAAAGGAGGAGCAGGGACTGGGGGGGGGAAATGGCTGTATTCATGTGCCAACGAGATCCTCTGGCCCAGGTTTCAGTTTATTAACAAGTACGTTGTGAAGGACCCTCAAAAAACAACCTTTAAGGCAGAAGCAATAAGAGAAGAGTTAAGGTTAAGATCTCTCATTTGGGAGCAGCGTGTGTGTCTCACTGCAAAGGATTGCCATATGTAGACTGCTCGCATTTCACAGCTCTTCCCTCTTCATGTGCAGCTGAAGTGATTCTCCCAGGTCTGCAAGAAACAAAGACACCTCCTGCCAGGCCACGCTTACCGTCAGCTGGTGCTTTCTGCATTCGAGCTGAGGAACTCCTTGCTGCAGGGTCTTAAAAGTTTGCATGGATGGTGTGAACACATCAGCAGAGGAAAAATCCATCCCCCACATAATTCAGAGGCAACACCTCTGCTTCAAAAGGCCCCTGAGCTCAACTTGCTAGCAGCAGGGAGAGCACTCTGGGAGTGCACTGCTTGTTCATCCTGCTTTGAGTTCCCCCAGGCATCAGCTGTAGGCTGTTGTCAGAGAGGACACTGAGTTAAGACCAGCCCTGGAGGGAACAAAAGTGCTCTTTTCTTCTCCCAGTCCCAGCCTTGGACTGGCAAGACAGGGCTAGGGCTTGTAACCAAACTGGACCCACTGGGAGGCAGGAGGACACAGCCAGAAGACCTGGATGGGGCATAGTTGGGGAACACAAGCATTTTCCAGCCTTTCTTGTAATCTTCCTGTAGCTGGATCACATTGGTACCAAAGCCAGCTGGGGGAGACTTCCTGGTGGCTTCTCCTGTTGTAATGGACTGCATGGGGAAAGACAGAAGTTCTGTGGACCACAAACGGCTGCTTCTGTCACTCTCAGAGCCCAGCAATGAAGGAATAAATGAATATCCCTTTTGCCTGGCTTTTTTTCTCATAAACCTCATAATGACCACACCTCTGGGGAGCTCATCGCTGGCTGCTATTATGGCTGGACTGCAAGAATGCTCAGGTGGGATGGATGGGGACTAACTCCCTGGACAGTCCTTGCCCTTGGAGAAGATGTGAGCCATCCCACGCTCCCCACACCAGGCAGCCATCAGCCAACATTGCAAAGCAGTGTTGGGCCGGACACCCGGTCAGCGATCAGGGAAAGAGCTGTTAGCTGACTCATATCCTGGTCTCTGTATTGTGAAAAGACCCAGACAGCCGGAGTGTCTGGAGATAACAGCCTTTACCGGGGAGCCCTGAGAGCTCAGGGTTCATTTACAAAGCTGGGCTTATTCGTGCCGGGCCAGCTCTCTCCGTATCTGCATTATCGATCCGCTCCCCCCCGTGCCCCGGCCCGTCTGCAGTATCAGCCCATCCATGGAGATAGCTGTCTGCAGAACTTGCTTCCACCCAGCTCGGGTATCCGGCACAGCCTTTACTCTCGCAGCACTTTATGAGCGGTCAAGGACCAGCTCTGCGGAAGTGCTGAGCTCTCAGAAAACCCGGTGCCGGTGAAAAAACCAAAGCCCAAGCAGCTCCCATCTCTCCCAGTAGTGAGAAAGTGGAAACTAGCTCAGCTTTGCTGCTGGGGAAACTGAGGCAAGGAAAGGAGTTATTTGCCAGTGTCTTTAGTGCTCAGTTCCAAGGGCTCAGTGGGGTCACCTGCATCTCTCACATTTCCTTTTTTACACTGAGGGTGATGAGACCTTGGCCGAGGTTGCCCAGAGAGGTGGTCGATGCCCCATCCCTGGAAACATTCCACGTCAGGTTGGACTCTGAGCAACCTGCTCTAGTTGAAGCTGTCTCTGCTCACTACAGGAGTGTTGAACTAGATGACCTTGAAAGGTCCCTTCAAACACAAAACATTCTATGATTCTATGATTCTGTGATTCCTTTGCTTAGGTTCCTGCAAAGACACTGCCTTGAGAGAGACAGGACTGCTTCATTTCTGTGATGCAACAGGATGGAGAAGAGTCACCACAAGACAGTGATCCAGAGCCACTAAGCTACATATCATAGTGCAGCATGGTATCTATGTTGGACATAGACCATGCCAGGGATGTTCAGGGAGGCACAGCTTCATGTGCATCTCCCACACTGCCAAAGCTGCTACTGATCCACTGCATGGCATGATCCTGTGGGACCTGCATGACTGTCTGGGCACAATGCTGCAAAAGCCCTTGGGGTGTGGGAGTCAGCTGACCCTGCTAGCAGGAGGCAATCCCCGTTATGTCTTCATCCCAGATACCCTTCCATTCCTTGGGGGTCTCTGGTCAAGGTGGAGACTCCCCATACCTGGCGTTTGGACAGATGAACATAGGATGGTTGCAAAAAAGAGGATGTGTTTATGAGATCATGCTTCCTGGCAGTTACTTGTACACCAGTGGTGTGTGCACACCACGGCATGAAAGCTTTGGCTTCCAGGGTAAATCCTGATTTTTCAGATGAGGAAGACAAACCAGGGTATTTGGGATAGCATGAGGAAGCCTCATGGTTACACAGATCTGGGTAGAGCTGGAGCTAGGTCAGCAAGACCACTGCATGATGTTTCAGCAAAATGGTTGGAGACCACCTTTCCAAAGGCATTTTGGAGTATAGAGATGTCTCTGTTTGCCTGAAAGCACCTGACACTGACCTTAAGTAGTCCTCTCTGAGTGGGCAGAAGAGATGGGAAGAAAGCAAGATCAAAAATCTCCGTAAAGAGCATTGATCATCTTTAAATAGTCCCTGCAGAGTCCATCCCATCATCTCAGCATCCCTGGCTGGGTTATCCATAGCCACCCTGCCATGGGGCAGGGTCATCCAAAGCATCTCTCCTCCACTTCTCCATACCAGTCTGCCATGTGCCTCCCAAAAAAGCCTCGTCCCTGAGCTGCAGGCCAGTAGGTAAGGAGCAGGGGTGTTCAAGGCCAGCAATGATGCTCCATGTTGGATACACCTTTAGCTGGTTCCTACGTTACATTTATAGCTGCCATATATACCTTTATTCCCATGTATTCCCCCATTTAGAGCCATTTCCCATATTTTCCACTTTCCATTTTACTGGAAGGCTTCTGCCAGCACATCAGCAAAGCTCTCTAAAAGTTAAGTTTATTCCCTCACGCAGGAACCTCTGAGAAAGAGCACTCAGCCCTTGAGAAGTTTCATTTTGACTCCTTGGGAACCTCACTGATATGAATTCCTGCCTCGTAGATCCCCCCAATTCTTTCTGTGTTGAAGCAAAGCCTGCTTTCAAATCACCCAAAACAGAAACAGAATGACATCTTTCTTGTCAAATCAAATGCTGTGTGAACTAGAATTTCTTTGACTCCTCAGTTAAGCATGAACTTCAGAAGGAGGCAGCTTTGGTTCAGCCCTGAGAGAGCTGCTGGCAAATTGAGTGCCCCATTGTTGCATCATTTTAGTCATAGCATCATAGAATCATTTTGGTTTGAAAAGACTGTTAAGATCATCAAGTCCACCCATTAACACAGCACTGACAGGTCATCACTAAACCATGTCTCCACAGTCAGTACTTTGCAGTAACATGACAGACCTTCTCAGGTGATCAGATGCGTAGGGGCAGCTCTAGGTTATGGTCTCAGGGCAGTCCCTGACTCTCCAAGGGTTTAATCCCAGAGGGAAAACATTATGCAAGGTCAGGAAGTCTGGGCAACACAGGACTAGTTCTGGGCACAAGGTAGGCAGGGACAAAACAATTTAATGGCTCCAGAGGAAGACAAAGAGGACAGGGAATCTGGGTCAAGTCTGGCTGATCCTGATGCAAACTACCCCAGCTCCCCAGTCTCTCCCCTCTATCCTTACAGAAGAAGCAAATCATTATCTTCACCCTGGGTAATTAAAATGCAACTCTGACACATTTAATGAAGGTAAATGCCAATTGCAAGGTGGGGATGAAGGACAGGCTTTGGGGAGAGCTCATTCTCCTTTAGCACCAGTTTGACACCACTGTGGTATTTCTGGCTTCAGGGTCAATTATCATGATTTATGCAAGATCAGTATGATTAAAAAAAGGTCTTAACACACATGCATGACCTCTGGTCTGACAACACTTAGCCTGGACCAGGTCAGTGCCTGGGGAGCAAAAGCAGGCTCAGCTTGATCCCACAGCATGCAGCAAAGCCCTCACTCGCCCTACACCCCCATGGGCATGGTAAATGCGATGCCTCCACCACTGTTCTGCATCTCAGAGAATCATAGAATAGTTTGGGTTGGAAGGGACCTTAAAGATCATCTAATACCAACCCCGCTGCAGGAAGCAGGGACATCTTCGACTAGAGTTTCAACTCTGAGGTAGCTTAGAGCTCTGCCCAACCTCTCCTAGAATGTTTCCAGGGATGGGACATCCACCACTTCTCTGTGCCAGTGTTTAACCAACCTCAGCATAAAAAATTTCCTCCTTAGATCTAGTCTAAATCTCAGCTCTTTTACTTTAAAACCATCATCCCTTGTCCTGTCACAAGAGACCCTGCCGAAGACCATCCTCATCTTTCTTTATAGCCCCCTTTTAAGTTCTGAACACACGCAATAAGGTCTCCTCATCTCGCCAGCCAGTGGAGCAGCGGGTGCTGAGTCAGCATCCCCGTCCTGCCCTGCGTGTGACATCCATCCTGGGGAGAGGCGAAAAACCTCCCGCTCAACCGACACGCATCTGACTGCAAAGAAAAGCGCATCCGCTCCCCTTCGCCCCCAGGCCCCCTCCCCAGCAGAAGCACCAGCGGATCCTTCACTTTAATGTTAACTGAGTTTTAGTGCTGGCCCCCGGGCTCTGCCATTTATCTACGAGGCTCCGCAGAACGGGAGAGCAGAGTTAATAAATCCGCTCATGTGTCGCCTGTAATCAGGCCGGTAAATAAAGCGGAGCTGTCAGGGAGCAGTGGCCCATGCCGCCGGGCTCCTCACCGTCCCACCGGCTCAGGGGGTGTCATCTCGGTGCCGTCCTCACCCCAGGGAGCAGGGTGCAATATCCAGCTCCATTTACCCGTCCTGCAGCCTGAGGTCACCATCAGCTGCTCTTTCCAGGCTGGTAATAGTTTTTTCTTCTATGCTGGACCAAGTTTCGGGTGGTTTAAGGATGATTAAAACTTGCACTCCCCAGATCTGGGGAATCTGCTGGATCTGTGAGCACGGGGAGCATCAGAAGACCTCCTGGAAACAGGCAGATTTACTGCCTCAAAGGCAAAGATGCTCCAGGATCACCCACTCAGCACCCTTACCTTGCCCCCAGGCTGCCCAGCTCAGTCTAACCTCTCTCCTGAGACACTCCAATACCTCCAGACAGCACCCTGACTCTGAGAGGGGGAAACCAAGGCACAGGAGGAAGGGAAGCAACGCACCAAGGTCATTTAGTTAATCGGTGGCAGGATCCCAACGGCAGCCCGACGGTTGCTCTGGCTGCCGGCGGCGGGGGATTGATTCCAGCCAAGTCCCCCCGGCAGGCTCAGGGACTGCAGAGAGGTTCGGCAGGGGAAGATTTCCTGTAAGACGGGAAGTTTGCCTCCCAGTGTGCCCTGCTCTCCTCTCCCTGGTCCAGCTCCGGGAGACAATCCAAGCGCTACATATCTTTAATTATTAAACAATCGCCCGTTGTAGTTACTTATGTGCTGTGGAGCCTCCAGGATGTTCCTGCCAGCAGTACCAGGGCGTAAAGCATCCCTCGATGCTTCCTCGGCAGCGGCTGAATCACCCGGCTCCATTAACCGACATCCACCTCAGCCTCGCACACAAATACATCACAAACACACCACCACCAACCCCACCCCTCCCTTTCCTCCACCCGC
>WUAM01000146.1:1075891-1086953 GCA_024336885.1 Actenoides hombroni
TGTCCCTCAGCACCACATCTCCACAGCTTTGAAACCCCTCCAGGGATGGGGACTCCACCACTGCCCTGGGCAGCCTGGGGCAGGGAAGGAATTTTTCCTCAGGTCCAACCTAAATCTCCCCTGGTGCAACCTGAGGCCATTTCCTCTTGTCCTATCCCCTGTTACTTGGGAGAAGAGACCAACCCCCACCTCACTACAACCTCCTTTCAGGGATGTGTAGCATCATCTAACTTCTCTTCAGTTTCTCCACCTGCACAGGAATTAACCGCATGGCTGCCATTGACACTAACTGGATGGGCATTGCCATTTTCTCCCCTGAAGGGAGCGATGGAAAGACAAAGTGTTGTCTTTATTTTTGTGTGCCCCAAATCCCAGCGAGGCCACCCCTCTCCTAATTCATGCTGATTTTCTTTCTGGTCTTTCCCCACCACAGGTCTTCCAGAGGCGTCAGAACGGGCTGACCGATTTCTTCCGGAAATGGACAGATTACCGGGTTGGCTTCGGAAACTTGGAGGACGAGTTTTGGCTGGGTAAGATCTTAACCAGTTGTCTTTCATCAACGCATCAAACCCAAGCTCCTCGTACACTGTGCTGCTCACCTGTGCCAACTGTTGGCTCCTCAACTTTCACTCCACTCTCTATACTCTGCCATATACAGTTTTCCTTGCGTTGTTCACTCCCTGTCCTGAGCATTAGAAAGTCGCTTGGGGACACACCACAAAAAACCAAATGGTGAAGGCCAGAAGTTCCCTAATTTGCTCCTCTTAGAAGAGAAAGGGGTACATTGAGAGTCTTCATGGACCAAAGCCCAACATCCTCCTTTGGACGACTACAGGTTGCATTGGTGGCAATGCTCATGGACTTTGCCTTGCCTTGTCCAGCAAGCCAGTTGCCTAAAAAAAAGTAGGAAAGAGGTGGGTGGGTGGGAGACCCAGCACTGCTCTGAAACAGAGTGTTCTCCCCCAAAATCTGAACACGAGTCAAGGCCAGCCCTGCAGCACAAACATGCTCCGACTGGCACTGGAGCTTAACAGCAACATGAGAAGCATCAGGGCTCCACAGCTGAACAACCCCCCAGCTTCAGCAGCATGGAAAAAGCGGAACCTGGGCCTTGAACCCACCTCTCACAGCCATGGGGAGGTGAAGCTTGAGTGGGGATAGAGATTTCAGACCCCACCAGTGCCAGGAGAGACAAAGATTTAACCAGAAGTGCTGTTGCTCTTCGGTTCCTCTCCTCGCTCTGGTTTCCCACAGCTGTTCTATTTGCCTAGAGCTTCTTACGTTTGCTCAAGAAGCGGATCCAGCCACCGGGTCTCACCAGGTATCTTGCCGCTTGTCTCACCAGGCTTGGACAACATCCACAAGATCACATCCCAAGGGCGCTACGAGTTGCGAATAGACATGCGGGACGGCCAGGAAGCAGCGTACGCCTACTACGACAAGTTCTCCGTCGGTGACTCCCGCAGCCTGTACAAGCTGCGAATCGGGGACTACAACGGTACTTCAGGTACAGCCTCATTGCTCGCAAGTACGAGGGAAATCCTGGGACTGGTGAGTCTGCAGCCGTGAAGGAAATCCCCGTATCAAAGCTTACTCGTGTGGATGGAGCAGAGAGATGCAAACCCCATAGCCCTTCCTGCAGTCCATCATGTAATCCAGGCTGATAAATCCCGCTAAGGACACGGGGAATTTTCCATTGGGGATTAGATATTAAATATCAGAGGCATTACTGTTCAAACAACCAGGTCAATCGTCAGAGGTGTCATCTCACTTGGCAGTCACCGCAGCTCGCTATTGATGCCGTGCTGGAGGGTGTATTTATCGCCCTTCTACCGCAATGGAAAAATCTGAAATCCTCTGCATCACTTCCTCACGCAGAGGCCAAACAGGGTCTGGTTTTTGCAAGGACACTGCCACATCTCCTTGCTCGGTTGATGGAGCAGTGCTAGGCTTTGCCCACCAGAAAACAGTGGGTGATAGAGGGAGGTGGTCTCTTCCCTGAGAAGCAGCAGAGGGGTAGAGCTGCACCCCCTCTAGCTGAGATCATAGGAACATAGTATAGTTTGGGTTGGAAGCAACCTTTCCAGGCCATCTAGTCCAACCCCCCTGCAGGAAGCAGGGACATATAGAACTAGAGCAGGTTACTCAGAGCCCCATTCAACCTGGCCTGGAATGTTTCCAGAGATGGGGACATCAGATAGACATGTCCAGCAACTGCAAGCCTCTGTGATCCGTACAAAACTCCACCACCATGTACTCAGCAAGAAGCCCCACACTGTATCGAAGATGCAGGAATTTTCTTATACCATATATCCAGCAGTTGCCACCAGAAAAAAAGAAATGGGGATCTTGGTTCCATGCAACACAGCACTTGCTCTGACCTTAAGTCCCAGGGCACAAGGCAACCAACCTATTGCCAAAAATGCCAGTAACAGTGCTGCACATACATCTCCCTCCTTTTCCTCACCCAAGCCGTTCTTCTAGCTTTTCAACCAAGGAGCTTCTGCTCCACCTTGAGCAAAGAGAGCCAAGACCTGCCAAATGGTTCAGTGCCAAGAAGTTTTATAGCAAGCTTCTTGGTGGCTGGACTGCACACAGCTAGCATGGGTCCACTTTGTATTTTCTTAGGGACCACCAAGGAGCATATAAAGAATGTCTGCTGTAAGTAGATCACTCAACTGTGATAACGACCATATTTTACTTTGGCCCTTCTTTCACCCAAAAGCTATCTCTTGCTCCTTAGTATAGAGGGGAGGGGAGGTTGGTGGGTTTGGTGGAATAAGACATCACACACCTTCCAAAAGGTCCCTCCCCTTATCCAAAGGGAAAAAAGAAGGCCAGACATCTTGGTTCAAGAGGCAAAGACTTGGCCTCCTCTAAAAAAAAAAATTTCCCTTTGACTAACAGGAGGGAAGGAGGCTGAAAGCAGCCTGAAGTTATGTAGCAGAGCCAGGCTTCAGGAAACCGAGGATGCCCAAATCTAGGACTGAATTAATTTCTGAAACACTGAAATTGAGATCCAAAAAACATATAGCATTTTATCTGCCAAACCCAAGCAGCTTCTAAGATCTGCTGTGGTCTGTACTGATCCTAAACCGACAGCAGAGGACCTCAGATGAACCAATTGTGAGCAATTCCAGTTAACGTTATTCCCAGACCCTCAGCTGCTCGAGGTGTTGATCCACAGGCTACCACATATACGAGAACATCCTAATTTCCTTATGAAAAGACCAGGTGACTCGGGCTCCACCACCCCTAAAGGCATCTCTTTCCACAGGGGACTCCCTCACCTATCACCAGGGCCGCCCCTTCTCCACCAAGGACAGGGACAACGATGTCGCTGTGACCAACTGCGCCATGTCCTACAAAGGGGCCTGGTGGTACAAGAACTGCCACCGCACCAACCTCAACGGCAAGTACGGAGAGTCCCGGCACAGTCAGGTAAGGGCAGAGCTGGGCTGAAAGCCTTTGGCATTTCTTCTAGCAGCACAACCAAGCACGGCAGCAAGCCCAAGCTAGGGCTGGGGCTGCATGGTCAGTCCACCCAACAGAAGCTGGAGCAAAGGGAATCACCTTCAAGCTGTCTGGGGATGGTGCTTCATGCCTCATACTGGCTGCTGTGGTCATTTACTGTGGCACCTTGTTAAGTTATATTTTAAAAAATATATATGCAAAGTATGATCAGGAGCCTTCGAGCAATGGGAAAAACCCATCAAGCCAGAGCAACAGCAGAGTTTCTTGCTCCTGCTATAGCACGTTCTTCCTTCTGGCTTCTCTACAGTGCTCAACTTCATTTTCTTCCTCTCCCACTCTAGTTGCATGTTAGGGTCTTTCTTCACCCTGTGCCTTTCTTTCCCTCCTGCCAGGGGATTAACTGGTACCACTGGAAAGGCCACGAGTTCTCCATCCCCTTTGTGGAAATGAAGATGCGACCTTATAACCACCGTAACATCTCCGGGAGGAAGCGACGGTCCCTACAGCTCTGAGACAGCTGAGCCCCCTCCCACCTCCCACTACCTGACCTTTTCTGTCATTTGTTTGTATTTTATAATATGAAAAGGGAAAACAAACAAAAAAAATTACTACTCGTCTGAGATAGCAACCTGCCCCTCACGAGTGCCAGAGGGAACCACGGCACAAGCAAAGGCCGTGGGAAAGGAACAACCTCATTGCTTTGCATCTGTCCCAGAGAAATACCAAATTTCCAGTCTCCCTACCCCGATACTCTGACCCTTAACACAAGAAGAAAGAGAGAAAGAGACAGACAGATTTTTGATATTTTTTTAAAAGACTTAGAAATCCCCAGCAAACCCTTTTAGAAACTTTTGTCACGGGGCAGAAACCTTCCCCACAGGGACCTTGGTGAAGCCATTTCCACTCCAGTCATGACCAGGGACTCCTATCCTCTCCCTGCTTCCCTGTCCCCTCCTGGCAGGGAGGTCCTAAGCTTCATGCCATCCTGTAGACACCAACTGTGTCTCCTTCTGGCCAAGGGCACACAGCCTGGTCATCCCTCCCCTACGTGCAGGCGCTGTACGCAAGGAGACAAAGCAAAGATGAGCAAACACAAGGCTCATCCCATCCCCAGTTTCCACAGATCACAGCAGGAGGGTTTGGTGACTATCTGCGTGTGTAGGCAAATTCTAGAGAACTCATAGCTCACACGTTGGCCCTACCACAGCCAAAGTCATCCTCGTGTCCATGGGATGCAGGGAAACAAGAGCTGCTCCACCAGCCCCAACCTGCATCATCCACTCCTCCAAGCTGAACTTATCCCACTTCACGTGCATGACACCTGTGCCTGAGTTATGCTGAGCTTGATGGAGAAGAGAGGAGTTAAATTAGAGGACTTGGAAGAAAAATAGTTACTTGGGGTCTTGAAGTCTAGGGCCCATTTCCTCTGCTATTTCTATATGCCACTGTGCTGCCTCTCCCAGAGTTCATTGGTTCCAAACCAGAGTCTCAGAGAAGGATCAGCAACTAAAAGAGCTATCACACAACCGCAACCCAGAGGGCAGCCAGCACAGCCCACGTGCTCTTCTTCAAGGACTTCCATGCACACAGAGAAGGAGGATGATGCAGCCAAGGGAAGACAAGTGGGAGCTGAGAAATGCCTATTCCCTTCCTTCTCCTACACTATCCCTCTTTGCCGCCATCACAAAAGGAACTCAAATCTCAGTGCCTTGGTATCACCATCTCTGTAATGGGAAATCAACTGTTTCCCCTCCTGGAATGAAGGCTTAGCCAATTCAGATTTTGAAGTACTTCAAGACTCTGAGAAGAATAGATGAGTTTTCTTTTTCCATCCTTAACTTCTCACATCTTCAAGACTATGGACCCTTCAGATAGCAGCTCTGGCTGCTCTCTGTTGTCATTGACACCACCTCCACATAGCCCCAAATGACCACCACAATGGAGCTCTGATCAATGCTGGGCATTGTCTCAGACTGGCCTGGTCTCAGAGAAGGGTCTCATCCCTACATCAAGGACAATGCAGCTCATCACTGGGTTCGCAGCCAAGGGAGCATTACAAATGCTAAACACTGCTTTTTGATTTTACCACACTGAAGCTGCTTTGTCTCAAGAACCATCTTCAAGACTGCAACAAAAAGGCATCTTTGCAATAGCTTATAATTCAGGCCTGTGTCTCTTTCATGGTTTTTCTGATGTTACTCACCACGGCTGCAGAGCTGAAGAAGGGTATTAAGTGGAAAATGCAGCTTCCTCATCCACGCCACGTACCAGGACATGAAATCATAGCTAACCCCAAGCTCAGGATTAGATACAGGGTCCAGCCCTTCAAGTGGTCAGTTTATAAGCCACAGTCCAACCTGGAGGATGGATGCTGTAGCTCAGCAACATCTCATATCTACATAAGGCATCTCTTCTTACTTTCCATCAGCATCGAATCAGGCAACAAGTCAACCAGCTGAGGATCAGGTCAGTCAGAGAAGCTGCAGATGAGGGGGATCTCTTGCAGGACATGGCCAGTGTTGCAGATGGCAGCATGTCACGCCTCCCAAGCAACCTGCCCCATTTTAGGTCCCAAAAGCCAGCAGAGTAACATTTTTCCCAGCACCACCAAGAGTTTATAGGCAAGAAGCATCCTAACAAAAGCACCATAGCGCAGTGGTTTTAACTAGGAGCAGGGACTGGCAGTGGTTGTCATTCATCACCTGCCTCGGATGGTGCTGTTTGCTTATCCACCCAGGTGAAAGGAAGAGACATCAGTGGAAACACGGGAGCTCATCATTTGCAATCGAGTGGAAGGCAAGAAACCTGTCTTTTCAAAAGTACGAGTCAAACAGAAAATCAAAACATGCCAAGCTTTCCTGGGAGGTTCAAAAGAAGATCCTCAAAAAGGCTGATTATTCTCTAAATAGATTTCCTGGCACATGTCTCTCTCTGCCTGCTTATGTCTGTCATCCTTTTATAAGTCCTGTAACCAGGATGAAAGAGCTCAGTTGACTCAACTCCATCATCAAGTCTGACGGATGCCCTTGTAGATAATATCTGACCTCCCAGTGCCGCCGTGTACCAGTGCTGGTCCTTGATCTCAGACATGGTACCAGGGTGTTGCCTTCCCATTACCTTGGTAAAACACAGTTGCTAAAATCTTTTAAAGGAAAGATGTGGTGTTTTTGTTCTCCTGGTGATAACCTAACCCAAATCTAGGCAAAAAAAAAAGAAAAAAAAAAAAAAAAGAAAGAAAATGAGCAACGACGACCTGGTCATTTGAGCTATTGCTTGTTGTTCACATTGTCCATCTATAAGACACAAATTTCCAGAGATTTGTTTTTCATCATTGCCCAATTAATTTTTTCAGACAAAGCTCCTGCCAGCAATTTCAAGCAAATCTGTTCTTAATGTTAATGCTACAGAGCAGCCAGGTGATTTAGTACAGTATCTCCTTATGCTCCATCACTGGTTGGGCAAGACCTTTTTCCAAATGTATTTTCTCACCAGAGCAAGTTTGGCCCTGTCTCCATCAGCGTAGGGTTCAGACTGAATGAAGTCTTGGCAACAGGCCTGAAACTCCCAGAAACCCAGCCTGGATCCTGCACAGAGTTCATCTGAAGAGACCTTGGCTCCAGCACATGAACCATCACTGGGTTCTGGTGTCTCTTCTGCCATCCAGATCATACGGCCCAGGCTTGCCCCAAGCCCCAAAAAGAGCTTGAAGTGTTAACCCAAACCACACTGTCCTCTGTGAGATTACAACTCCTACAACATCAAGCAAGGAGAAGCACATGGAGCTCCTTCACCTAGCAGAGCACCATGCGTGCCCAGGACCCTGACAGCCTTTCAAAGCTCACTCTTATTTCTAACCCCAAAATCCTGGAAGGAAATACCAAGGGACTTTCTCATCTCTCGCCCAATTTGGATTCCCCTCTGTTTCCATTCCTGCTGGACCCCCAAGCCCACCTTTCCACCACACACTGCGCTAAAATGTAACCAAAGGAAAAAAGACAGGCCTAAAAGGAAAAGCGGCTTTTAGTCAAGTGATCCTTATGACAGCATTTATAAATGAGCAGTTTGGGGAAAAAGAGGCTAGGCCTTTGGCAGAAGGACACTGGAAGAGTGTCAGAGCCACAAAGGTTGAAAAGAAGCCTTGCTTCTACTCCTTCTCTTTGCATTATTTACCATGGGCATCTCAAAGCCTAGTACCATCTCAAAGCCTAGTACCAGCCTAAATACTCTCTCACCCCAACCTCTTACCTCCTTCCCACAGCAATGCCTAACCCAGGTGAAACACTGGGTGCAGAAAGCACAACTCATGCCACCTTTGTCCCCAGTGGTGCAGCAGGTAAGGGCACGGGCAGTGGTCCCCCCAAGTTGTGATGGCCCCGTGCCCATAGCAGGCCTAGAGCAACTTGCTGAAATACAACAGGAGACAAAATACCCACCCAGTGTATCATCTCCACACCAGCACATGCCCTTCATCCAGACCCAGAGCCACCCACATGGTTTGTCCCCACCATTGCACCCTGGGGTGACGACACACACCCTGCCCTGTGCCCCCCAGCAATAACCACAAGCTTTGGGCTTACCAGACGCTGCCAGCAAAGAGCTCTCACCCCAAAAAAACCCTATAATTCCTGCTTACACCGACTAACGAGGGTCTCTGTCCCAGGGCCAAAACAGAAACCCAGCCCTGTTTCTTCTCCCAATCAACCACCCCAGGATGGCCATCAAACCCAAATGAGACCCCTGGTGACCACCAGCACCCTCCAGGCTCACCTTCCCCCTTCCTTAAACCTGATGATGCTCAGATGGTGGTGGCAGCTCCTTCCATGGGGGAGGCTTGGGGCAAAGTGGAGGGAAAGGCTCTTCCCTGGGGAGATGCTGATGCCCAGACCCACCTCAGTACCCATCCTACAGCTCTCCAGGTGCCAGTGGTTTCTCAGAAGGATGGTGACACGGAGACCTAACAAACAAGCAAGCAGCCCCCTGCGTACAGGTGTCACCCTGGGATTGTGCTCACTACTTAAAAAAAATAAATAAATTAAAAACCATAAATAAGAAGGAAGAACAGAAGCAACGAAATCCCTTGGACAACCCCTCTGATGAACTCGAACGCAAACCGACACAACCAAATGGGGGGGGGAAGATAAAAGCCAATAAAAGCATAAATAAAAGACATAATATAAATAAATAATATATTAAACAACCCTCCCCACCCTGTAATGAAAACGTAGCTCGGAGAATGGGATCGACGCTTGTTAACCATTGTTAACTAGTATTTTTAGTCCTGACCGCTCTTAGGCTATGTATAGTTCCTTTTTTTAATGCATTTTCTATACATTAATAAAAGATACTGAAGGAGTGAGCTGTGTGCCTGTCCAGGAGTGAGGTGGGAGCGGGGTCCTACTGCATCCAAGACCAGCAGCATCACAGCCCCAAACACGTGTCAAAGAGGGATGCAGGTCCCCTGTCCCTCATCCTCATTTATCCCATGGGAGAAAGAGGGTGGGGGGCTCATTAGCAGGGACTCCCATGCTCTCACCCTCCGGCAAGGGACTGCCTTGCCCCACTGAAGCTCAGATGCTTCTGTTTCCAAAGCTGTTCTTGGTTTTTCACTCTGTAGTTTCACAGAATCACAGAATGGTAGAGGTTGGAAGGGACCTCTGGAGATCATCTCCTCCAACCCCCCTGCACCAGCAGGGTCACCCAGAGCAGGGGGCCCAGGATCACAGTGTCCAGGTGGATTTGGAATCTCTCCAGAGAAGGAGACTCCACAGCCTCTCTGGGCAGCCTGGGCCAGGCTCTGACACCCTCACAGCAAATAAGATTTTCTTCATGTTCAGATGGAACCTCCTGGGCTCCAGTTTGTGCCTGTTGCCTCTTGTCCTGTCGCTGGGCACCACTGAAAAGAGTCTGACCCCACCCTCTTGACCCTTGCACTTTAGATATTGATCATTACCAATCAGATCCCCTCTCAGCCTTCTCTTCTCCAGCTAACCAGCCCCAGGGCTCTCAGCCTTTCCTCACCACAGAGATTCTCCAGTCCCCTCAGCATCTTCATAGCCTCTGCTGGACTCTCCTGTAGTTCCCTGTCTCTCTTGTACTGGAGAGCCCAGAACTGGACACAATACTCTGAATGTGGCCTCCCTAGGGAAGAGTAGAGGGGCAGAAGAACTTCCCTTGACCTGCTGGTCACACTCTTTTTAATGAACCCCAAGATATCATTGGCCTTCTGGGCCACAAGGGCCCATTACTGGCTCATGGTGAACTTGTCCACCAAGTCCCCCAGGTCCTTCTCCACAGAGCTGCTTTCCAGCAGGTCAACCCCTGGCCCTGGTGCAGGGAGTTATTCTCCTCCAGGTGCAGAACCCTACACTTGCCCTTGTTGAACTTCATGAGGTTCTTCTCTGCCCAACTCTCCAGCCTGTCAAGGTGTCACTGAATGATAAGACAGCTCTGTTGTGTCAGCCACTCCTTGCAGCTGAGCTACAAGGTGTCACAGAGCTGAGACAGCCACTCCAGCAACAGCAGCTGGAAGAAACCACACTTGATCATGAAGCACACCAAGAAACACCAACCAGGAGGAACAGAGCAGCTGAGAGACGAGGCACATCCAACAAGATTAAAAAAAACAACAACAAACCAACAAAAAAAACAACAAACCAAACAGAGGGAGGAAATCTGGGGGCAGCCCAGCACTGGCTGGTGGTACCATCTCCATCCTTGGAGGTGCTCGAGACCAAGCTGGAGAAAGCCCTGAGCAACCTGCTCTGACCCCAGGGCTGCCTTGGGCAGCAGGTTGGATCAGAGGCTCCCAAGCCCCCCTCCCACCCAAGTTATCCTATTAAAATAAATAACAATAAGGTGACGATGAAGCCAGGTCAACACGGCAGGTCCGTTAACCTGGGCAAGTCAGGGAGCTGCACTTTTGGCCTCAGCCCAGCACAAGATGTTTTGTTAAAAACTTCAGCTGCTCCCATGAGCCAGAGAGGCCCTCAGCTCTGCAGTTGGCAGCCAGAGAAAGCAAAGCCACGGTGAAAACGTTCAGGAACAGAGCGAAACAACCCCAAAGTCTTCAGTTAAAGCTGTTCTCCTAATTCAGATAGCAATCCGTTCCCAGCACGATGGCAACCCCACTGAAAACCAAATTGCAAGGTTATCTCCAGCAGAACAAGCTCCCAGTGGAAAACAAACAAAAAAAAACCAACCTAAAAACCCCAACACTGATTTAGCAAAAATCTCTGGGACAAGTACGACTTTCAGAGGATTTTGAAAGTCTCCTCCCATTCCACACACAGACTTTTATTTAGACCTCCTCGTCTTGAGTTTTCAAGTTTGACACGTAGCCAGGCAGGATGAGAAAACCCGAAAGCAGCTCTTCCGCCAGACCACTTCAATATTTGCTAAGTTTAATTTTGGAGAGACGAAACAGGGGAATTTACTTCGCGGCAGCTTCTCAACTTCTCATTCTTGCTTCGATTTGAGAGGGGAGGGAAAAAAAAAAAAAAAAAAAAAAAAAGGGAAGTTGCCAGAGGGGGGATTCCCCAACTCGGCGACAGCCCCTAGCAAAGCAAAAAAGCCGGGCCTGAACCCGAAC
>WUAM01000146.1:1110190-1138671 GCA_024336885.1 Actenoides hombroni
GCCCCATCCCTGGAACCATTCCAGGTGAGGTTGGCCAGGGCTCTGAGCAACCTGCTGTAGTTGCAGATGGCCCTGCTACCTTCAGGGAGGTTGGACTAGATGACCTTGAAAGATCCTTTCCAACTGAAACTATTCTATGATTCCTGTTTTGGAAGAGACTTCAAAGTATTAACTTTTCCCCCTAGTCTGCTCCTGGGTATCACTCCATCTCCATAAGAAGGCTTAGTTTAAGTGAGAAGAAAAATAAATCTGCCATCCAAAGCAAAGAAGACAGAAATATTTTAAGAGCTCCTTTAACTGCAATTTTATTACTTCCCCCCCTCCCCCCCCACGTACAGGAAGGATTCTTTGAAATGTATTACTCAGCACTGGGATAGAAAAGCCCATTAAGACACAGGACAATCACATTCCAGTGTGCTCAGACAGGGAAGCCTTTGAACAAGCATCATTTGATGAGGTCATGCTTCTTCCCTGGCTGTAGCTGGTGGTCCAGAATGTTAATACCTGCTCAAGGAAAGAAAATAAAACTCACGTTTAAGGTTGTGAGGAAGAAAGAAGCAGCCAGATGTGAAGCCATGCACTGGGGCCTGAGAGAGAGCATGCAGGATCAGTTTAACTCTGAGCAGCTCGTTTTGGAGGCGGATGACAAGTGTAATCATTTCAGCATCACTAGCTACCACACTGATAACAAAAAGGCACATGGAGGCAGATGGACAGTCACATAGAGAGGTTTTTTTTCCCGGGTCTGTGAGCAGCCTCTTAGGTAAGCAGTCTGCAGGGGCAGGTTTGGGATGGCCAGCAGAGCTTGGACGAGTATAGCCCCCACGCTCGTCCTGTTCTGGGCCTCACCCAGGAGTGTGAGCATTCATCTATTGCATGTCTCCTCAAACTTTTCTTTGGGCTGTGAGACAAGAGACAAGCAAAATAAAGAGCAGGATTTTGATGTGGAGACACGTGCCACTGGAGGTTGAGGAACCCGGATGGCAGAGCTCACCTGGGTTAACAAGCTTTGCCAGCTGCCTGACAATTCCCAAAACCCAGCTCTTTGACTGCAGGAAGGGTAGGGAATGTGCCCCAAATGATAAGGGGAAAGGACCACAGACCAAGACAGGAAAGAGGGGTTAGTCTCAGAAAAAGCTCTCTCTGATGTAAATTAGAAGGCTATTATTCATTAGTGGGTTCAAATTCAAATCTTTGAAGTCTGAAGTGGCTGGCACCAGAGAAGAACAGAATTAAGAGGAGTCAGCAGCCTGGGTTTTCAGAAAGGACAACATGTGTTAAAGCTTGGTTTATGTAAAGCTCATAGAAATTGCATATATTGGATCAAGCAGGTCCTTGTCATGTTTACTCAACCAGGGGAGCTGCAAGTGGGATGCTCCCCAGAAGTCCCCTCCCAGTCTCTGACAGATCACCCATCGGGAGCTTCAGGCTGGGCTGCAGATCTAGAGGTCCCTAAGTGCACGTTGGTTGGCCATTGTCTCCAATGTATTGGAGAAAGCTGCCTGAATCTAACTTTGTTAAGAAATACTGCATCATTATCTTTGGGTACTGTCCTTCTATTTAAGCCCTGATCTTCTCTCTCTTCCCTGACAGAGACCTCTTCTTCCTCCCCAGGACTGGCTCATTACTGGAAGACTGAGGACGGATCTTCATTTCGGTAAAAGGGATGGAAAATTCATGGCCTTTCCAGGGCTCCCAGTTCACACCCTGGGAAAAGACCAAGGAATTTCTTTTACTGAAGCACCCAGAGTGGATGTTAGGAGACTACCATTGCTCCCCTCTAATACCATTTAACCCTCCAGTAAACAGAGGTGCTATTCTTCACTAGGTTTTGACTGTAATTAGAATCAGTCTTCCAGACACTCCTCCCATAAATCAAATCTCTATCCGGTTTGGAACACAACAGGACTGAGCCATCCTCAAGCCCAATATAAGCCTGTGTACAATGAGACACACAGCAAAGCATGCACTGAAAATCAAGGTGTAGGCTACAAGAGATAGAGAGCCTGCATCCTAGTGCAGCTCCTAAGGAGTGTTCTTTTATGCATTCCCCTCAGAAATCAAGACAGCTCCACCTCCAGTATCTCTGTCCACAAGAATCAGGGAGCCATGAGCTCAAGTCCTCTGGATCCAGGGAGGACAGAGCAAGAGCTGGAAGTTTCCTTATGGGTCATTTTCCTTTCAAATGAAGTGAGGGTAGTCTGGGCCATCTCTCCTGCTCCAAGAAGAGACATCCCCCAAGTGTATTCTCTAAAGGGAGGAGAGCTGCCACCATGGCAGAGCTCTGCCACTCACCTCGCTGTGCTTGCTCTCCCCATATTTCCCATTGAGGTTGGCCAGGTGACAGTTCTTGTACCACCACGCACCGTGGTGTGTCAGAGCACAGTTGCCAAGAGCCACATCGTTGTCCCTGTCCCACGTCGTGAACTTCCAGCCGTTGTGGTAGGTCATTGCATCCCCTAAGGGAAGGGATAAAAGACATGAGTCAGGAGTAGCACAGGATAGGGCTGGACAACAGTTTCTAAGGGGCTGCTATCAGAAGGCACGTCCAAGGGCCAGATCCTCCCAGCTGAAGATCTGAACCTTACCGCAAGAACCTATTAAAGGATAAGTGGAAGACTATAGACACAATGGCACTGGTAGGGCAGAAGCCAGCATCAGGGCAGCTACTGCTGTTGAGCAAACTCTCACGCTGAACAAAAGCCACTTTCTCAGCACTTCGCAGCTGGGGAGCCCCAGAAGTTGCTCCCCCATCACCACAGGCTGCCTCCTGGAAATGCTTCCCAGTCTGCCTTTGCAGCTGGTGTTTCACTAGGTTAGAGCCCCCTCTTCCCCATGAAGATGCAGCTCTTTCTCCACACTCTCCTTAAGAGGTACAGGCTTCTCTCCTCAGAGAACCATATCCAACCTGACCTAATGAGCTCCCACACTGCTGACAAAACAAATATGCAGGTCCCGGCACCTGCTTCCCTGTGCTAAGCAGAGACAGCACAAGTACAAGGCACTCCTCACCAGCATTGCCTCTGTAACTCCCCACTGACAGCCTGTATCTGTCCCTGCTTGAGGCAATCTGGAAGAAGTCATAGACAGCAAAGACAGATTCACCGGCAGTCCGCAAATCTACCCGGAGCTCATAGTGGATGGGGCTGCTGCTTGTGAGATTGTGCAGCTTGTCAAGACCTAGGGGGGAAAAAAAACAACAAAAAAACAGAATTACTCGTAAAAGGAGAAGCCTGTTCACCTTTGCAGCCCTAGACTCTTGCTCTGTGATCATTTTGGTTAAATAGGTTATTTCCTTTCTCTCTCCTTCCCCGCTTGATGCTGCCATGACATTTTGCCAAGTTTATGCTGTCTTATCTCATTTTCTGGCAAGAGACAGCAGTATCAGAAAAAACAAGCAGCCTAAACCAGCACAAAACTGGCTGTAGAACAACATTCTTTTTCTCAGAACACTTAAAGACCCTTGCTCCAAAGACCTTGACCTACCGAGTGCTAGACTCTCTAATCCACACAGAGTTCAGTAACAGAACAAGAGACAAAAATGGCCAAGTACACCATGTTTTGTGTGGTATCCTGGTCTTTGCTTTTTCACAAATGCAATTTCCCCCTTATTTCCCCTCTGATAGGAACACGCAAGCCTGAACTAAACCTTTCCAGAGTCTGGCTTGCTTTGGGACTGCTCCAAAGCCCAAAGATGTCAGTGGAAATACCTGGAGGGCCTTTAGAGACCCCTCAGTTCTCCACTGGCATTTCCAGGGAAAACACAAAAGCTGACAGTTCAAAATGGCAGGCTCAGGGGGCTGGGTATTTCAGCGTTCAGGTGCTTCTATGAAGCTGATCTTCAGCTCTTCCCTGGTCCCACCCATGTACCATACCAAGCCAAAATTCCCCAGTGGGATCTCCAAAGCCTTCTACGTAATTCTTCCAGCGTCTGTAGAAATCCACCTCACCAGTGCTCCGCCTCTGAAACACCTGCAAAGCAAGAGTGGCTGTCAGAGGAGGATGGGGATAAGAAATGCTCATCCTAATTCAAATGTAGGCAAAAAGGTGAAGCATTCAGGAACAGGCAACTCTCGCTGCCGGTACACGGCACCTGAGCAGGGCATGCAGAGGAATCCATTTCCATTTTCTGACTGCACATAAGCAGTGGGGTGAACGCTCGGTTGTGCAAATTTTACAGTTTACTTTCCACAAATGCCTAAGGACAGCACAAATCTGGTCGTGGTCTGAACATTAAATGCACACAAAAGGGGCTTAGAGACAAGATCAGCGAGACATTGGGGTTTTTTAACTTCACCAGACTCAGAGGAGCTTGGGCAGCAACACACAACAATTTATTTCAGTGGAGAAAACTCACTTATCGCTGACAACGACAAGCAAAAAAGGGAATAAAGATATATTTTAGCTGTCTCCCCAAACAACCAAATATCAGGGAACCTCAGATTCACTCCTTTGTGTTCCTACACATTCCCCAGCCCAAAGCATCTGTTCTTCTTGCCTCTAGATTCCCCTGAGTCACTCCACAGGTACTGTGTGGTTAGGGTCCAGGTGCACACACGCAGAACGGGTATCTAAAATTTGAACAGGCATCAGCTGAACTGTGGTAACTGTCCACACATATAGGCCAGATACATACAGATTCCATACATTAGACACAAGGAAGAAATGTTTGATGCTGAGGGTGGTGATACACTGGCCCAGGGCAGACACCCATGGGAGCAGACCCCCAGGGACACAGACAACTCCTGTGACCCAACTTGGAAGAGATGACACCGTAAGCTGTCGTAACTCAGTCACTGCCCCCAATCAGCACTAACATCAGCCTGTGTGACAGTCACAGCCAAAGAGTGAGAAAGCCTTTGAGCCAGTCAGCCTCTCACAGCATTGCTACTGACAGTCTGAGGGGGTACAACAGCATCCACCGCCCTTCCTATTACACGCCGCTCCACCAAGGCAGTGGCTGAAACACAAGAGTGCAGTAGAGCAAAAGGAGCCTCATTTAAGACCAGTACCAGGTCCACATGATAACATTCATTAAAACAACAAAAAAAAGGAAAGGAGAAGCAGAGAATCACTCACTATCCACCCGCCTCCATCCGTGGCCATGTCACAGTACACCCGCACGGGCCGGCTGCCGTCCCCGTGCAGGTAAATGGTGTAGGTGCCACTGGAGGCATTTCCATTCTGCTGGGTCTGGCTGCAGTCTGCAGGATACGGGTGGAGGAAGCCAACTGTGAGAAAAGAGGGGGCAAGATTTCCTATCAGCGGAGCTGGAAGAGGCATTTCACACCCTTCGGAATCTCCCAAGGACAACAGTGCTGGAAGAGAAGTGAAGAAAGCGGCACACGCCACGGTGCACACATGCAGTGCCCAGTTGCACCAGCAGGTTGCTGCTGGAATCTTCCCCACTGCTGGGCAGCTGGCACGTGGATGAGGTCCCCACAGGCTGCAAGAGATGCAGTCTTGGGTCACACACAGGGGGAACAGGAGCCGTTGTTTGTGAAGGTGGGAGTGCCAGTAAACAGGGACTTTAATTTCTCTGCATTTCACAATTTGGCCACAGTTGGCAACCCCTGGGGGCACTGGCCCAGTACAAGAGGCTCCCACAGCAAGCTGGCCTGAGATTTAGTTTGATTTGCTTCCATTCTGGTGTGCATTTCCTGACCTTTGAAAACAGCCCAGGCAGCTGCCCAGTGCCTCCCAGGTTTTGTCCCACAGTACTGACCAACGTGGGCAGTTACCACTCTCATCATCTCATCAGGTTTCCAAGACTCTAGACAGTGTGGCTTAGAATGGACACCCAGCCATGAAACACATCACTGATTTGCTAGATGGTTTGCTTATAGAATCATTTAGGTTGGAAAAGACCTTTAAGATTGAGTCCAACTGTTAACCCAGCACTGCCTGGTCACCACTAAACCATGTCCCTCAGCACCACATCTCCACAGCTTTGATACCCCTCCAGGGATGGGGACTCCACCACTGCCCTGGGCACCCAGGGACAGGCCTTCACAACTCTTTTGGGGAAAAAATTGTTCCTCATGTCCACCCTAAACCTCCCATGGTGCACCTTAAGGTTTTTTCCCCCTTGTCCTGTCAGTTCTTCCTTGAGAGAAGAGCCCAACCCCACCTGGCTCCAATCTCCTTTCAGGGAATTGTGGCGAGCGAGAAGGTCTCCCCTGAGCCTCCTTTTCTCCAGGCTGAACAATCCCAGGTCCCTCAGCTGCTCCTCACAAGACTTGTGCTCTGGACCCTTCCCCAGCTTTATTGGACTTCTCTGGACACGCTCCAGCCCCTCAATGTCCTTCTTGGAGTGAGGCACCCAAAACTGAACCCAGGATTTGAGGTGTGGCCTCCCCAGTGCTCAATACAGAGTGGGAGGGTGGGGATGGAGATCCCTGCCCTAGTCCTGCTAGCTGATACAAGCCAGGATGGTGGTGGCCTTCTTGGCCACCTGGACACACTGCTGACTTACAATCTGATTTCCTAGTACATCTGTAGAACCTGAACTCCATCTCTGACCTCGACCATAAAGCACAATAGCTCAGAGCACTGGGAAAAGCGCACCACCTAAGGCCAGATCCTACCTGTTGAGAAGGTACTGTCTGTCTGTCTGCTCTGCTGAGCTCCCTTATAGGCCACCACAAAGATGGTATACCTCACTGCTTGTTCCAGTCCTTCCAGCACAAGCCGTTGCTCACTAGGACCAAGCTGTACTTTCTGCCAAATAAAACAGATCAAAGGTCAGCCCAACTCTGATTAGCATTTAGCTTATCTGGGCCACGGTGCCTCACACTCCATATGCACTTCTGAGCTTTTCGTGTAGAGTTCAGACTGGCACATTCACTCTATAGCCTTGAAACATGGAGTTCACCTCCTCAGATGGAAGGTTTGGGGCAAGGTCTCAAGAAACACTGGTAGGACACTGAAGACACCCCATCCCTGGTGAGTGCTGCCCTTCCAGATAATAACAAGCTAGAAAAGTGAAGTCAAGAAGCAAACGTGTCCTCTGCACATAGAGATCTGCTGGAAAGAGATGTTCCAGTGTTCACAGCTTCTACTCCTTCCTTAAGCTCTCTCTCCCCGGGCTATGGATAGCATAGATTCCTCCTCAAAATTGTCTTTCTGTGCTCCACATATCCAAAAGACCCAACTGGCAGAGCTCATAATCATAGGGGTGATTTCAGCAGAGTTTGCAGGCCTGAGGAATTCACTGTACCTTGCTTATGCCATCTTGACCCTGGTAGGTCAGGGTGTAACCATCAATCTGTGCTGCAGGAGGAGTCCAGGTAACCACACCAGTAGAATGAGTCACATCTGATACACTCAGGTTCTTGGGGGAATCAATCTCTATTAAAAAAAAAAGAGAAAATTCAAGGCCCATTGCATAAATAAAAGACAGCAACTGCAGTGCTCAGGCTCGGGCTGAGCTTTCAGTGCCTGTCCCTGTTAACTGGGAAGTACAGAAATGAACCAGTGACCTTTGTAGCTAGCCAGCAGCAGAAACCTAGACCACACATGGCAAAGTCTGCTACCGATCTGCTTCGGGATGTTTTGTGAGCCCTACAGTTGGCTCAACCCTGCAGGGCCCAGGAGTTCCTGACACATCTGCCTAAGAAGTCTCCATCAGGCTCAGCTCTGAGGAGCATTCATAGATAGGTCAGGTTTGGGCTGTATCCCCCAATCCTGAAGCAGCAGCCTGCTGAGAGTCCCTCCCCCTTGTTTCCCTACCGCAGATGAAGAATGACTTCACAGGCTTTGTTGTTGTCATGCTTCAGCCTTCTTGAGTGAGCACAGGAACACAAAGAAACCCACAGTTTAGTCTGTGCTGTATATGGGACACCAGCCCCTTCACTGACATCAAAGGCATAGCCAGACTTTTCCTGTGCAGTCAGACTGCCCAAGGTCAGAACAAGGAGGGAAAAAAAGTGATTTTTCAGCAATTCCAGTTCACAGCAGCAGTCAAAAAGTGTCGTGTGAGATACCCACAGCAGAGCTGCAGTGCTTCCCTCAGGATAAAAACAATTTCTAAAGCTCAGTTGGAACAACAATGGAAGTGGCCTCTCCCTAATTTGCATCCTGTGCTTGCTATATTCTATATATTTAGGAACATCTTAAGGAAAACACTTTAAGGAGTAAGGTTTGTCCGGCTTTCCAAGTTTTAGGGAGAAGTTTCTTGGTGGGCAATGCTGGTCTTCAGGGAAGAGTGCTCCAACCCTGAAGTTTATAGCAAACTATAACTGAAAGATTCATCTCAATTTCCTGCCGTTCGGGAAACCTCCCTGGGAGCCTATGGGCATGTCCTTGTCCATCAGTTCAGTTCTACCCCATACAAACCAGGCAACAACACTTCCCAGACCTTGAAGAGTGCTATGAGGATAAGCACAACGATCACAATGAAATATTACAGTTGTGAAAGACAAGGCCAAGTTTATAGAAACGAGGAGAGTGGAGCCGTGTGGCTTCTCCCAGGAAATGCTGCTCTCCACGTGCACAGGGTTACCACTTAAACAGATACAAAGGCAGAGAGGAAGAAATGTAAGGAGAAGAGGGGCAGTAACACCACAGTTCACCCAGCATGTTGTTTGAAACACGGGCTGTTTGTTGTAACAAGACCATCTTTCACTAGAGGCTCGTGAGTGAGGCCTTAATTCATTACCAAATGAACTCACGCTTCATTTGGGAGACCATTAAACAACTGCTCTAAGGGAAACGACGCAGAAACCTTCTCCGAGTAGCTCACTACACGTATTACCTGCCGCTGGACAGAAGAGGGTGCTAAAAGGTACCAAATCTATCAGGGGAAGCAAGGCATGGGAATGACAGCCTTAGAGCCCACAGTTCCCCAGCGCTGCTCTTGAGGAGCAGTCAGCAGTTTCCATGAGTGCAGGAGGCCACAGCCGGCTTTAATGCTAGGGGATAATCACCCATAGTCTTCAGTAACAAAGTGTTTGGGGCTCCCCCCCCCCCCAAGAAGTTGTATTATTTTAGCAGAGGTGTCATTACTTTTGGAAATACAGAGCCACAAAAGTACGCAGGTTTTTTTTGCCATCTCTCTGGACAACCTGGGCCCGTGTCTCACACCCTCAGTGTAAAAAAATTTCTTCCTTCTATCCAGTCTAAATCTCCCTTCTTTTATTCTTTTATTTTATAACCATCACCCCTTGTCCTGTTGCAACGGACCCTCCTAAAAAGATTGTCCCCATCTTTCTTAGATGAGTACTGAAAGATGCAGTCTCTGCTATGGTAGCTTCTACTCGCGCACTTATCTCCAGAATGGGTTCACCCCTGTGCATCTTCATTACCCAGCAGTGCAAAGAGATCATGAAATGCAAAATAACAAGAGAGCAGGGTCCTTCTACCTCTTTTCCTTTCCCTTCTGCCCACAGTTACCTGTCAGCGTGTCAGTGCTTGCCCTCTTGCTCTGCTTGCTTCCCAGCTCTGCCCAGAGATGGATGGTGACCTTCATGCCTGGTTTCAGTCCTGTCAGGGTGGTAACGTTCCTGTCCTTCCCCACTTCTATTTCCTGGATGTCCCCATCAGCAGAAGTGTAGCTCACCATATACCTGTCTATGGGAGCTTGGACACTATCCCAGGAGATGGTGGCTGAGTCCTCTGTCACTTGGTCAGTTACCAGATTCTTTGGGCTGTCCATTTCTAAGAAATCAAATGCAGAGTAGAAAATGTGGGTAACTAAGACAAGACACGTTCCCTTTAAAACTTTTGCTTTCTAAAGCCCCATGATCCTACCCTCAGAAAACGAAGGGTGACATGGACTAACTCATCTGTAGCTCCCTGGGTCTCAGTGGCTAATCACCACTCTTGCCATTACCAGTGCAGAACTGGAGCAAGACAGGGTAAGACACCAAGCCACGGTCATCTTCAGATAGAAGCCTCAGGAGTAAAATATCGAGTAGAGATACGGGGAAGAATGATAGCACAGAAGGTCCTACTGAAATCTGAGGCTATGTCAAACCTAAATTCTTATGAACTTTGAGATTCATTAGACTGTTTGTTTGGGGACATGCATGGACCTGGAGTCCTGGTTGACACAGATACAGTGAGGTAAAGAAAAAGATGTGAGAGACTGAGGCAGCACCAACACCTTTAAGATCATCAAGTTCAATTGTTAACCCAGCACCGTCAAGCCCACCGCTAAACCACATCCCTTGGCACCACATCTCCATGGCTTTGAAACTCCTCCAGGGATGGGGACTCCACCACTTCCCTGGGCAGCCTGGGACAGGCCTTCGCAACCCTTGCAGGGAAGAAATTTTTCCTACTGTCCAACCTAGACCTCCCCTGTCACAGCTTGCGACTGTTTCCCCTTGTCCTGTTGCTTGTTCCTTGGGAGAAGAGACAGAACAACCAAAGCTCTTTTGCTAAGAGACCAGGATGACCCAGGTATGCATTTACTTGTCTTCCTTCAGCAAGTCTCTGACCTAGAGCATGGGTGTTATAAATGGGGTGTTATAAATGCTCGCAACTGCTTGCAGTCGATTCAGACGTTTGGTTTTATAATGTCATTATAAATCAGTAACCCTCACACTGGGCAGATCACTACATCATAACCAGGACTGGCCACACAGGGGAAAAAGTCCTGGTAAGAACAGCTGGGGAAGAAAGATCAATCATACTAATCATCCTATTGCAAGAAAAGGCATCCTGCACGCTGTTAATCTCTCTCTGCACTTGTATTTCTCCATCTGCAAAAGGAAATGAGCATTTCCCTATTCAGTGATGAAGGATAAACAAATTAATTAAAATAAAACTATACAAATACATAAAAGACACTGCTGCAAAGGCTTCATTTTCCCTAATCCCTATTAGTATTCACAACGTGGCCCATTTGTGGTACATCCAGGTAATTAGAATCTCTCTGTGATGATGCTGAATAGGCTTCACAGCAAGAGACACTAACTTGAAGACCTGATCTGTTAAACCTGAATCTCCCTCTGCTGTTAAACTGCCTTGGTATGGACTTATTCAGTGCAAAGCTGGGCTGCAGCTTATACTCTTAAAAGAAAATAATAATCTATTGCCCACTTACCTGTCCCAGCCTCAGTGCTGACTCTCTTGCTCTGGTGTTGCCCCTTTTCTGCCCAGATGTAAATGACATACTCCATGCCTGGCTTCAGTCCTGCCAAGGTAGTGACATTCTTGTCTTCCTCCACCTCTCTCTCTCCTCTGTGTCCCCATTAGCTGAGGTGTAGCTCACTCTGTATCTGTCTATTGAAGCCTGGACTTTCTTCCAGGAAACAGTAATTGCATCCTCTGTCACTTGGTCAGTCCACAGCTCAGGTGGGCTGTCAATTTCTGTAAGCAAAACTCAGAATTAGTGCCAGTTTTAGCGTAGAGCTGCAGTAATCACAAGGGTCTAAAGACACAGACAGCATGAGTTTTATAGGCAGAGGGAGTAGGTTTTACTAGACTGTCAACTCAATCTGGAAACACAGATGAGCTTTGGGAAGTGTTTCTACATCCAAAGACCTAAAAAGGGCTTGTATGGCAAAAGCTGCTTGGTTTTTTCCCTCCAGCTCAAACTGATAAATCTAACAGGAGTTTTATCTTTAGCTACAAACCATATTTTGATCATGCAGTGTAAATAACTGACATTGATCCCATTTGATATCACCATTTGTGGCCCCAGACAATTCTGCACTGATGGATACAGTGCAAAGCACAGAACCAAGCCCTGCCATAAGGCCTGTGCACAACAGGACTCAAACCAAAGAGTCTTCAGGCTGAGCTAGATAACTCTTCAGCCACACTAGTAAGAATGATATGATTTTTTTTTCCTCACTAAAAACCTGTGTAAAACCAGAGAAGCTTTACTAAAACAAGTGAAATTGATGAGAGCTGGAAATTCAAACTCAACTCCCTCTGCTGCTACTGCTACAACGTACCTGTCACAGCTCTGGTGCTTGCCTCCTGCTCCTCTGGGGCCCCTTCTCTGCTCAGATGTGAAAGACATACTCCATGCCTGGCTTCAGATCCTGTATGGTGATGATGTCATCTTCACTCCCTGTCTCTATTTCCTTGGTGTCCCCATCAGATGAGGTGTATCTCACCATGTACTTGTCTATGGGAGCCTCAACTTTATTCCACGAGACCGTGGCTGTATCTTCTGTCACTCCCTCTGTCGCCACATTGGTCGGGCTATCAACTCCTGAGAGAACATTGCAAAGTGCAGGATTACAAAACTCGGGCTGAACCAAAGCACTGTGACACACTTCACAACACAGACACAGTCCAGTTCTAACTGGCTGCTTTGGCCAGCTAAAACACAAAGTCACCTTGGTTCCCCTTACAGCCCCAAGAAAGATAAAAGCATCCAGGAGAAACCAGCACAGACAGAGTGGGGAGAAACCAGGGCTGTTCTGCTGTTTAGACGAAACTTTCCACTTTTGTTGGCAGGAAGAGCTTGCAGGCTACCTGCCTCACCTGCCATGGGTACTGACCTGAGCGTTACCTTCTCACTTGCCCTCCTCACAGCACCAAGTATAGGTCCCATCCTGCCTCTGCTGTCAGCTGTTTGGTGCTCCTCCCTTTCTACCTACCCTGCAGACATGTCTCTCAGACTCCCTCAAGGCTCCTGCTATTTTAGGTGCTGAATCAGAGTTTAGCAGTAGCTCCTGCAACAGCTGGTATTTGTCTTAGTCACACCTCCTAAATTCCAGGGGTTACATAAGAATATGAGCAGGATTACTCATTGGGGATTCCCCCTCCCCTTTTTAAGAAGCTTTGCAGCCCCTGTGTCTATGAAGAACAGTTTGCAAACCCAAGTCAAGGGTGTTCCTGGAGGAAGAGCAGCCTGACAACGGCAGTGCGGTGGCCGTAGGTCTCATTTTAAATAAATTTTCTTTTAATGGCATCATTTACAAGACCACCTCAGGAATGTCAGGCCTCATTTGGGATTTTGCAGTCTTTGGGTGCAGCACACCTACCCTTTTGTAAGGGATTTGAATTTCAGAGTTTCCAGAATCTTCCAGGTAGGATGAGAGTTCAAAATTCTTCCAGCTCTCTTTTGCAATATAATAGCTACAAAATAGTCTGTCATTTTTTTTGAAGAGCATGAAGTATAAATGAACCAACAGGTTTTCCACATCTGCTTAAACACTGAGGTCTGAAATGGCTAGGCTGCCAGTTACAGAAAAAAAATAACAGTCAAGTAACAGTAGAACCCATCAGGCTTTCCAAGCTGTACTGAGGACACAGTTGGAGTAGATGTCAGCTTAATGATGCTTCTGTGCTCTCCCTGTGCTGGAGATGACTACATCTGACTCAGGCTCTGTTACATGGACAAGCAGTCCAAAGCTTTAACCCCTAAGGGCCAGAAAGTAGCTGAAGCCCCTTGAGCCACTTCACAGGTAAGGGGTGAAGACTCAAACTACTACAGCAATGCCAGGGTTGTGCCAGTGCACAGCCCATGGGACAAGCACAGCTTCACCTCCACGGGGCAGGAGTATCAGACCACAGCCCAGGCTGGGACTACGGCCCCTGGTGGAAACACAGGCCTGGCAATGGAGTGCTGATCTGCTCCTCTGTCCAACTGCTCTGTTTGGTCTGGTGAACAGTAAAACCAAGCAATACAGGAAGGAAGAAGAACCTGTCCTCTTCCTTATTGCTCCTGAGCTGAGACCAGACAAATCAACAGCAGCTGCCCAAAGGATCCATGAGGAAGGGCCATACCCAGACCCCAAATGGTGGGTGCTAGGTTTGAGCAAGGTCATCCTGTCAGTGATCTAGTTAGGGAAGCCATGAACCAGCAAAGTTTGAGTTACTGCTAGACCTAGCTCTGAGCTTGTTGTGACACACAGGCCAGCTTACTATGCTTATCCTGTGTCTGGCTGGAGCCGTTAGTCAAGTTAAGCTCAGGTGAAATTAGCGTAGGTTTAAAAACCAAGGCTAAAGACTGAGCTAGGGCTAGGTTTAGTGTTTATTATACAGTATAGGCAAGCTTAAAGATATAAGCAGACCTGGCTGTACACATGAAGCAGCAGCCAATTGTGCGCTTTTTGTGCTGCAATCTTGACAGATCTGTCCCCAAACACTGTAGGAACATTGCCACTATGAAAGAAACTTTCCACATACCAGTCCTAGCACTCACTGAGGATGGTTTCCCCTCTGCATCATCTTTCACAGGTATGACAGTGACCTCGTACTCTGTTCCAGGTTTCAGGCCTAAAAAGAGCACAAGAGAGTATTATCAACAATTAGGGAAGAGAGTTATCTTGCTTAAATAAAGCTGTTTCGTTTAATCTATTCAGTTCTGGGTTTGTAGCAGAGAACAACTTAAACTTTGTATTTCTATTTAACTTCCTTTTGTCTTGAGAATGACTTGATAGCACTTTTGGTCCAGGCTTGCCCTTAGGGCATACATTGGCTATAGCAAGTTGAGATTTACATAACATCAGTGTTACCAGCTCCGAAACAGAAGAATACATTTTATTCCTAACAAGGACAGAAGAAAGCTGAAAGAATATGCCTTGAAACTTGCTATCCACATAGAAGCTTTCTGCCTGTGGAGACATCCATCATCACAGGATAGAGAAATCCCAATAGACCTCACCCTGGCAGCCATGAGGTGAAGGAAAACTGGCCATTCATACTTGAGAGAAGAATCATCTCAGGACTACAGTCTGACTGTCAATCAATCACTCCTGCCACTTTTCCCTGCCCAGTTTGGAATACAAGTACTCACCAGTCATGATGTATCTGCTCTTAGGGTCATTGCTTTTGGGCACCATGACTTGCTTCTCATCCACCTCCACCAGGGATCTGAACTTCAGCTTGTAATAGTCCACATCTGTTGGTGGGTTCTCCCACTCCACTTCCAGGGAGTGTTCCATCTCCTCCGTCACCCAGATGACACTGAGTGCAGGCAGGGCTGAGAAGGACAGCAGAGGGCCATGAGGAAGCAGCATCAGCACAAAAGGGTAAATACAAGATAGGAAGTTGCTAAGCAGAGTCCTCCTCACTTCCCAGTTGCCTGCTCTGAAGACCAGAGGGATTTTCCTCAGCCAAACTCAAGAGTTAAGGGAGTACAGCACAATCACTGTTTCAACAGACTTAGTTTTATCCTCAGTAACACTCCAGCCTGGGAGTTTTCTGGCTCTCAGCTCCCACCTGTTGCGCTAGAAGCAAGAAAAATGTCAAAATAACCAAACTTTTTCACTGTTGGGTTTTTTTTTGGCCAAGTACAAGCAGACAGCATAGTATCAGCTGCTAACTAAATGGCATTTCAGTTCTTGAGAGACTGCTTCCAATATGATTTCTTTCCACATTCAGCCTTCTAACCTCAGTAGCATCAGGCTCATTCAGTCCTGGGAAGAGACCATGGGGAAAACTCACTGTTGCAGACATGTTTGGCAAAGGAGTACCTAGGAATGGCATCCTGCCTACTTTAAAGTCCCTTCTTCATCCAGTCAAATAATACATTATTCTTAACAATATGCTGGCTTTATCTTATACACTTCCCTTCCTGCTTCTTGCAGCAGGTGACATTATAGATTCCCTGAAATTCAGGGATGTCAATGCAAGTAGGATTTGGACAAGATAAAGGCAAAGAGAGGAATCAGATCTAATAATACGTATCTGGGGACAGATTCTCCAGAAAAGGAGAATGACAGAAAAATGCAGCTGAGGCTGGGAAGAAAAAGTGCTCTCTGGCACTCAGATAGGAGGTTACAAACACCCAAAGCCAAACAATTCACTCCACTTGCATTAATCCAACTTTAAAGATCTACAGCTTTGGACTCAGAAGAAAAATCTTGCCTGCTCCTACCTGTACTTGCTTCTAGATACTTGGGCTCACTGGCAAGCCCCTTCTGCACGTGATGAAGAGTGATGTTGTATGTGGTGCCAGGGAGGAGACCCATGATCTCATAGCTGAGCTGCTCTTTGGGTACATGAACTTATTTCACCAAGGTCTCAGCCCCTACTGGGTAATAGCTAATGAGATAATGATCCACATCAATCACTGGATCCCAGCTGACAGCCAGCAAGTTCTCCGTGGAGTTCAGCAGCTGCAGGTTCTGAGGAGCAAGCACTAGAAAAGAAGCAAAGGAAAACATTGCAATGAGAATGATGTCTTGTCACAGGGCCAAGAAAGAAATTTTTCCAAATCTATTTCAAATACAGAGAGAATGCAGAGCTGGAACTCCCAGTCTGCAGTCATCCAGGATTTGTCCTCATCAACAGCATATAATTAAATACAAATGAATACTGCAGTCAGTAACAAATACAATCATTTCCTGGCTTACTTTTTCCAGCTTCTAAAGCCACACTGGCATGAGGAAAATTCTCTCAAAGCTGTCCCTTCCAGTGTCTCTGGGAAGAGAAAGACAAGCCAAAGCCTTCTTGACATATCACTGTCAGAGTTATTTCAAGATGTCAACTGGTCCCCCAAACCAGGGAACACAGCTTCTTCATGACAGAGATAGAAAACTGAGCTTTTATACTGATGGAAACTTACACTTGGTGGCTGGAGGAGACCTGGACAAGCGTGCTCCACATAATACATTTCAGGACACCAAGAGTGCCTTAACTTTTTTGCCACAAGACAGACAGCTCGTCAGTGTCTTGAAGCAGCCCTTGAAAGCAGCCAATGTAGAACATCTGTTAGAAAGTTTCTTAACCTGATTTTAATTACAAGTGAGCACATCATAAACTGATCAAACCACCTACCAGCTGTATTTCATCAGCAAGGCACTAACTGATAGCAAAAAGCAGAGAGCAGGCACCTATAAAAAGAGGCATGTGTCAGCAACATTAGGTCAGAGACCATCATGAGACTCTTCTCACTTGAAAGGCAGGATTCATTTCCTTGTGTAACTCACAGCTCTCACCACATTCCACTCTCAGTCTGTGCATGCCATTGCTTTTGATGGAAACTCTGTACAAAACAGAACATTCATCCTGCCTCTCCTTAGGACACAGAAGTTGGATTTGAATAATCCAGCTGTGCAGTAAAATAATAAAGAACCTAAATACATTTGGGGTGGTTTATCCCTTGTCTAAGCATAGGTCAGAAGAGGACTGGATCTGCCTCTCTGAAGAGAAGAAATGTGGGGTAACAATCCAGGATCATCTGTTTAGGACAATATCCAGGACAGTTTGTGCTTCCAAGCAGGGCATTTTGATGAGTTCTTGCCAGCAACTCTCTAGCCTGGGGGGATCCATTTTTGGAACGTGTTTTTTTGCTCTGCCCTGATATGCACCAGAGCCATCTTCTCCAGCTGACGTGTCAAACCCAAGCACTTCAGGACTTGGTAACCCTTGAGGACCTCCTCTTCTTGTTCTTATGACAGCAGGTGACCTCCTAAGCCTGAAGTGAAAGGCACAGCACTAATTACTGAGGTGAATTAGAGCAAATGGTCATGGGCTGTGCCATCTTGCATCATTCTGGCTCACTCTCATCAATCTCTTTCTCTGTCAGGCAGCTTCTCCTCTGGCTGAAACAAGCAGGAATCAAGCAGGACATTTACAGATCCAGCACTGGGCTGAGAGCTCTCACAGGGGCTGGCTGGAAACCCTGGCTCTCCCGAGAACAGCAGAGTCCCCCTTTATTTTCTTTTCCAATTTCCTGACTACAGCACCAGCACAAAGACTTCCTGGTTAGACTAATGTTGTGCTGAGATACCAAGAAGCTGTTTTTGTGGATACTCTTGATTTAAACTGCTGGTTTATTAATCTTCAGATATCTCACAGAGCTACTTTGGAGTGCCAGGAAACAAAGTTCAGAAAGAGCACAGGCCAAGCCCCGCTGTTTAATTTGTCTTTGTCCTCTATTTTTCCTTCAGAGGGAATTGCAAGACATTAATTATACTGTTGCATGCTTGATAGTAACTTCAAGGTGTTCAGACATTCCCTTCACCATGGCCATGTACAACATAATAGGTGACACCGTGATCTGAGACACGTAAAAAAAGAATGTAGTAATAACAATAAATAAAACCTGTACTTAGTGTAAGTGTCCCAGGATGCAGAAATCTAATCCAGACTGGAACAGAAAAGGCAGTTTGACATCTATGGAAGAGCAGCATTTGGCTACAGATGCTGAGATGGGAACTATTTGCTTTTGGAGCTGAACTTTTTAAGCAGGAAACATGTAGTGCTGTTTTAAATACAAAGTGAGTCTCTAAGGAGACAGATTAAGTCTGAGAGGGGAGTGACGGTGCAGAGCAGAAAAGACCTGGGAGTAAGGTCACTGCAAACCCCTCCACAGCAATACCTGGTGCTCAGTGTGTGGTTGTCACCTACTTCTTCATGAGGAGTGTGAAAGATGAGGCCAAGCAGTGATGTGCTGAGAAGGAAAGGTGGTTTCCAGGGTAAAAGGCCTAGTGCTGAAGCCTGGAGTGTCAGCTTGTGCTCACAGGCAGATTACAGGTTTTTCAGAATTAAGCAAAAGCTCCTGGACACACAACCTCAAGGTCAGCCCAGTCAAGTCTTCTCAGGCAAATCCTACTGCCTTGTAACAAAGCAGGATAAGGGAGAGTTTGCCAAAGACCACACTTCAAAGGGAGGTTATTTAAAGGATTTTAAGCATCCTTTGTCTCACAGGCTTTATCAAATCAACTGCCTTATCAGCAAGCAGTGCTCACTGCAGCAAACATGATTTTTCCCTTCTGTTGTCTCACTTTTATGTCAAGAAACAGACTCTGGCTCCCTCTTTAATTACAAGCTCTCTCCTTCAGCTGCTGCACGTGGTCCTGTGCTAACGCTGCTTTTAACTATGTTTCCACCTTTCTCCAATTCAAAGGGTTTTTCCAGGCAATTCTTGTTGATAAGGACCCATCAGCAACCCCTAACCCAGCAGGACCTCCGAGAGGAACACAGGCTTGGCTTACCTACAGGATGAACCAAATGTTTATGGGAGGTAGAGAGGGAAACTCGGGATGCAAGAAAAAAAGTGGAGAAATACCTCAAGAGGCACATCTTACCCTGGGAGCAGTCAAGGCCAAAGAAGCCATCGTGGCAGTAGCACTCTCCTGCGTCACAGAACCCGTTGCCACCGCAGAAAATTAATTAATAAAAAGTTAGGAACATAGCGAGGGACAGGTAGTGCAAAGGTGTGTTCAAGGGCATGAAAGGGAAAGGATAAATATCACTGGAAAACAAGGGCTGAAAAAGACCTGAAGGCATCAGCACCTGCCCCGGGTCCAAGGATGACCAGCTCCACCCCTGCCTTTCCCAACACATTTGTCTGTAGTCAGCAGGAATGCAGAGCCCACCACCACCCTAGAGAGCCAATTGAAAATAATCAACTTGAAAGCTTTTCACAGAATGCTTTGGGTTGGAAGGAGCCTTGAAGATCCTCTAGTTCCAACCCTCCTGCCATGGGCAGGGACACCTCCCACTAGGCCAACTGCAAAATCCTGGAGGCCAAAATAAGAAAGGAAAAGATGGCAGCAGGAAGCACCTCCTTTATCTTCCACCCTCCTGTCCTCCAGAAATTCCCCCATTAAATCCTCACACCTATGTGAAACTCAGGAACTTGTTCCCTTCCACTTCCAGAAGATGCATGGGGAGATCTCCCCTCGCAGGTTCCAAAAAATGGCAGGTACTACCACATTTGGGGACCTTCAGATTTCCTTTCACATCACAAAAACCAGAGCACCATCCCATCTGTAGGACTCAAGCATTTTGCTCGCAGAGAACCCCCACAACCTTGTCAAACAGCTTCCAGTCCCCAAATCTCTGCAGTCAAAAGGCTGCATTTGGAATGCAAGAGCAGACGCTGCAGTTGTGACTCACCTTGGCCTCCCCCACAGCACTTCTGAGGGCTGCAAACTTCTCTCAGCTCTGCCACTTCTTTCTCAAGCTTCACCATCCTCTCAAGCAGATTCTTAATGTGGGTCAAAGTCTCACAGTCCCCTTTGGGTGCATGCACACGGATGTTGTGCCTAAAGATGATATTCTGCTCTTCGTTTTCCTCGGCCTCCCCGGGGTCTAGCTGCACCCCACTGTTGTCTTCATGATCTTCTTCCACCTTGATCTGGTCAATCTTGTAGGAGTGGCTGAAGGATATTCTTTGACCATCTCTGGTGCAGTCGTGAGATGCAGGGTGTTGAATAGCAGATGGCTGAAGAGCACAGCAACAGCCCCAGTGGGAAGGCAAGGCAGCTCTGGAAATCCATCTGGCAGGCTTGCAGAGGAAGCACTGACCCCTCAAACAGCACAGCTGCTTTCAAGAAGAAGGAAAAAAAAAATAAATAAAATAAAAAGAATCTAAGAAGTGTGATCATAAAACTGGTTTGCATGATTTCCTAAAAGACAAATTATTTGTTTTGCCCCGATTCAGTACCAGGTTGGTAAGCACCTGGAAAAGAGTCACACTGGATGGGTTAGATACAAAGGGGCTTCTAGATCCCTGGAGTAGGAGCATTGTTTGCAGCTTTCAAACACGACTTGGTGCCTTGGTCCACTGCAATTGTTAATTATGCCACAGCACTCCTCATTCCCCTGCTGTTACAGTGGACACCGTACCAGTCTCCCAGCTGGATCACTGATCTCCAGCGTTCTGCAGGGGTTTGTGATAACTGTGCTGATGTCGAGTGCAGGGAAAAAAATTCAGAGTGCTGACATTGATCTTTTGGGTCAAGAAGTTTGGGAGATGGTTTTGCTCCCTTTACATGTGTCACACCACGAGAGATCTTTCCCGGGACAGCTGCATTTCAGGGAATGTCTTCAGGAAAGTGTTGAAGAGGATGCTGTGAGCCAGTTTCTACAGGGACTGTAAGTGTAGAACACTTGCTCAGGGAGGGAGATCAGCTAAGAGAGGGACAGCAGAACCAGTGTCACTGGGATAGAACAGACATGTCTGCCTACAGCTGGAAAACAACTCTCACTCTTCTGCAGCAGGCTGTTCAACACCTCATCCCTTCTTCCATCACTCACAGCCCATGGTTCTCTAAGTGCTCCTCACACGCTGACCTGACCAAGAGTCAACCCCAACCTTAGAGTCCCGACCTCTGCATGCTGGAGACAGAGGAGGGGAACTGAGTTTCTGTGGAGCTGAGGACACCTGCTCTGGAGATGCAGGACCCAGATCCTCACCAGGCTTCACATGTGAGGGTTTTGAGAGATGTAATCAACACCACTTTGGGTACGACTGTCCTGACAGAGTTGAATCAGCTGTCTTCAGCTTCAAGGGCTCACACTGATGATTTCTGATCCAGTCCACCACTTCCAAAAGGCCCTGTAGAGTTAAATCTCCAGGTTTTCACACCAGACTCAAATGATACATAAAATTAAACCCATCCTCTTCACAGCCAACACTGTTACCTGGATTAGGGAAATTTAAACAAATTTCCTCCATTTGAAACCAGTGCATTGGCATTTTGTGTGCCTGAACACCAGATTCACTTGAGGGATTTTAAGTTTATTTTGCTTAGACTCAATTATCCAATTTGTTATCTCTGCACTGGGAAGGTTCATTTAGAAGCTACTAGAGCAAATCTGCTAACACACGGAGTGAGAGGATGTGTTGTAAACCCATTTGTTTTCCTGTGCTTTTATTTCATTCCCTTCATTCCTCCTCTGCCTAAATAAAGAAGGCTTGTTCCCGGGCTGATTAGAGTCACAAAACTAAGACTTGAAAATAAACTATGTTATTTATTTAACCGCACTGTAATTTAGAGCGAAGTCCAAAGAAACTGAAGTCCAAACGTTTAAAGTCTTCAAGGAAAGTCTTTAACAGAAAAAAAAAAAACCCCAAAACTGTATGCTATAAAAGTTTTGTGCTGTCCATCAACCAACCCAGAAGTTGAAGAAATGAACACCTCATAGAGAAGAATAACAGGAAGGAAGAAACCAAACAAACACGGGTGGAAAGAGAAAATGTAAAGCTAGAAACCTAAATTTAATCAGCCACTTCTTCAACGAACATCGCTACCGAAGTTTTGGCATTACTGGCAGGTGTCAATCTTGTGCAGGAGGTGATCCAGATTTAGTCAAATACTCAAGGAGTTTTACATCACAGGATGCAAACACAAAATGCCACCATATGTGACTTACTAAGGGGTCACGTTATTCACTGCACGAGCAGAATGAAAAACAAACCCAACCAACCCAACATTCTTTAAGTGCTAAATGAGGTAATGTGATAACGAGAACGCATTTGGCCGGTATGTATCCATAGCAACAGCACATCAAATCATAGTCCGGCCCCAGATAATATTCTCTGAAGTAACCCAGGACTCCACACCTAAAGAATCATATTAAATTTTCAGCTCCTCTGCTATTTCCATTCTAATCCCATCTCTGAAAGTCGTATAGTCTTGAGCTGCGGTGAGAATTAACCATTCCTGTGAAACACCCTTACACCTCCTAAATGCCTACCAGACCTTTGGAAATAGCCCTCCCACTAGAATCACACCCTACCACTGGCAGCACAGCTACAGGAAGGTGTCCTTCATCCTCAGAAACGTGAGGCTTTGGTTGCTAAAAACCAACCCAACAAAAAAAAAAAAAACCACCACTGGAAATAAATCTTATGCCTGCCTATACCTATGCTGCAGGCCACTCTAGTGCATCTATGGGCTTGGGGCAGAGTGGCTGGAAACTGCCCGGTGGAAAAGGACCTCGGCACGTTGGTTGACAGCCACCTGAAGATGAGCCAGCGTGTGCCCAGTGGCCACCAGCATCCTGGCTTGGGTCAGCACTAGTGTGGCCAGCAGGACCAGGGCAGGGAACATCCCCCACTCTGTGGGGAGGCCACACCTTGAATCCTGGGTTCAGTTTTGGGTGCGTCCCTCCAAGAAGGACATTGAGGGGCTGGAGCGTGTCCAGAGAAGTCCAACAAATCTGGGGAAGGGTCCAGAGCACAAGTCTTGTGAGGAGCAGCTGAGGGACCTGGGATTGTTCAGGCTGGAGAAAAGGAGGCTCAGGGGAGACCTTCTGGCTCTTACCAGCTCCCTGAAAGGAGACTGGAGCCAGGTGGGGTTGGGCTCTTCTCCAAAGGAACAAAGGATAGGACAAGAGGAAATGGCCTCAAATTGTGCCAGGGAATGTTTAGGTTTGGCACGAGGAATGATTTCTTCCCCAAAAGGGTTGTGAAGGGCTGTCCCAGGCTGCCCAGGGCAGTGGTGGAGTTCCCGTGATCCCTGGAGGGGTTTCAAAACCGTGGAGATGTGGTGCTGAGGGACAGGGGTTAGTGGTGCCCTGGCAGTGCTGGGTTAACAGTTGGATTCAATGATCTTAAAGGTCTCTTCCAACCAAAACGCTTCTATGATTCTATCTCTCTTCAAGCAAAATCATCACAGACATCAGCCAAAATAGGGTATGGATTTCAAGATTCAGTCTACAGTTCTGTATCTTATATTCATAAAATAAGGGAATTACCTCTGCTGCTTATTCCCAAGTAGCAATTTGTTTGGTTGGGTTTTATCCCCTCCATTCAGCACGTACCTACATTTAACTTACACCAAGAGAAACAAGGGGGGAAAAGCATATTACTCTGCATTCCTTCTGTCTCCCAAGGTGTTGTCGATTGGATGGGGCTCTGAGCAACCTGCTCTAGTGGGAGGTGTCCCTGCCCATGGCAGGGGGGTTGGAACTGGATGATCTTTAAGGTCCCTTCCAACCCTGACAATTCAATGATTCTGTGATACCTGTTTGTGACCAGAGACACAGCTTTCCCCACAACCCAGCTGTTCTGCTGCTCCCCAAGCCTCCTCTCCCTCAAAGGGTCACAGAAACTTTAACAACTGTGCAGCCTTCTGCAGTAAATCAAGTCATAAGAGATTGCTTCAAAGCTCTGAACAAATTCAGTGTCTAAATTCTACAGATTCTCATCACAGTCCATTGCAGGAGCCCCCAAAAGCTTTGTTTTCTGAGGCTTATGGCCAAACCCCTGGAGAGGAGTTCCCCAAACCACCCCATCACCCCAAACAGACAGAGACACAAAATCCCTTCGCTCAGCACCAACTGCTGAATATCACTCTGGGTTGTAACATGATGTCATTACAAATTAGGGCTTCACAGGAACCACAACTTCGTGTCAGATTTTCCTGGGCTTAGAGAACATCCAGGAGGAGAAACCCCTGAACATAAGCATTTCTGTCAAGCATAATGAAAGAGGACAGCTTTTTTGGCTTCCTCATCATGTAATAAAGAGATTTTCCCCTGCTGTTAAGAAGAGTGGGTTTAACTGATTTTTCCTGGAGAATATCATGTCATACATATAACTGGCAATAATAGCAGGTTAGGAAAAGGACTGATTTTGGAAAGAATGCCTAAGAATCAGATCTGCTAGGCACATAATATTTTCCTAAGGGAAGGGATGGAAGAAGCACTGCTCACAACCTTCCAACTTGTACAGAGGAAAGAGTGGGATGATCAAAGCTGGAGAGAACCTACAGCATTTACATAAAAGACTCCAGTGATCTAATTCTTTAACTATTTTTTCCATCCTCCAGGTCAGTGCTTGAAGATTTGGGGTATAGGCCTTGGAAGTATTATCTTCTGCTAGCATCTAGTCAGCCATAGGAGATGCACGAGGGGGTCCTCACTTCAAGAAGGACATTGAAGAGCTGGAGCCTGTACAAAAAAAGGGGCAACAAAGCTGGGGAAGGATCTAGAGCACAAGTCTTGTACAAGCAGCTCAGGGACCTGAGACTGTTCAGCCTGGAGAAGAGGACACTCAGGGGAAACATTCTTGCTCTCAACAACTCCCTGAAAGGAGGTTGGAGCCAGGTGGGGTCAGTCTCCTCTCACAAGGAACAAGGGATAGGACAAGAAGAAATGGCATCAAGTTGCACCAGGGGAGGTTTAGGTTGGACATGAGGAACAGTTTCTCTGTTCTGCTCATAGCCATCATTTGATGCCAACTGCAGTGACTTTGAGACAGCATTCTATTTTTAATATCATGCAGTCTTCATGCAATGAATGCTTGTAATTAATGCAATCAGTGACCGCCAATAAAAAATGCAACCATTGATTTAGCAAGGTTGTTTCTTTTGCAAGAAAGAAAGTTTTCTTTTGCAAGAAAGTTTTTTTAACTTCCACACTGAATGAACCTAACACTACAGAAGTTTGGGGCAATTTGAAATAATCTGAAAACCAGAATTATAATCAATCAGGTAGATATTGTGGTTCCAGAGTCATTCCTGTATTTACCTTTGCAGAAAAAAAAGAACATGAAAGAAATGTCTGATAAGCCAGGTGTATTAACTGTTCATACACAAATGAGAGATTCTAATGAGTATTTAGGATTTCAGAAGCAAAGTGCAGAGAGGCTTAACAGCATTTGCACACTCACTAGTTAGTATAAATATGCATTTTCTAACAAATGATCCAGCTCCTTGCTGTTAAATCATTATCTTACAGTTTTAAGTCAGTCTTTCCTGAAGCAAGTCTTTGTTCTGTTGCCTGTACAGCTCAGAAATTTTGCATCTCCTGCATGTGATCCATTTTACTTATCCAATGAATGACATTTTTATTATAAACAGTACAATCAATAAAGAACTTTTATTGTGGAAATAGCAATGTATTTCATTTTATGTGGTAAAGAACTACTGGCTTCCAAGACAGAGTCTGTGAAAAGGTGCACGAGAAAGCAGAGGAAGAGCTGCTGATGGGAAAACACTGAACAATCACTGAGAGCATTTGTTGCAATTATAAGATGCGTGATCAAACTCCAGCACGATCTCACGATGAAAGGCAGGGCTTTCAAAACAACTACTATCACACAGAACTTAGAGCCTAAAATGGAAATCACTGGGAACAAGCATTCTAAAATAATTAACTCCTAGGTTAAGCCCTGTCTCCATTAAAGCCAACAGCAAAACTCCCCTCTACCTTAGTGGATACATGGTTTCATACGGTTGGAGAAGACAACCTGGGGAAGCTTAAGCCTTTCAAAATGGAGTGACATTAAATACTACTATACATTTTGCATTGATAATACATGCCCATAATACAGGATTACTGATGTTTGTCTAAGGCTTTCAAAATGTTGGAGGGCATCGGCTCTAGGAAACCAGACAAAAACAGGCTGGGTTTTTCATTCAGAGGAAAGAAGAGGAATCTCAATGGAAATAAAAACACTTTTCTCTTACCTTTCAAGTACTTTCAGCTATCTGGTTCAGAGCCCTTCTGATGCAGTCACCACTTGCAATGGCAATTTGAGCAAGCTGAAAGATCACCAAATCCTCTCTTCCTACTCCAGCTACAAACCAGCAGTACTCTCTGCGGTGAATTTAAGTCCCCATGGACCTGATGAAAGGAACCAATAGAGGCCTTAGGGTGTTTCCCTCCCACAAACCACCTAAAGAGCACATTGGGTTTGGGAGCAATTCCCATACTCAATATCAGTCTTGCATACCAATGGAAAGAACCATTTCCTACTCATTTTATGCTCCACGGCTAGTCAAAAGCCAGAAAGCCTTTCCAGCCCTGTAAATCTGGCAGCAAACATCCCAGAATGATCACTGAGACCCGCATATTGACAAGGACATTTGTAGTATTAACGATGTGAAATTCAGGTGGAGTAACACAGAAAGTAAACATAAACCACCTTTTAAACCCATCAGTAGTTAACCGCAACACTGCACTTATCCAGTGCAACACTTAAACCCCCTCAAGAACTTAAAGCAAATTATGTGTTGTAGGCATTAAGGTACCCACATGATTAACTATGTGCATTATTAAGCCCAGTTCTTAGCTAACAAACGGTCACAGAATCTGACCAGTTGCTTTGCTTAACCATAATCAGAAGCTGTGCTGAGGGAGCTGAAGACCTAAAGGGCTATCAACGTGCATCATTAGCCCTTACCAATCTCAGCCAAGTGAGGTCAAATACAGCATGCTTAACTCCCTGAACGCTGCTACCTCACACCAGGGCTCTGCATTTTCTTTCTCCGTTTGTATTTTTTAAAGCTGTAAGCACCAAACACCCTGTTAGAGAAATGGAAAGATAATGCTGCAAGGCATCATGCCAACGGTCCCACCTCCTCAGCTGGGAAATGCTCATTACAAAGGTGAAGCTACTGGGCAAGGCAGCCCCAGCTGGAAAAAAAATAGTTCTTCTTCCCACACTCGTTGGTTTCTCACCCATCTGAACCACCTAACAAACACAGGCAGGCCAAGAGGAGGCAGAAGAAAACACTGTAGAAAAAGCCATGTGCTCTAACAGCCAAGTCCCCTTTGATCACATCCAGCTCCCTGCTTTATTTGCTCAGCTGATATTCCACAGCTTGCTCTCACCAGCTGGAAAAATAGCAGGTTATGGCAAATAACATCAGGGAACAAAGCTTGAAACTCTCTCCCTGCAAACACCAGAAAGCTACTTCCAAGCCAGTCACACGTCAACACATCACCTTGAAGCACAAACAGCCTGAGTTGTGAACGGGATGCTCACAGAAGGGTTGCAGCTCACAGAAGTGACTTTTTGGATGTACCTAACGAGCTGATACGAGCAGAAAACTTCATCAAAACAGTGAATTCAGCGGCAGAAACTCAATGGGTGTTCTCCCCGAAATCGGGACTTAACGGTTGGACTTGATGATCTTGGAAGGTCTTTTCCAACCTAGATGATTTTGTGATTCTAGGACACAGGTCTATTTTCAAACTGTGCCTGAGTGAAGCCCCAGCTTGTAGGATGGAGACTGTCACTGAACAACAGGGCAGCTGAGAGCAACCAAAGCAGAATTTCCCATGCGTTTTTCATCGTTCGGAGTTAACGATCATTCAATTTCGTCCATCAAATGGTGTAACTTGCTCAGAATTCGTGGAACAAAAAAAAAAAAAATGCAAAGCACTACTATAAATTTAGCCATGGCCCCAGGTGATGACCAAGCTGACAAGGAAAACAAACTTGAGCCGCCTTTCGGGAAGCAACTGAGGACCCAGCAGTGACAGGGACCCCACAGCGCCGTGTGACGCCTCCGCATCACCTTTTCCTGCTGGCACCCTTTACCCCTGCCATTTTTTTTCGGGCTTTCTTCTCCAACTCGGGATCTTTTGGTCCCTCCTGAGCGGAATTCGGAGGCTCCCGGGCCGCCCACCCGCCCGCTCCCTCTCATGACGAGAGGCGCCAGCGGGGCCGATATCAGCAGCGGGGCTATACAGCAACGGCTTTGGGTGCTGTTCTACCCGAAACAGCACTAGAAACACAGTCTAACAGCGGGAGCCCGGCCGCAACGACTAACGCGCCGCCCGGGGCCGAGACCCAGCGCCAGCCCCCGCCTCCCTCCCCTCCCGTCGGCCCCCAGCGCAGGCGCGGCCCCGCCGCTCTGCACCGACAAGATGGCGGCGGCCGCGCTGGGCTGGGCGCTGGGGGCGGCTCGGCAGGTCAGCCCGGCTTCCTGCCTCCTTCTTCCATTCGCCTTTGGGGCCATGCGCCCCCACGCCCCGCCAGGCCGAGGCGTCGGGGCCCGGCGTGGGGGGCAGCGGCGGCGGGTCCGGCCCCGCGGCAGCCCGACCCTCGCTTGAGCCCCGGCGGCGGGAAGAGCGCGGGTGCGTGTGGAGCTTGGGGC
>WUAM01000146.1:1138771-1148793 GCA_024336885.1 Actenoides hombroni
ATCGTAGAATTGTCAGGGACCTTAAAGATGATCTAGTTCCAACCCCCGTGCCGTGGGCAGGGACACCTCCCACTAGAGCAGGTATCGTCAGTTCCTTGCTGGCTTCTGTGAACTCACATGGATCGCAGGATCCGTTTCCTGGGCAGAAGCTGCAGCGTGAGGAAGTAATTGGAAAAAGCCTGGCAAGGAGGTGGGCACGGGAATAACTTGTCCTTGAATCGGGCACTCCGTATGCACCGGGTCTGATAAACCTAAATCTTCCCATTAGGTTCTCCCCTTGCCCTGGACAAGGCAAGCGCGGGGCTACTACGTGGACTGGAGGATGCTGCGGGACGTGAAGAGAAGGAAGCTGGCGTACGAGTACGCGGACCAGAGGCTGCGGATCAACGCCATCCGCAAGAACACCATCCTCCCCAAGGAGCTCCAGGTACCGCCCGCCACACAGCGCTTACCGGGCCGAGGCCGGAGCCCGCCCGCGGCTCTTGGCGCTGTGACACGTGGCTGGGCCACTGCAGCTGCTTTACGGGGCCAAGAGTGGCAGTGCCAGGTCACAAAACCCGTTTCCCCGACTCGAGAGCGCGGCGTCGTGTTGCAGCGCTAGCGACCGGCTGGCCTCAGAGCCTCTGCCTTTTGGCGGCATTTACAACAGCGCATCCGCCTGACTAGAGGCGTTGGGTTGTGGTTTTCTTCTGTTTCCCTCTGGTGATGTTAAGCAGTATGTATGGCACTGCATACAACGAAGTCCCACTTTTTCCCTTACCGCTGTCACTAACATACATTTAGAAAGCTGTTTTCCTTATTTCCAATAATATAGGATATTATATTGATTACTTTTATAGCTCCCTTAATAGATTTTTTTTTTTTTGTAATTTGAAAACCTGGAAGTCTGATCCAGCCCTAAACCCCAATTTCTTCAGTTAGAAGTCCTTAATTTTACTCCTTGCTTGAGCTACAAGCACATAAAAGCTGCATCAGATCTGGGTGTTAGATCTGTTCTTAAGTTCACATATTCACTGCCCTGCTCTCAGCTTTCCTTACTAAACATGAAAAACATTTGCAAGTGTCAGAATTATTCCTGCATTTCATTTGGCCACGTCTCATTCTGGTGAGATCCTTTCACACTCAAACATGCTGGGAGAGAGAGGGTGTGAGTCTGCCATTATTTATTGACTTTACCATTCTCTAGTCTGTCTTGGATGTCCTTACAGACCAAAAAAAAAATATTTCCCCAAAAACAACAGACAAAAAAAAGATTGCAGCTGGCTTTTTCTTTTTTCGCATTCCTCAGCTGCTTTTGTCACCTTTTGCAGTCACTAAGTCATAGCAGCAGGTAGAATGAAGAAAAAGTCTCCAGGAGAGTAACAACTTCTTCCCCTACAAAATGTTATTTGGGCAGCAAATTTAAAGTCTTAAAAAGTAAATTAGGGGTATTCCCTGAAAGCGTAGGCTACTTTCCCAGTGAAATCCTAGGAATTAAATAGGTTGAAAAAGACCACAAGTATTTGGCTCTACAAGGTAGCAAGTATAGGTGGCACTGTATACAGAGGTAAGATGCATGACTGGACAAATTCAGTAAGTGAAATGCATTGTGAAGACAATAAGTCCTACTGACCTTGCTATTCCTGAAGCTGAAAGTCGTATTGCTGCTGCCTTGATGCCATGTTCCTTTGAAAGTGAACATCCCTTTAGAAGATAGCCTTAAACTATTGCTTTGCAGAGCTCCTGCAACATAGTTTTTGTAATCCAGCCTCAGACTTTTCCCTTCCAACTGTGACTAAACACAGGATTCTTTGAGCCCTTCTGTCCTTCAGAAAATAGCATATTAAGAATGCTGCAGTTAGGGACACCTACCTAGCCTCAAGTGACTTTCTTCAGCTGTGTTTTCTTGCTGAGCTCACTTGTTCTGATGTTTTAATTGCTGCTATGTGGTGCTTCCTGAAAATGGTTGAGCTCTCTTGTTGTACGTAGCAAGACCTTTCTTAAGCGTTCTCATTAAAACAGAGATGCTTTGAGTTGTCCTCTGGCTGTAACTCCTGAAGGATACTATGTGATCCCTTCTACTGACATCAGAGCTGTTACCTGAAGGCAGTTAAAACAAGGAGCATACATTTAAAATTCAGCTTATCTTCAAGGACTAACCCAGCCTGCAACAAGGGGAAAGCCAACGTGGATTTTGACTAACTATAATTACTGTCTTGAGGTCGTTCAGCCTGTAAGGTTAAATTTTGGGTCTCTTACAGGACTGGCCCACCCTGCAACATGGACAACAACAGGCAGATTTTGACTAGCTATAATTACTGGCTTGAGGTTGTTCAATCTGTGGGATAAGGTTAACCTTGGTATCCCTATGTGGATCATTTTCCAGTCACTGTTAAGATGCCCAAAAAGAAAAGGTCCAGTGGAAAAGACAGGTGAAAGCTCCCTAGCAAATAGCAAAGCACCTTCCTGAGGTGGTAGAAAAGCCTTTGGTGGTACCTCCACTACAGCTAGATTGTGACATCTGGCAATAAGCCCCCTGAACATCCTGGGGAAAACAGGTAAACTCTGTGCTGTGCTCTTCTGTTGCAGGAAGTGGCTGATAAAGAGATTGCCCAGTTGCCCCGGGACAGCTGCCCGGTGAGGATCCGCAATAGGTGCGTCCTGACATCCCGCCCTCGGGGCGTCAAGCGGCGGTGGAGGCTCAGCAGAATCGTGTTCCGCCATTTTGCTGACCACGCTCAGATGTCTGGTGTGCAGAGGGCTATGTGGTAGATCACCCCCAGGACACAAACCACAAACCAGGCTCGGGTGTCTGTGCGTGTAATTGAAGCGAGACTGTCCTGTCTAGGAATCCAGCATCACTATCGAACTAAAAAGGGAAGGAAAAGAAGCCATGCACATCTGCTAAACTGCCTTACTGGACTGCAGCTGGTATCAACTGCACTAGATTGGTCTGTACAACAGGCAGTTTTATTTTGAGAGGGGGGGGAAATAAGTCACTACTTGATGGTAGCGGAACTAAACCGAGGTTTGCGATACAGGCAACATTAGAAATAAAAGACATACAGCACAAGGCTTGTTTAAGCAGTTTTTTTGCCACCGCACGGTAAGTTCACCAGGGTCATTTGGGTAAAAGCATAAATGCACAACAGGGCAAAGTGGTATTCTGCCATGAACAAGGGGGAGCACGAGCTGAAAAATCAAACATGGCCTCAAGTTTAGATACTCTCACTATACAAACTTAACATATTCATATTAACAAGCAGACAAACTGGATGAAAGACTTAGTAGAAACTACAACGTGCTAGTATTTATCTCCTGCTGGTAGTGCAGCGCTCGGTCCAAGGCTTTAAGAACAAGGTAGCAAGTCAGTCCTAAATCCAGACCATAACAGGAGAGTAATGGCTTCCTTAATTTATAAGGTAACAGCAAACAGATCTGTCCTTGGGAGACACATGAGGAGGAGGCAGGAAGGAAACACCAACAACACGCCTGCTGCTAAGCTCATGTTTGCCCTGTACTCTTCCTCAAAGCAGGGCAGCGAAGGGGAAATGGCTGCTCTGTCCCCCTCCCTAGCAGTGGGGCTGAAAGCCTGTGATAAACAGGCTGAGGAAAACAGTCCTACCTCCAGATGGAAGCCCCACAGCCACCCATCACCCCCAGTCAAGTCAAATTGTGGAGTATAAGCTATCTCGGTAGACTTCTTACTCTGTTACCTTAAACCCCTTGAGAGTCGACAGGAGAAAGTGGAGCTTGTCTTCTCTTTTCCTCTTGCACTGCTAGAGCCAGGGCAAACTTACTGTCCAGCATCAGCAGCTCACCGCCCTCCTGCAACTGATGCCACCTCAAAGACACCCCAAGGAAGTCACAGTCAGCATAGGCACTAACTAAAGAGCTGCTTTCATTGCCAAAATTCCTAAGAGATTAAGCAGCCAGTAATTAATTTCTCAGAGTAACCATCAAATTTTAAATACCACAGCATTAACGCCGTATTGTTTCTGCTCAGCTATCAACTGCTGGAGATAGTGGTTCTACTTTCTTCTGCGTTTCTCTCTTTGTGACATGCTTTGCAGTTCAACGTATTTTTTCCCCTACATCTAATGAAAAAGCCACAGCCCGTGTAGCGAGCATGACATCAGCCCCAGCCACCAGATGGGTAGAGCTGTCACGTGCGACACAAGAGGCCTTGACCCATCCTAGGCTAGGATTCCTTTGCTTTCACATTCTGTTCTCAAGTTTCACCACACTCTGCTCAGATACCTGAGATGCTTTCTCAAGGAGGGGTAAGGATATCCCTATGCTCCACTCTTCAGGAAACGGTGAACCGCTTGACTGAAGGAAATGCTTTATAAGCTATTTTATTTAAATATTTTCTCCAACCTGCAATGGAAAATGACTGTCTTTGCTTGGAAGAAGGTTGTGTAAACAATGATCTTTGCAGCAGAGCATGTCTCACATGGAAGATCAGTATTAAGGCAGCCCTCAGGGTACTTTCAGATATCCATTGGTATATCCCCTTTGGATTGCTTTTCTCTGCTTTCAACCCAGGCCTTGTTGATGGTGCGCTTCATTTCATCATCCCCTTCTGCATACATCTTTTTTAAAATGTTCATAAGCCCTTCACTAGGATCTGAGGTGTCGTAGGCAGCTTTCCTGCAAGACAGATACATTCGAGAAGATCAGGCATAGCCAACAATTCTGTGCAAAAAATTAAATGCTAATATTTTATTTGAAATATGCCAGTAACAGGATTTTGCTTAGGCAGTCTTTAGACCCTGGCAGTCCCAGTCAGCTTCCAAGTAGGGAGAATCCTAAAGAGTACCCTTTAAGTGCAGGTGGAGTAGTGTACCTAGAGCTGTCCCACTCAGGATGACGAGAAGCATCCTGCAGTGAACATGACCCTGGAGAAGCACCACCCAAGATGAATATAACAAACACACGGGAAGTGCCAAGATCTGCCTGTGCTCTTATGTGACAAATGAATAAAACCAGAAAGCCAACCACACTGAGCTCTTTGAAGCGGCCACATTCACAGCCCCAAAGGCATCTGCTGTTACTCATTTTTCAGATTATCTCCTGAAGTTAATTGGCTTGTTTTTAACACCTTGCATTTCAAAGCTCTTTTCTCAGTTTAAGAACAGCTGACAAACAGTGTCACATGGTCAGCACCTGGGTTTGACACACCCCACATCACCAGGCTACACATAATGTCCTCCCTGGCAAAACTGCCCCTCTCCAGTATTCCCAAATCCTCTAGGTAGTTCCTAGTGCAGCTGATGGTTATCTGAAAAACACACAGATCAAAACACATCGGCAGAGGGAGCAAGTTCCCCAAGCATGAGGTAACCACCAACCTCACAGACTGCAGCACAGGGTGTGATTTTGGGGCGACTTGTCCTACTGTAAGTCCTCAACACTCAGAACAAGGTGGTAACACTAAGTCCTGGGCTTCTCTGCACAAGACATGGCTTTAACAAAATGACCCTGTCCCTCCAGCAACCTGCATTAGGAGTCAGGTCACCTTCTCTTCATCTCCAGTGATGACATTTGGGGGGAGGGGGAAGGTCCTTCTAGCTCTGAATTCAGGTATGGGTAGTTAGGACTAATCAGTTTTAGCAAATTATACTATAAACATACTCAAAATGAATAGTTATTGTCAGGCATAACTCTCAGAAGTGAACGTTTCCATGCTTCAAGGTGGGTAGATATGTTATCTTCTGGATAAAAATGTATGTTTATTGTAAAAGAAAAGAAAATTATGGTAATACTCTCTCTATATAGATATGTATTAAAAATGTCTCATGTCCCCAGGTGTTTCCTACTGTAATTTGCCACCCTTGTATACACACAGTGCCTCAGCTGCTCACAGGATTGCTCCCAAGCACTTGAAGGGATAGAAATTAGCTTGAGAGTTTGTATAATGAGCCAGGTAAGAGGTCTGTTTTGCCAGAAGGATGCTGGTATGTGAAGTGCCTGCACAAAAATCCAAGTGACAAAAATTTTGGCCAGTGTAGCTGCAGGGAATGTATTTCTATATAACACACACGTGACCTAAAAAAAGTCAACCTCACCAGGGTGGTTTTTTGCAATGAATGCAGCCATCAAAATATAAATGAACCTCTAACTGGTTTAGCACTCTCACTGCAGGTCTTGCCTATGATGCAGCCTTCATCGTTAGCAATACAACAGTAACAGTGGCAAAAAGCAATTCAAAGTGTATCTTCTCCACTGACAGTCCTACGAGCACCAAATAAACCCCAACCTGATGCTTCCCAAACATCTTAGGGGGCTTGTCTCCCAGAACAGACTAGACTAGTCAGCACAGTTCAGATCTGCCCTCCCAGCAGTGCTCAAGCAACGTGGAAAACAAGAAATGGAAAACGAGGTGGAGGGTTGAAGAGACACTTACTCTTTCTCTTTGCTTTCTTTTTCCACTTGAGTGAGACAGTCCCACTTTTCCTCCCGCTTCTTCTTGCACATCACAAGGACCACATCTGTCTTTATCTGTATGGAGAACAGCAAGGCATGACTAGAATGCTTCATAAAGGGGACGTTAGTCACAACCACCATGAACACGGTTAGCTGGTAACATAAACCTCTTCCTATACTCTCAAATTCCTGAAACATTTATCTCGGCCGTTCACTCCTAGGTAGCATATAGAAATTAGACCCTGCACTCAGCTGTGGGGTACAAAGTACTAACCTCACTGGGGACAATGGTCATGGTGTGACTAATGTAATACTGGTACAGAACTAGAGTACCCACAGAGAAGAGCATACAGTGCTACAGAACCACCATTCAGGGATTCTCAAGGTGCTAAAAGCTCGCACGGCTGTCGGGTAAAGGGCAGCTGTATTTAGGAGACTTCTCCAAGAATACCAAGTTCAGGCACTGGGCTCTTCCAGTTTATTTCTGCAAGGAGCAGAAACTAGTTTTAGGGCATTGCTTAATCGTGCAATATGTCTGCAAGCTACAAGCAAAGCCTGTTTAATTGCAACCCTGACCTAAATTTCACAAGGCACACCAGCAATGCCAGAGCTTTAGCTTAGCTCACCAAGTACACGAGCACTGTTACACCACCACGTTAAAAAACACCAGAGCACCACCCTCATTTATTTCAGTTGTTTTCATTTTACACTGTCCTAGTTTGAAGGCGATTTCAAACTGAACCATTGCTGCTTCACCTCTGCTGGTACAACGTGCAGAGCATGACTGCACAGAAAGCACACAAGGTATCCGAGACGTCCCCAAGCCCAGAAAGGTGCTACGATTAGCAGGGTATGGATGCTATCACCAGTCACAGCCATCAGCAAGTTAAGTGGTACCAGCGTTCAATTCTGGAGCCAGACATCCAGAAATGAAATGGATCTGGACCCTTACAAAGGCAGAGCAGGTTTCAGACTTTGCTTTAGGTATGACGGCGATTTAAGCCTCCCAAGATTTCGTTCTGCTGACAAGGTTCTCAGACCTTAAAGTCACAAAGAATCTCCCAGAGGTATTTAAAAGCACAAGGATGCAAATAGGTGCTCAGTGGAATTTGCTGCTTAATTGTTTCAGTAATCCTGTAGGAGAGCTAGTAAAAAAAAATAAGATGTACAGTATCCAGAAGTGATCTTTTGAAATAGAAGCCCATGGATTCTGGATATTTCCACAGTTGTGACCATTACAGATTCTTAAGAATCACGTTCACAGTGAAGAGACTTTACAGACAGAAGGGAGGGACTGAAGATCAGCACAGAGTGTTGTGAGTCAGGCAATGAACACAGTACTTTGTGAGGGACCTAAATCTAACAGCCGAGGTGGACTGACCTTTCTAGAGCTGCCTTCCACAGAGATGGGTTTCAGGAGGTTGTTGAAAGTCATGGTGTAGTTCTTCCCATTCAGATTCTTCACCAGCAGATGAAATGACCTGGAACCAGAAAGTGGGGGAAGAAAGGCACAAATATTCCAATTGTTGCAAGACTATTATGCCTTGCCACCAAAACCCATGTCTGAAAGCAGGTGTGTTTCTTTGGAAAGCACGTCAACAGGCTTGACTGACTTGCTTCACAGGGCTCTCAAATCTTCAGTTTAAATTAATTTAATACTGAGGATTTAATCCTGAGGACTTAAAAGGACCTGTCCAGACTTCACAGCCAATCAGGATCTGTAGGATCCTTCTACCTCACTGATCTCCTGCAACCTTGGAAAGGCTGCTTTACTTAATGTACACTTCAGTTCTTCCACCATCAAAACACAGGGCTAACACATATCCTGTCAGGCATGACAAGCACTTGTAAAAAGAAAACAGTCCTCTAAGGAGAATGATACTTAAGGGTATGTGCTAAGTGCTACTAAAAGCTAATGCCGCTCAAGCTTGAAAAACAGAAAAAAAAGAAAGCATGGAAAGGTGAGGGCTGACCCAAAACAGAACTCAACACATCCATGCATTTCAAATAGTGCTCTTTGCCCATACTCTCATTGTACGACAAGATGAACTCACCTCTCTGTGAAATTCACCTGCACATTCTCAGCTGGAAGCTTCTGGACTCCATTTAAAGAGATGTAAATCTTAATAAACTTATCTGACTGATCCCAACCTGAAAGTGAAAAGAGAAGAGATTAAGTTCTACCATTCCTCCACAAAATTCACACATTCCATTCCAACTCCCTCCACAAAGTCCCCTAGCAAGGAGCAGGATCTCTGCCTTATTGGATCAGTCTTCAGAGTAGTAAGGGAAAGACCTCAATTATTCAGGAGTAATTTGAGAGCAAAAGGAGGTCCTCTCATATATCCATATTCCCTAAATCCTATAAATTCTGAGAAGAAACACACTTATCAGCTCTGGTAAAAGGAGAACAACCCTGTCTGTGCAGGGGGAGTCAGGAGTAACTGCCTTGCTGCTTTTGCTGCAGTTTCCTTGACCCACTTTTTCCCCTGCTCCCTGCACGACAAGTATCTTGAGCAATTCTCTCTCCTTTCACCTACAAGGCGAGCAGAGAAGCCAAAGCTCACCCTTTCATTCCTGCCAACTACTAGGCAATGGAAAAATACCAGTGGGTACAGCAGGGATCCTTAATGCATGCCAGCAGTACTAGCACACACACAGAATTTACACACACTGTGGCCGGGATGGCACAGTAAGCACCAAGTAGCTTTTAAGGGGAGGTCTCCAGTATGAAATGAACACTTCAGAGGGCTTCTCTTTAACGCTGAATGACAAATGTAACATACCAATGGCACCCAGCCCTCCCTTCAGAGAGCTGCCTGAGCTCCAGTATAAGTGTTCAGAACAGTGATCCTACCATAATTGTTTATTTTCACCGTGTACCCTCCCAGCGATGATTTGTCTTCCTCTGCCACATCTTTTGGCTTGGGCGGAGGTTGATTCTTGATTTCCAGCTCTACCTTCTGCTTCTCCGTCATCAGGACATCGCGAACTCTCTTCCTCGTGGCTTTTGTAAGCAATTCCTTAACCTCTTCCAAGTCTTTCTGTAACTGGTTCAAGGACAGAAGATCACACGCACGTATTAGCCACGGTTCTTGTCGCTCGCAGCCGAGCTCTTTCAGTTACGCTTTCGCTTCCCAGACGCGGCCGTTTCAGGTGCATCACGCCAGCAGCTCCCTCTCCCCCTGCACCCCGTTAAGCACGAAGCCACCCGTTCCTCCCCCGCCCCGGCCACGCGTGTTTTCGCTTCTCGACCAAGTACATCCTTCAAGATCTGCGTTTTCAGCGACAAAAGCGCGACACTTCGGCCTAGCTGCTGGGCCACCCCCTTCCCCGCTCCGAGCCCACGCTCAGGCTGAGGGCTCCCTGCCGCCCTACGGCTGCTCGGGCGCGGCCGGGCCGCTGCCGCTCTGCACGGTAGGGCCCACACAGACCCCGCTCCCGCTGCCGCTGCCGGTCCCGGTCCGACTCCCCCCGGGACGCGGCGGCCTCACCTCCTCGCGCGCCCCGGCCATGTCGCGCGGCGGCTCCCGCGGCCCCTCTGGAACCTTCCGCCCCCCCCCCCCCCCCCCCCCCCCCCCCCCCCCCCCCCCCCCCGGGGGGGCCGCGGGCGG
>WUAM01000146.1:1149402-1162794 GCA_024336885.1 Actenoides hombroni
CTGGAGGGGTTTCAAAGCCATGGAGATGTGGTGCTGAGGGACATGGGTTAGTGGTGCCCTGGCAGTGCTGGGTTAACGGTTGGACTCCATGATCTCGAAGGTCTTTTCCAACGAAAATGATTCTGTGATTCTGTGTCTTTTATAAACAATGGAACCCAAGCCAGGCTACAACCCTTCAGCATTTAAAATGTTTTCTCTAAAAGAGGGTGCCAGTTGTAACATCTGTTTTACCATACTGAGGGATGCCAGCTCATTTGGTGATTTACGGGCATAGGGGTTTCCTGAACATCCAGGAATTACATTAATCTGTAAAGAGGTTTATTTTTGTAGAGGCATGAAGTGAAAAATAGATCAGTTCGAGGTAAATTCATGGAAAACCTGAAGCCAAGGGTTTATGGTCAAGTCTGCTTTCCATAAAGCAGTTTTACCAGACATTGCAGGAAAGATCTGTGTAACTAAGTCTGGTTATGTTTTAACTTTCATAGGACTGAGCTTCAGCCTGTCCATCTTCAGGAATAGCACATGAAGCTGGGCTGGTTGATTTCATCTGGAAAATACAGTATGGTCAACTGGAATTTACTTATTTAATTGGTTAAGGGCAGTCGCTCATTCAGGAAGTGTTTCCCTATGACCTTTGTGTTGAGCAGCAACTGACACAAGAAGAAACATTCTGTGTTTTCTTTTCCACAGCTACCAATCTTTCAGTTTTTCCACTCTTAGTGGTGGTCATATGAGGTAGTGTTTGCAGTTTTAGAATTTTAATTGGCATTGCTTTGTAACTTTTCTGGCTAGAGGGGAAATTGCTTTCACTAATACATAAATTACACTAATATATAAATGAATTTGTAAGTGAGCCTGTAATTTATTTATTTATTTTTAATCTTGAGATATTCTAAATGCAGTGTCTGTTTTGTTTTCTTAAACCAGGAGCATTTCAGTGCCCATGGCACTTCCACTTGAGCGGCAGCTTCCATGTGGAAGAGCTGTGACTCTTGTCATGTAAAAACAAGATCCACACAGCTCTCCTCTGCATAAAGCTGCATCTGGGTGCCGCAGCCTCCCTGGGCTGGGGACAGAAGAGAGCCCAACAAAGCCAAGTTTTCTTCTTCTGCACATCCTTACAAGGAGCCAAGTGACAGGGCCTCTCTGTGGGAGAACAATCAGAACAGTTCCCGCATCAGGAGGGGGAAAAGGAGCTAGGTTAGCATTCCCAGGAGTCCTGAAACCCTGTGGAAAGCTCCTGGTCTAGGCTGTCTGTCAGACAACCTATAGTGCAGAGTGCTCTTGAGTGCTCAGCAGCTCTAGAGATGGGGGGCAGGGGGATGCATCCGAGAGGGCTTTGAAAGGATCGGGTCACAGCTATTCCTTATGCTTCTGTCTGCAGGCTTTGACAGCAATTGATGACAAACAAGTCTTTGGATAGTGATGTGGAGGTAATCACTACAACATGTTAGCTCTGATAAATTTAATCTTCAGCTTTTCTACCTCTTTGCCTTCGTATCTTCCCCTGAAGTGCTTTTTCCACCTGTCTGGGAACAACAGCTCTTTATCTCGGTTAACAACAACAAAAAAAAATCTCAGAGCAATTGCTTACATGGAAAAATGGTTTTGTAATATTTTCGACTGCTGTATATTCCTCTCTGTCCTGTTCTTGCTCAGCCATGCCCCTCTGTTATGAGTCAGTTTTCAGTTTCATGCTGTCTCCTCTCTGCTCCCCGTGTCTCTTCCTTCAGCCGCGCTGCCTCGCGTCTCGCTCGCCTCTCTGCATTATTGCACACGGATTTCAGCTGTCCCTTAAGTAAAAGGCTTATGAAAAGAAGCACCTTGTTCCCATCTTGTTTGCATTTCCATTTATTTTACAAGGCATCGTTCACACAATGAGTAACAAGGTACTGATCCAAACAATTCTGTAACAGTTAAAAAAGTAAACATTTGTTGTGACCATGTACATTGAATTGCACTTTTAATAACAAGCATTACACTTATATTTCCGTATTATACTTTATATGATACATGGATTTGTTACCCGAGGCCTGGCAGTACCAAACTGCTCCAAGTTAAAAACTCCCATTTTTCCTCACTCTTTAGGATTTGCCAACTTGGGACACACCCAGGTGACAAACACAACTCCAAGCATGGAAAAGGTCATTGTGATGGGAGTCCACACTTTGAAACTGCTGTTTTCAGTGGGCTCGAGTGAATCCACCTTGAACGGCAGACGCTGCGGGATCTGGATTGTGCTTGGTCAGACCCTGCTCTGCATTCACGTGCCACCTTTTCCCAGTTCAGAGAAGACAGAGAACCTCTTTCCGTGGGAAAGCAACAGTTCCCAAAGCTCAAGAGAGCTTCCCACACAGATTTTTTTTTTTTGAAGTTGGTACCAGCAGCAGTACAAAGCCAGGGATTACAGGAAAGGAGGAATTGGGATCTGGAGAAAAATCTGAGCATATCTGGTCTTGTTTGCACTGGTAGTGCCATCCATGTATTATATAAAATACAAAAATAAGGGAAACTGGAAGGAAATGAGTACAGCCCAGGATTCTGGTGGTATCAAATCACAAAGGAAATTTATGATACCAAATCCTTGTGATGTATTTATCCCCTTGTAGTTCAGTTTCCTATATATTATTCTATATATAAGATAGAGTTTTCCAAAGAGACATATATATTCCTTTACAGGTTAAATAAAAGCAAGTCCCACTGAGTAAGAAAATAAGAGGAAGTAATGTCCTAATTCTTTACCCATATCTTTTTTTCTTTTTTTTTTTTTTTTTTTTCAGGTAAAAATGGCATGAAATACATTCAGTAGCAAAGCAGTTGGAATCCAGGAGAAATGGAGATCCCTGTATTCCCGGTGGATTAACCTGTACGTGTTAAGTCATGATCCTGAAATAAATGATGTAGACTTCTGACTTGGGACCAAGAGAATCTCAATCGATGCTGAGTATTATTTATCCAGCTGCAAACTCTTTCATTTTCCCCAAACCCATCTATGGGTATCTATCTGTACACCTAACCTAACTCGAAAGGCCCAAACCTGGCTCCATCGGGTTTCCCTTTAGTGTTATCACTCGGCAGGAGGTAACGGGACAGCTCCCAGTAGGATATTAGCATAACAGACAGGAAAATAATGTAGTTCAAGCCTTTGTGTTTACAAGAACCAGGCGATGCCTGGCGCGGTGCACGCTCGCCGCCCCGGGTGTAGGCGGCACCGCGCGCTTGGTGCGGCCAGCTGCTCGCACGACAGCGCGTTCCGCTGTCGACGCCGCGCCCTTGTCACCCAGAACGGCCCCTCTGTCTGCGGAGGAACGTTATCTGCCCTCACCTTCCCCACAGCAGCATGTGCTAAGGGTTTCTCTCCAGCAGCTGGAAGACAAGCAGCATTGTCAGAGTGTTTCTGGTGGTATTTAGGCTTACTCGGTTACGCAGAAGTGTGCCGATTATCCCTGAGTCTGACAGCAAATGAAGAGGTACCGTGCTCCCACACACAGGAGTAGTTTCATGGATTTCACTGCAACTGCTTCCCAGAAGGGAGGGAACAGCCCTACCTTTATCCTGGGGGGAAAGCATGACTTGTGTAGCTTCCAAGTTTTCATACTTCAGTGCCAGTAAATTCAGCTTTTTATTTACTCCTGCACTGCCACATTCAGTCAGCGAGTGACATCATGGCTCTGCAGTCAGTGGGACACCTCAGGCTATGTCAAGGGGCTGAATTTGTGCTGTTCTTGTCTTTCTCTTTCCCTCTCCTCTGGTAAATGGCGGGGTTTATTTTGAGTTAGTTTTTAACACAATGGCACAGATAAAAGCATTGATCTTAAAAGCAATTTCAAGGGCCAACCAAGAAAGGTCCTTCAAAATGTCAAACAAGGAAAAGAAAACCCAACTTGTTTACCTCTGTAAGCAATTATAACAAATTATATAGTAATTAATGGGCAGGATGAGGAGGTGCCTGTCGGTCAGCAGCACCATGGCTGACTCTGAGACAGGATTTACTAAACATTAACGCATATGGACCTCAGGGATTTTGCAGTTTCTTGGGTTAACATCACTCATAATATTTTCTGTTTTATTGGTGTTAATTCTCTCTTAAGATATGTTAAACTAAGAGAAATAAGTCCTCTTACTTTATTGTTTGATTCACAAAGACAGTACTAATTCACAGATGTACCACGTAACTACATCAGCCTTGCTTCATTTATCCTGTAAAGTGTTGCAGTCAAAGTAAAAAAACCAACTTTTTTAAGTCAAAGAACTCCCCCCCTCCACACCCCCCCCATTTTGGGCATCTCAGAGCGATTAGAATACAACAAAATAAAACAGTTGTACTAAAAATATTCTTTGGAGGTTTGTCCCTAGTCAAAGTGAAGGGTTTATTTCAGAACGATGTATTCTCAATAAAATTAAAAAATAACATTTAGTTCCATTTGTGTGTTTATAAAATGCAAATTACTTTAAAAAATAAGTTTGATGCGGACTCTGGAAAATGATAGTAACCACCCCAGACCTCCGAGCTAGGTTAGTTGTTCCTGTGCCACATAAAAAATCAGGTTTCAGTGAGACTCTGATGATGTTTCCTGCTGAAAAGCTAAGGAAGGAGCCAGCTCTCCCCCATGGCTCCGTCGGCCTGGGATATGTGCGCAGGCAACTCTGTCCCACAGCACCCCGGGGCAGATCTAACCCCAGAGCAGATCTAACCCCAGACTGGTTTGCCAAGGGATAGGAAGGGCTTCCACAGGAAGCCAAGCCTCCCAAGAGCGTGTGTAGTCCACACTGAGGATTTCAGCTTGCGTGGTTTAACCCTGTAGCCTGGCTCCTCACCCTCTTTCAGAATAGGACTGTGTTTATTTAGCCAGATAATGCCATAGAGCTATTTTCTTATCCTTTCAGTAGTTCTGAGAAGATGCAGTTTCCACATCAATATTACTCTTCCAAACGTGACCTTGGCTCTACAGATGGAAGATGACAATTGTTGACTGCCCTGACATCACTGCCAAGAGCGATAATGCAGCCAACACCTTCAGAGGGTTGTTTTTTTCTGATGTAAGCCAGCACCCATCCCACAAGGATGGAAATCATCACGGCTAGCAGGTGGCAAACGTTTTTGTTACAGAAGCTCCAAAGTCGGAGAGCTGCTACACTGAGAAAGATGATGTTGGTGTCAAACCATGAAACATGGTGAGGTTTCGGATGAACGGGGAGAGTTCCACTAGCTGCTTGCACTTACTGGACCCTTTGAGATGATTTAACTCGTTACCTTTGACAAAAGACTAACTAGGGAGGGAAAAATCCACCCACATCTTTCCTTTTTTTTTAAAAATCATTTCCAGTAAGTGCCATAACAAGGACACAAGGGACATCATGGGGTCTGGGTGGGGTGAGATCTTTGAGCAGCAGGGAGCTGTTAGGTTAACTCAGCTGCTCAGGGAATCACAGTCATACCTATTTTTAAAATTATTTTTTAACTATTATTACTGCATTTTTTCCAGTCAGGGTTTTAAATCCACTTCTGAGTGTGATTTCAGATAACTGAGAAATTCGGACCTGGCAGTGTCTGTCACTCCTCGGCACAGCACTCTCAAATCTAACAAGCAGATGTTCACCAGGAGTCCTTAAATGTCACTGCAGATTGATCATGCAGTTGGTTTGCAGCCTGAAGCAGAGCTGGTAAGTGAATGACTAATGCTGGGTTTAGACAGGCAAGAGAATGGAAACATTTATGCAAATATTACTAGCAAGAAAGAGACCAGAGAAAAGATCTTTGTCAATATTTGCACAAGAAGTTCCTTCTGCTTCCCCCCCCCTTTCTTCTCACTGTATTAACATTTCCAGACAATCACTGTTCTCACAGGTACATCTTAAAATACTCCTAATTTTTTAACCCCTTAGGGGAGAGAATTTTGTTGCAGGATACTTGTGTCAGGATAGGGATTCTATGTTGATCTCTAAAGAGCTGCCTGCCTTTCAGAATCACTCCTTTGGCACAGGTAACGACACATTTGTACTATCCCATTTGAAATAATTCACAATTATGCTTGACAACAAAGCACGGGATGAGTATCATTAAATTTTATTGTACAAAACTGACAAGAAATGGCATTCCTTAGAATTAAAAAAAAAAAAGGAAGGAAAAAAAAAAAAAAAGATCAAAATGGAACTAATATCCCTGGAACAATTTTGTATATGGAACAATTAATACACAACCTTTAGTCCAGCAACAATATTTACCTGCAAGACCATCTTGAGACAGGGCAGGTATAATTAAAAAAATATTCCATCGGTTCAAGCAATAGTTTTAATTTTCCATGAAATAAGTATTTCTATAAACACTTTTATGTTCAGTCAAAACAAATGCTTCTGAGTTTTCTTACCTTAAGAGATACAAAACAACCAGACAGGTTTGGGAATCATCAGAGAAGTCTACGCCGCGGGCGAGTCTAGGTTTTGTATTCTGCTTGAAAACATTTGGGTTTATAAAAATAAGTAATACTCAACGTAGCTTTTCCTAACCAAACACTTCTAGCAAACAGATCTTGCTTCTGTGATGTTTTATTCACCAGCGCGGCAACAGCCTTTTGGGTTTTTTTATTTGATGCCTCCTTTCTAGTCCCTATTTCAGCATTTGAATATAGACCCAGGGAAAGGTTTTCATTCTTTTTATTCATAAAACCTACCCCCCCTTATTGCACAGGATTTACAGAAGGTCAAAAACTATGCAAGGTCTTCACTCTGCTTCTCAGCAAAAACATCAAACATATGTTAAGCAGTTTTCCCTTTATCCCAGTGGAAGGAATGATTTCTTGGAAGTCTTAGTATAAACATGAAATAAAAAAAAGGGAACTAGACAACTTGAGGTTAAATTCCAGTTCAGCTGTAAATAACCTTTAAACAACAGTGCTACAAAGAACTGCACTACTCGCGTTCCTGAAGGGAAAAGAAAAAAAAACCCCAACATCCAAACTAAGAAATTATCAGGGAAGCTCACAAACGAATGTGCCGAGAGAGCACAAGAGATCTCTTTGCTATGGCCTCAGCTTTACAGAAAGTGCTGCTCTGCAGGATGCGGTCCCTGCCATAAACACCTGCGATGGTCCCGGGGCGCGCGGGGCCCTACACACACACACGAGTACTTCTGACACTGTGCTTTCTACAAAGAGGTTATGCGTCAGGACTTTAGGCTTTCCATTCTCTCTTCCTCCAGAAGAAGAAGAAGAAAAAAAACAAAACCACCCTTCTATGCAAGGTAAAAATAATCTTGAATAATTAGTCATGTATTAAAGACCTAGTTTTGAAGTATTTATTTAACATCTAGTCATATAAAATAAAGTGTAAAAGTATGAAGGTATCAGAACGTGGCTTTCAGCAAGGCAGTTTGGGAAGTAAGAATTCAACATAAAACAGGAATTACTTTTTTTTTTTTCCACCCCCTTTGAAGAGGGTCACATCAGAACGAATGAAAAACACCGAAGAATTTCACTTCAAGCCTGCACTGCTGCTTTTTGTCCTTTCCCCGAGAGGAGAGACCACTGGGAGAACCCTCCAGGGTTGGAGTGGGGTTGTTCTTTGTGCTCTTGTAGCTCTGGCTCTGGCTGGAACTATGTGCTGCCCTCTCGGGGTGGCAGGGGTGGCTGAGGCTGCTGCGGTGCCTGCGTGCCTGTCGCCGTTTTGATAGAGTTCAGGGTTTTGCTAAACCAAGAGTTTTTGGCAGCTTGGATTTCATTCATAAGGGCTCCTCTCTGATGCTCCAGCTCCTGAGAAAGCAGAATAGTCAGAATTGATCAAAACCCGACCGAAAAAGCACCCTCAAACTCAGTCCCTGCTATCCAGCACTTCCCTTGCAACCTCCCAGGCACCAGGGAGAGAAGACAGACTGAAATCGTGGGAACGGCAGAAGACATCTAAACATACAAATGAAAGCTTCTGTTCTTTTTTTCTTTTCTTTCCTGTTTTCTTTTTTTTTTTTTATAAAGACAAAACCATTCTGGAAGCTCACAGGTATGCAGCAGTGCAGGTACACAGTCCCTTTTGGAACAGTTTTTCACACGACTCGCGATTATTTCGGACCGAGCAGAGCGAGGTTAAGGATTGTACTTGGAGGTTAACGACTGCTGCGTTTGGATTCCACCTACCTGAATTTTGCACTTGGCTTCCACAAGCTGCAGTTTGGTCTGTGCAAGTTCCAGCTCCATCTCCCTCAGCTGCTTCTTCAGTGCATCCTTCTCGTCGTCCGTTTCTATGCCTTTATTCTCTGTGCTTACCGCGGGCAGCTTCAGTGCCCCCTCCTTACTGAAAATCTCGCTGCAGTGTTTGCAGGCCATCACTTTACCCTGAAATACCCAGAAAGGCTGAGTTTCAGTCCACGCTGCAGGAGTTGTTGTGCTTTCTGGAGGAGCCATCTGTACGTCAGACTGCCTTTCAGTCAGTAATCTCCACCTATCTAGTACTGCCGTTTGCGTGTTTGACACGACAAGAATTTGAGAAGTTCATGAACAATTTCCAGGGTATATTAACGGTACGAAAATTCCCAAAATCTACTTGGCATGCTCTGCCTGAGCACAGAGACTTTCCTCCTAGATCAGAATTACTCAAGCCCTCTTGCTACCAAAGCTTTGTAATATTTTGCAGTATTTATGCCAGAACAATTCAGAAGCAGAAACTACACTCCGGGGGCTTTTTGCCTTCCATGAAAGCACTTGACCGAATTAATACAGATGGTGATATTTTCAAGAATGCCAGGTAGCTTTTCCTTCTTTCCAGCAGCAAGCGAGCAGCCTGTGCTCACTGCAAGGGCTGATACTGGCCTGTTGGTGCCTGTTTAGCATCTTCCTGGACAGCTCTTTTTGCCAGCAATGCCTGACACACACCAGTGAGGTTGTCGTGCTGCCTGGAGAGGTGAACCAGTTACTCAAAGCTGAAGATGCAGCACAGCCAGCCTGGCTCACACCAACTAAAACAGGATGTTGAGCTATTTCAGCAGACTATAGCAACGTCAATCCTGTAATTTTCTTACCAGTAATATTAAAAAGTCAGTAAAAAGCAACCGGGTTCAGCTTGAGGAGTAAAGAAACAACTAAAAGCTACAGCAAAGGGAAAACAATTCTGCCGACTCAGCGGTAACAAAGCAGAGGGATGGAACTGTTACCTGATCAGGAAACATCTACCTCTAAGTGCAGATGTTCCTGGTAAGGGAGTTCAGAGAAGGGAGAGGAACTGCTATGGAAGTTCTGAGGATGGCCCAAGCTGTGCCGATTACTTGAAGCAATTCTGCTTAAATTATAGGAACCCAAATATAACCATCATCCAATTCAGCCAATTCTGACCCCTCCGCTGTGCTCACGGGAGAAGCAACACGTTTTCTAGAGACCCTTTTGGTTGCTTGCGTGGGGTTTTTTTTTTCCCCATTTAATTAAAACATCCAAATAAACACCACCTCTCTACATTTTTTTCCCCAGAAGTACACATTTCAACAGGAAAAAAACCCCAACCACGTACTCTAATTCCACCCTGTCTGATATAAGCTAAAGAACCGTGAAAGGAAAGAAACCCTCTCACTGTCTCCACCTGATGAAAAATGCTGGGGAGGGGGGATGGCTATGGATGCAGCTGGGTGGACACCACTGCAGTTACACTGAACTCCCACTCACGGTTGGTCGTGTGCCCCTGGCAGTCAGCAACACTCGCGTTAGAAACGGCATTCTCACCTTCACGACTTCCAGTTCATCTTTACTGGCCGCTTGTTGCTTTTCCAGCCTGGTGCTCAGCTGGGAACAAATCTGCAGCAGACAAAGCTGAGGTCTATTATACTAAAATAGAAGCTGTGCTTTTTAACGACGGTTTTGGTCGATTAAAACATGTCAGTGATTAAAAAAAGGCAGTATTCAGTACAGAGACCAGAACCTGTTATGGATTGATTGGTTTATAATGTTTCTACTGCGTTACGTCAGAGTAAAGCAGCATTCACCCCACGGTACTAAAATTAGCTGAAAGGCAGATTATTCCCAAGTCCCTAAATTAGGAGACTCTTAGGAAAACCACAAACAGATTGAGAACACATTACAAGGCTGGCTCTCTGAAAGCCTGAAGTGTATCCTACTGCAAGGATGAGACCTGCAACTCTGAGAATTCAGCTCTTGGGATGGATTGAAAGGAGAAATATGAGAAAGCGTCTCTAGAACAGTACCTGTTTATACTCTGCAATAATGGCTGTGGTTTTCTTGATCTCAGATTCTGCTTTCTCTAGCTGCTTCCTGAAGACTTCCTTCAGCTAAGAATGGAAAGAGAGACATTACAGAGCACGCTGAGAGAAGCTCTCAAAACGCACCGTCAGATTGTTCTCTCAAAAGTCCTGCTGCGTTTACAACAGTTCTACAGCTTCTTAATGAATTCCAGTTCTTAGAGAAGAGTCTGATTTACTCGGGTTTGGAGAGACAGGTTGGTTGTTTGGAGATGGAGCAGGAAGAAGACTCTCTCAGCACTATCACTCTCATCTCCACAACAGGAAAAAAACCCAAAACTGTTTTGTCTGTGGCATTATGTTAAGATAAGAGCTGAACTCGTTCCTTCACCATTCAGAACCACTAAATTTCGAGAGCACTTTGCGTAGGAAAAAGGCCTCTACTGTCTTGTTCACAGCAGAGAACTTGTTGTCCTCCATTTCAGAGAGACACAAGGAATCACTGTTTGATTGCTGTGGTCACTGTCGGCACATGGCAAAAAAACAAAAACCAAGGTATCACTTTTGAAACATACTTTTCGTGTGAGTATTCAGCACCTTAGACACGTGGGGCTAAAAAACTGAGACTGAGCATTTTGCAAACAAGCACGAGGCCAGGTCTAGTCAGCAAAATTCTCCCAACTCTAGTCTGCTGCTGGGTTTAGCTTTGGGCAGGAGTGTTCACAGCATTATTTCAGTGAACCAGCAGCTCAGTCCAAATGGCCTCTTAGAGGGCAACAACTCCTCCAGCTTCTTGTTTTACATTGTTGTACAATTACATGATAATGTCTCTCTATTTGCAATTGCTTATCACCAGTGAAAATGATGATTGTGATACTGAGAAGAGGATAAGGTATGGAAAACTGAACATTCAGAGCCTGAGTAAAGGCAAACGTCGGAAAACATACTAAGAAAAAAAAAAATACCCTAGCACTGCAGATTTTTAATTGCAACTGCATTTTGGAGGCAAAATCCTTTCCACAACTGCAACACATTCAGGCTTTTCTGTGTATCCTTTTGCTTGCGTGTCCTTGCTCGACAGGAAAGACTGGAGAACGCCTTACCTGAGCAGTTTCCTCTTCCTGCTTCCGTTTCTCTTCCTCAGTCTCCACCAGCTTCTGTTTGGTCAGGAGAAGCTCCTTGTTCAAAACATCCGCTTTGTCCTCAGCCTGGAATTGGAAATGTTGCTGTAAATCAGATATTAGCTGTGCCAGTACAAAGGTGTTGCTGCACCCATCGCAGAACCCTGGCAGATTCAGGGTCTAGCGTCGCCTTTTCCTGTCCTCTGAGGGCTCACCTAGCCTACGTTCCCCATGAAATCCCCTTTTCAAGTAGCTCTTTTCCAAGTTATTTCATTGGTTCTCGACAGGACCCTTTTGCCAAACGTCGACCTTCGCCTGGCTGGCCAGTGAGCACAGACCCTGTGTCCCAGTACAAACCTGACACAAACGACGCCGTGCGCACCCTTTGTTATGGGCAACAATATTAATCTAAGCGAGGGCAGCATGGTTGAGCTCCTCTGTAACTTCAGATAACTCATTCCAGTTTTGTTATCTCTACGTGGGGAAAACAGACGTTGTGGAAAATGTGAGGTGCCTGCACTGTGCCTTACCAAGCAGCCGGGTAACGACCAGTATAAAAGAGAAACTGGACCACCAGATAAAATGGTTTATCAGTGCAAATAAGTGTAACCTGCAGAAACTTGATACTGCCCATGTACTGGAGAATATGAATTTTCTCTTTTCTTTGAAGCTTATGATAGAATCATAGACTTGTTTTGGTTGGAAGAAAACTTTAAGATCATCGAGTCCAACTGTTAACCCAGCACTGCCAGGGCACCACTGAACCATGTCCCTCAGCACCACATCTACACAGCTTTGAAACCCCTCCAGGGATCATGGGGACTCCACCACTGCCCTGGGCAGCCTGGCACAGCCCTGGAAGAGAAGGAACTGTTCCTCAGCTCCAACCTAAACCTGCCCTGGTGCAACTTGAGGCCGTTTCCCCTTGTCCTATCATGAGTGGGGTTGGTTCTTCAACAAAGGCTGGGATGAAGCCAGCTAAAGGCAGCCCTGGAGCCAAGGGTATGATCAACACCAGCTTAATTACTCATTTTGGGTGACTGGGGCAGGCAGAAATCCTGCAAATGTACAAGCCAGCAGAACTAGTTTGATCTCAGCAGCACCTGCCCCATACCTTTGTCAATGTGGACATTGGCCTCTTTCAGAAATGAATTCTCACAAATGCCAGGCCAGTTTTGAACCGGTTCTGTAAAAGCACAACCTCACCAAAGGGGCACTTTGCTTTGAAGAGAAGTGGACACGTTCAATTTTGAGATTTCACTGGAAATAGGCAAGATTGGTGCCCTTGAGAATGGCTCTGATTTTGCCAGGAAAAGGAGATACGTGATGGAGACAACCCACCAGCTCAGTAAGACACGAGCTGAAATGTTGTTTATTACAAAACAGTTTATTGTAGTTATTTACACCCGTTCCTTGATAAGTGTATAAATGTAAACATTTATTATAGCTGTATTTCCCTTATCTTACCGTTCATCCCCGGCTCTGAGTAAATGTTGTTATTAAGCATACAAGTAGTGAGGAAATTTAAGCTATATTCACAGAATATACATCTGCGTGCAGTTAAAAGTCCACCAGCCCTAAGCTAGTGGTATAGACACTGTCCCATTAGCTCTACTTCTGCTTCTCGTGTGTACGCTGGAGTCTGTGATGTCATCGGCGTGATCCTCACTTTTCTTCTCTTTCAAGCTGTTGATGAACCTCAAAGTAATTTCATCCCATTCCTCAGGGAGCAGCATCAGCAGAAACCCAATGCAAATGATGATGGTGGCTCCCAACCTCACGACGCTGAAGATCATTTTGTGCTTCAACAGGTCCACAGCTGTGAGGGAGACACAACGATGCCATCAAAACTACAGCAGGGTGATGTGCAGCATCAGACCAGCCTGGTATGTCCAATAGACTGCATGTTGCACTCTGGCTGTACTACTGACCCCATCGCTCTCAAGCACAGAATCATAGAATGATAGACTGGTTTGGGTTGGAAAGGACTTTTCAAGGCCATCTAGTCCAACCCCCCTGCACCCAGCAGGGCCATCTGCAACTAGAGCAGGGTGCTCAGAGCCCCGGCCAACCTCCCCTGCAATGGTGCCAGGGATGGGG
>WUAM01000146.1:1171867-1209969 GCA_024336885.1 Actenoides hombroni
GCACCCCGGTAAATGCTGGAATGCGCCCGCTGCTTAAAGTTCCCCCCCTCCCCCCCCCCCCCCCCCCCCCCCCCCCTTCCCTACTCAGCAAGCCACGTCAAACAGTTACCAACACAGTTCACATTCACAGAAATCTTTCTGCGCCTACTGGTCAAATATTTAAAGGAAAACAAGAGTGAAGTAGAGGCATTTTAATGAGAGTAACAAGAAGGGGAAAAAAAAAGCAGGAACAGGAGTGAGAGAACAGGGAGGAGGAAAATATGGTTTGATGTGTATGAATCACCAGAGCGATGCATGAGCAAGGAAACTGTTAGAAGTGAGATCAGAAGAAAGGAGTGTTCATACGAAAAGACCGGACGATTCCCTGGAGGAGATCTGAGTAATGGTTTTTATTGCTGAGAGAGTATTAACTTCTAAATTACAGCTTGTGCCTGCTGCACTGATGAAGACTGGCCTCAGATGGCTCCTAGGCAAAGGTGGGGACACCGCAGTGCTTGCCTCCGGCCGTGGCAGGGAAGCAGCGAGGTGGCCACGCAGGAACCACCAGGTCAAGTCCAAGGCAGCTTGATTCAGGGGAAACACAGCTTCAGCTGAAACCAAGGTACACAAAGAACACCAGCGTGCTCTTAAACGAAGCCTGGAGATCCTGTGCTTCACTTTCACCTTTTAATTGGTGCTGTATGAATGATCCCTTCTCTCTTGGGAGACCTTTGGTAGCCTTGCTCTGTCCCCACCGTACAACACCACAAAGCCGGCCCTGCCAAGCGCTGGCTCATCTGCTGTCAGCCAGAGGGAACCCTTAACACCCAGTGCCATCACAACCTGTAAACAAATGCTTTTCCTGGCTCTGTTATCTGTCTGTTCTTCTTGCCTCTATTGATCGTGTCTAGCTGACTCCTGGGGTGAGGACATCCCACTGTCACCTTGCCTTAGGGCAAAAAATTGCTGCCACTGAGCAGAGATAACCTGTTTACATGTAGTTTTGGTGGTGTTTTTCCTTAATGGGTTTTCAGCCCAATACCTCCTTTCTCTGCAGGACAGGAAGGGACCAAGAAAGTGCTCAGCATTGCTACAGAGGCCTCTGGGAGGTACAGGTAGAAAACATGAGACGCGTGATCTGCAGAGCACGGTGCGCAGGGAGCACCAGTAAAGCAGCACTAGCATCCATAATTACTGGTGAAACCTTAAACCACTCCCTCTGATGAAAGCAAAGAGAAAAGGATAAACATAAAAACACGAGGCACTTAGGACAAACATGTAAGAGAACTCCACTGTGATGACACTTAATAGCAGAAAACACAATGAAATAAAAATTACTAAATCAAGAGATGCTTTTTTTATGTTTCGACTGTGGAACATTCCAGATGCAAACCCAGCCTGGCTTGTTTGGGCTGCAACTTGAAACTATTGAGGCTACTTAATATTGAAGCATAAGAAGTTATTTCAAAGCAGTACTTGAAATAAAACAAACCAATCACACATCCAAAGCCTGATCTAGTCCCTCCTTCCACCATGCTTACTGGGATCTTGCTCAATCCACCATGCTTACTGGGATCACAGAATCATTTAGGTTGGAAAAGACCCTTGTGATCATCGTGTCCAACCATTAGCCCTACTCTACAAGTTCACCCCTAGACCATCTCCCCCAGCACCACATCTAAGCGATGCTTAAACACATCCAGGGATGGTGACTCAACCCCCTCCCTGGGCAGCCCATTCCAATATCCCACTGAGCCGATACGAAGCATCTCCTGGGTGAAGTGTGAGAAAAAAACTATTAATTACTTAAGGAAATGATTAGGAAACAAGAGAAATGATAATTCAGAGCGGCCTTTCATCTGGAGTCTTCGTGCTTGATAAATGCCAAGGAGCTGCACCTCGTTTGGTTCTACCGCCCGAGAGTGCCCTGCCCGGGTTTGGCACAGGCGGCCCCGCTGCTTGGCAGGGGATGCCCCTGTGGCTGCTCTGCCAGCAGGCGCCCGGTCCCGCCTGGGTGACCCTTGAGCACCTGAGGGTCACAGCAGAGCCGGCCCCCGCTGCACAGCTCACAGGACACCCAGCCCTCTGCTCTGGCTCTTCCTACGAACCTTTATTAATAGGAGAAGTGATCAATTGTTACAAAAGGACAGCGGCCCTGCAGAAATGTCTGTTTCCCTTCCTGCAGAAAGCTGGTACCCGGCGGTGGTAAAGAAACGAAAGATGGCAGTCGCCGTTTCAGGCTTTTAAAATAATCAAAAAGTCCTCTGTGAGAAAAAAAACAAAAAAGGCTTTGATCCGGTAGAAACAGGTACGCTTAATGTTAGGTTAACTCGAATAGGTTCTTCTGGCTTCAGGAGGGGTGCTGCAGGCCCAGGGGGCTGCACAGACCTCGCCAGCCCTTGCAGCCCCCCCAGCAGTGGCTTTACACAGACCACTGCAGGATAAATTACATGAAAAGAGAAAGAACATGGGTTTTAGAAACCCTTTAAAATACAGTAATTCAACATCGCATTTGCCACTGCAACAAAGGAAAAAGAGCCTGTTTTTTTTAATTGTCATATAAAGACATTCCATTTAAAAAAACCAACAAAAAACCCACCACACACAAAAAATAACAACATGGTTACTGTGTGACTTAGTAATTAAATATTGTTGGTGTGTGGAGAGCTGTGAGCAGGTTGCTTGTTTGCTCCACGTCTGCGGCTCTAAAGCTCTCTGCTGGCAGACGAGTGCTGGGTAACTAACTCTCTGCTAAAGGATTGTCCTGTTCATGCCTTCTTCTTTTATTTAGGTCTTCTCCAGTTTCTGGGATAGGGACCCCACCCCTATCCAGCACCTCTCTGGTGTGCTCTGGACAGGAAAAGAGCCCTTTGGGCTTTGCCTTTGATGCAGTGAAAAACTCAATAACTGAAGTTATTCAGCAGGTATTCTTTATTTTGCGGCACCGGATGCACAAGGGATCACTCCTCCAAATGTGCGCCCCGATACAAGCTGGGTACACAGTTTATATGCAGGCTAAACATACAGATTCATTCTATTTCTTAGAAAGGGCAGTATTATTATGCTAATGAGCTCCTGGAATTCATTTACACAGTCCGAGCATGCGTAATAAAATTAGGGTTAGGGTCTCTTCTCCCCTCGGGGTTCTTTTGTGACCTCTGGTGGCCGTTTACTTCCTCTTCTCCATCACCGTGTTCTTTTAGTGACCTGAAGCCTAAAATCCTTATTCTTGCTGATTCTTGTCTGCTCAGCATGCTCGGGTGCCTCGAGATGTCTTGTTGTCCTGTTCCTGGAGATAATCACTATCTCCAAGGTTAAGAATTTCACAGTCTGTCCCTGCTATACAATTACCCGTTTATTGTTGCTGCTTGTTCTGAGATTAGTAAGACTCTACCAGACATCCCATCTCCTGCTTTCACCTTATTCTGCTCCTGTCTTTTGAGACAGTCTGGAAACATGAGGAAGCTGAGAGAAGTCTCCTCAGCACCCAAGAATTACCTTTCTTCCTCACGTGCCTTTATGCCTTCCTCTATTTCAGGAGACACTTCTTAACCCAGCTGCATTTAACTTCCTCCTCCAGCCTGATCTTCCCCAAAAGGCTCTTTGCATTTCTCATGCACTTCCAAAAATCCCCATGTTTCCCACTGTGCTTGTCCTGCAAGATTGTCCTTCAGGTATTTTTATTTGTGGGTGGTTTTTTTTTTGGTTGGTTGGGTTTTTTTGTATGTATATCTACATTAGTAGCAGGCACATCTCATACACCCCAACAAACAAGAACAAGGACACTATTTTTCAAAACCTGAGTTTCCTGGAAGCACGATATTGAGGTATCTCACTAAGATCTGCTAGAGCCATCTAAGTGCTGTGACTTTCTGGTGTGGGCTTGAGAGGTCCCACCCAGATAACCTTCCTGTGCCTAATCACACGAGTTGACAAACAAGCCCTTCCTTCGTTAGCAGCTTGGCACCCTGTACATCCACTTAGTGCCTTGTCCCATGCTGCTTCTGATGGCTTTTCGTTGTGTTTCTGCTCACCACTGGGAAAGACCAGAACCGGCACTAACTCCACGTGATTAAGATTCATCCCCATTCTCGCAAAACAGCTTTGCCCCAGGTGTAAGGCTGTAAATGGAAGGTGGAGCTGAAGGGACACCGAGGTGACAGGACATGACCAAGGACCCTTCTGAGGCATCTCTGCTTAAGCCCAGCAGCTGGAGGAACCTGAGGTGCATTTGCCACCCTGCATCCTGCAGGTAGTGAAAGGCACACGGCTCGCTGGCTGCTGCTGTGTGTGGCAGGAGACCGATGGGCACCTGGCAGTGGTGGGAAGGGAATAGCATGATGTAGAGCACTGTGAGGGGTAATAAATATGGGACAGCTCGAGCACTACCACACTGGCGTCCTGCTGCCAGCACACACAGGCATGTCTCTGCAGCGAGGTCTGCTGTAGGCAGATCTCCAGAGCTGAGGTCACTGCACAGCCTGGATCCACAGTGCTTACCATAAATGTTTCTAGATCTCAGCTGGTCTCTGTATCCCATAATTAAGGCAGGAAATTACTTTGGGCTAGACCTCTCCCATCATTCCATGATAGTGGAGCCCCTCTATGAGCAGCCCCTCGTTTTGGTTTGGATTGCAAATGTTTGCTGAAGAACAAATGATAAACACTAATACAGGGTCACCTGCAGAGAAAGAAAGACAGGTACGTCCAGCACACAGAGACAGTTGCTTGAGCTGCTTCTTTGTCCACAAACAGAACAGAGAAATGCATTTGGGATGATGACAGTCAAAACTGTGGTTATATTTACATGCATTTTCATATGACAATATTTTATACAGAAAAAGTAGGTAGATTCATGACTAGCTTTAGCTTTTCCCAAACTTAAATATTATACAATGACTTGAACAAAATAATTTCTCCTCTAATGCCGGTACAATGCTCACTTGGAGAGAAGGAAGGGAGGCCTGTTGCGCTGCAGCGACAATCATGTATGATCTGGGATTTTGTTAAACTGAGTGTGGTGAGAAAAAGAGATGTGGGCAACTGGTTACAGACATGATCAATGCAGTGGAGGTACCCAGCAGTCATCCTCCTCAGCTGCGAGGAGATGGAGAGGTGGAGCCACCAGGTTGGACCTCGACTGTGCTGGGGGCTGTTCTGGTTCATGAAGGGGCACGGCTGCCAAGTAGCTCTTGTCAAAGGGGACATTCCCCCCAGGCAGCAGGGTCAGCTCTGTGAGGACCATCTGCATTAAAAATACTGTGGCCACTGGAGGCCCTCCTTGGGCAGCACGTGCTCGAGTGCTCCTACTCCACAGTCTCTTCCACCCTCTGCACAGACGTGTTTCATTTTTAGATAGTGCCCTGCCTCTCTGAAAATCAGCTCAGCCTGCCAGAGCTCTGCTTTCCCTGCCTAGCATGCAGATGTCCCTCACTGGAGTATGGAACATCTTTGCAAAACTGCTGTGATGAAAACACCTGAGTGCTACAGGAGCTCTTCCCACTCCACCTGATTCTTTGCAAAAGATTACAAAATCTTTGGTGGTTTTGCCGTATTCATGAAAGAGATGTAGGTTTCATCTCATGGTGTTTCCTGAGGCCTAACTCCCCTTTATCTCCAAGAAGTCAGTGTCTGGGATCAGACCATGGATGCCTGTCAAGTTGCACAGCCAGTGGAAAGTGGCCCTGAGATGGTCCAGTGACAGGGATCCAGCAGCCACCTGAAGGGTCGAGATTCCCTCTGGCAACCAGTCAACTGGCTGGTGCTGCACAGGTGCTTTCAGACTCACTGCCCCAGCTGAAGGACCCTCAGAGAGATGCTGGCAGAGCTGCAGCAGAGCTGTAGGACACTAGTTGAGATGGAACCGGCTGCAGTAGCAGTGGCTGCACGTGGCCCTCACCTGCCCCTGGCAGTCCCCGATCTCCCAAGGCATGGAGCGGGCCACACTGCCAGGGCTGCTCACTGGAGCACAGAAATACCTGGTGTGCCCAGGGGCACTCTTCGGCTGGTCTCACACTCACTCACCCAGGGGAGCAGGGGACCCCCGGCCCCTGCTGTGCCTGTGCTAGGCGATGTGCCAAACCACACTGGCACTGTGGCTCTAGCCCCCCTGGCAGCCCCACCAGCATCTGCTCCTATCCAGGCTGGTGTGAACAAGGCAGGCTCCAGCCCACCTCAGTGGCTGGACACTGAATGGGACACTGGTAGGAACAAAATGGCAGAGCCGAGGGCCTGGAGGATCCTCATCCCTCCAGCTGCAGGACAGTGGTGCTGACTTCTGCCCTGTCCCTGCTTTTGGTTTTTACACGCAGCGATCAGAGCTCGACATGCACGGGTGAGCAGCGGTACCAAAGCTGGAGAAGTGCTGCCTGTTACCTGTGCTCACGAATGGCACCCAGCCTTCCAGAGAAATACCAATGAACTGGGCTAGCACCCCGTGGCACAGCCCATCTCCAGCTTATCCCAGTGTAAAAACCTGTATATGTTAACGGGGAGGAATGCAAACGTGGGCAGGGACAAGCTGATCACGTTCCAGATCATAATAGTCGCTTTTTCTTAAGAAAAAATTCTCTTATTTTTCTCAGCCACTTTCGATTTTATATTTTGTGTTTTGAGATCCTCACTGACACTTTCCTGTAAAATTTTCAGGACAACTTGTGCTTCAGAGCTGCAGCAGCCAGGTTGAATCAATGCACGTACTCTGCACATACACATCTTCAGAATATGGCCCTTTATTTCACATCTATCTCACCTATACAGAAGGAAACATCAGGTATTTCTTGGTAAATTCATCAGATCTCATCACAACAGATGGACTCAAAGCACCAGAGACACTAAGCCAATTAGCACATTAAAGGTTTCCATATCAAATGCCTCTGTGCTACACTGATGGTTTTAAACAGAGAAAATGGGAAATCATTCAAAATATCTTAACTTCTCTTAGCCATGACCTAGGGGCCTAGGTCCCATCTTCCAATTATTTTAAATTTTCACTTCCTTGCAACATAGTCCATGATCCAGCAGAGCACTTAGGAACATGCTTTATTATAAGATTCTGAACAATTGCTATGAAATTGTACCCTGGGGTGTGTAAGTACCCTTTTGAATCAAGACCAGAGCCTCTAACACCCAAATGAATACAGTTTCCAGCACCAGAAGTGGGTTGGTGAAGTCAGTTAGTAAGAATTTTATCTTCCTAAGTGTTCTGTGATATTCCATGCAAAGTACTGAAGCACCGATGACCACCTATTTTGCAGCTGAGCACAGTAAGCCTTCATGCCCAAGGGATAGGTCACTGCTACACCATACCAGTAACCCCCACGTTTCCACCAGTGACCTTCAACTCACAAAACTGCATCCTTCCCTTCCTGGGAAACCTGAAGAGGTCTGCTCCAGGATGCATCAAGTTTTATGAACACTCCAACTTTGGGCTCTGACCAACTCCAGTGCTGAATGACAGAAACATAAATAAATAGATTTGATGTCCCTGTGATGAACAACGTCTCCTCTGGCCCTAGGGGCAGTGTGGTGGCACAGAAGACACCTTCCCAAAGACAAGGCTGTACTTCTCTCATCTCTCGGTTGAAGCCACTGATGCGTTTGTAACAGAAAATACCATTGATGTTCCTGTCTGTTGGGCAGCTGCTTGTGCTCTCCTCATGGGTGGCTGCACTTCAGCAGAGCGTAAAAGCATCTCTGTCTTCCTCAGCACAACATGCAAGGCTGCACATGAGACGCTTTGAGATCCTCAGCAGGCAGGTGGCAGGAACAATTAGTCCGACTATCTGCTGTAGTGTCCTGACCGCCCCGAAACAACCTGCACACTCCCCATGTCAAATGGCAACGAGTGTTAGAAGATGCTTTACAAAGAGGTGGGCATTATGTGGTTCCTCAGGAGGAAGGTTGGGGGTGACTGGTATAATCATCAAATGAAAGACAAAGACAACCGTAAGCAGACATACATATATAATATGTACAGTGGCCATGGATGCATTTGCACCATGAAGGAAATCATCAAATTTTAGACTGTAGAAATTGATCACATTCCAGAATTTTACAGTGCCAGGTGTTTCTGTCTAACCTGCTAGTAAAAAGAGAAGGAAATGTCCAGATGTGGCTTGAGTGAATTGGTGCAACTGTCAGATGTGGTGTTAGTTCTTCACTCTATTTCAGATAAGAAATGCAGAAGTATTCTTACATTTTGCACTACATGCTGCAGATGGAAAATTATCTCAGTAGCATTTGTTTTGGTTTTTTACTTTTTCTCTCAATCTCTTCAGCTTTTCCAATAAAGCCACCAGTATCAAACTATGGAGCTGAAGTACAGGCAGAAGTGCCCAAGCTCTCTGTAGAGATTACACGATTCAGGCTTCCAGAGCAGACTGAGATAAGGCATTATAAGGAGAGGCCTAAATCTACCTAAATGTTCTTCATGTTGTTTTTGGTCCATGGTCTGTGGATTTGTACAAGTCTGTGGATTTTTACGTGTGGAGAACTGCTAAGATACATTCAAAAAGAATCTAGGAAAATTAAGCCCACTTACTAAGCTTACATTCACCATGGAGGAAGCTGAACCTCTGTAAAAAAAAATACTGGGGGGTCCACAAATTGTTAGAAGTTGAAAAACATTGCTCCAGTTACAAAATCTAGCTGCCAGTGAGGCTCTGCAGGGACTTAATCCAAAATATTTACTCCCAAAATTCAAGGTATGCAGCGATGTGAGAAAAGGAACTGACACAGAAGGCAGCACACTGGTAAAAATCATCCAGCTGTATTAATTAGTGGCTTACATAAGAGGCAAAGGAAGAACCCGAGGAAGACAGGGAGATGAAGATGACAGTACCATCAGCAGCTGGTTCTTCCTTTGCTAATGTTCCTCCTCACTAGAATTAAGATGCTGGCTAGAATTGGGCTTTTGAAAAGACTGAAATTATTAGCAAGACTCTGCCCAAAGAGAAGTGTGTTCCCCACATTCCTGCAATGAGGACTGGGCTGCCTGCAGTTTAAATAATTGAAAGGAAAAAACATAAGAGAGCTGTATGTTTGTGCGGCTAACTGCTTGGGTGTCGTCCTGGGTGGGGAATGCAGAAAGTCTACTCAGAAGTGTGCACATGGGGCTCCTGCCCTGGGCATGTAGAAGGGGCCATTTCAGAACATGCACGTCATTTGAGTTGATTTGTCTAAGCCTGAACACCTCATCTGGGAGGTTCTACAATATTGTGGCTCCAGCAGCATCCATGCTCCTGGGGTCCTTCAAGCCAATGATAAAACTGTTGGTTCTTCTGGCTCCGTGAACTAGGGAGACCACTTTGACTTTATCCACTTGATGGCCCCTGGCTACAAGAAATTCAATATCTTCTTCAGGAAACTCACCTGTAAGGATTTTAAAAGAGGAGTTTGTAACTGAAACCACTGTTGCCATTGACACAAAGCTCTGTTCTAACCCTCTTGGGATCTGCAGTGTGAAGGAAACTGCTGGCAGCCTCTTCAGGCATCCCAGCCATGTGAGCTGAGCCGCTGAGAAGACCAGCACAGACTGCTCTGAGGAGGGCTCTCAGCAGCAAAGGTTGTTCAGAGCTGGGCAGTGCTTGGTGCGGTGGGGAAAGGAGGGGATCCAGAAGATCCTCTTTGGCAAAGACACCTATTGTAGTTATTCCTGTTACAGAACACAAGGCTCTTAAGAGCTCAGATACAAATAACAGCATTAACAGCTATTGGCCAAAACAAGATGCAAGGCAGCGCAAAACAAATTATTGTAAAACAAGTAGCCAAATGGCAAACTTTGTGATAAGCCTTCTGACTTCCCCCTCACGTACTTCCTAGTCTTCCAGCCATCTACCTCAGGCTGTTTGCTCTTCTGCTTTTATTTTGTTTGTTTGATGTTTTGTTATTTCTATGTGAATAAAAGTGCCTGAGGATACGAAGATGGGGATGCAGCTGGACAAACCGACATAGGACAAACAGGCACACAGCAACTCAAGTGTTATTTAAGCTGACACACTGCAGATATGTCTTAGATCTTGCTGATGTCAAATGTCCAAACCCACAAATTAGGACCTTTTGAATTTTTGGGTTTGTTTTAATTACATTTTAGTTTCCAAGTCTGCAGGTCACACTCAACATACATGTTTAGATTTTCCTCCCAAATGAGAAGACCTAGAGCCTTTGGCTATTTTGTGTGACAGGAGAACCGAATTTCACTTATGGCTCACTCTGGTAAGGTATGGGGCTTTGTGGAAAGCACAAAATAGACCAACACTCGTACTACCAAGGACAAGAGCTGGAAGCAAAATCTCCAGAGCACCAGCAATGCTGCTGCATTTCCAGGACTGTCGAACTACAAGCCTTGCCACAACCCTTGTCTTCTCCCCAGATGGTAGAGTTAAGGGACACAGATTGGAAAGTGAAGGAATATAATTTACGGCAGTGTAGGAATAATAAAGTGTAGGAAGATCCGTTAGGTTTCAGGACCCATCTGGGTGAAGCTGTGGTTGCAATCTTGTTTCAATGGCATCACATCGCCAAAAGGTTTTACGGACAGGACAAGGCTGGTACCAGGAGGTGGGCTGGGACAGAGGGAGGGGTGGGGAATAGCATGTGAGAGAGTTTGGACAGGTGATGTTGGAGGGGCCAAGGACCATTCCCAAGAAAAGAGGGAGAGGACATGGCCCCACAAGGGCTCCAAGTTTTGAAGAAGCTAAGTAACTTTCCACAGCCCCTGAGGACCCTCGAACATGGTGAGCTGTGCGCTGGGCCATCACACTTTCACAGCAAGGTGCTAAGCTAATCCTGCCCCTTGCTAAACATGTTAGATTTGCAGGCTGTACCATACCCAGTGTCCATACTCACTGTCAACCTGCAAGGTGTTGGACTGAAGCTGTGGGTGAAGTCGACCAAGTGACAAACTTTCATTCAGATTCTTGTTAAATGTTAAAACATTTACCAAAACCTGCAAGAAAATAAAGATCCTCTATAATAAAATTAAAAAAAAAAGTAAGGATGAGAAGCCAGCTCCCTGAGCACCCTCCTAATTGGCAGCTCCAACATCTGCAGATGCAGCAGGCAAGGAAGATTTTGAACTGCTTACCAAACTGCATGAATTAACACAGAGTTCTTCTCATATGAAGAGGCCCTTGAAATATGGCCTGTATATTGTGGAAAAGTGATACTTTTTCGAGATTGCACAGGCTTTTTGTCACATAGTTCCTGCTAATTTGGGAGAGTTGTTTGTCTGGAACATGATGTAATTTCTAAATAGGTGTTTGTTACAACCAAAAGCTCAGCATGTAACTTCTCCAAACAAAGTGATAGGATGAAATGGTTGGCTTTAGTTTTGCTCTAAATAATGTCTTCCAAAAGGTGAGAAAAACGGGAGCCATTCTTCTTGTGCCTTTCTTTTCAGCAATGCACTGTTTTTGTTCATAGAATTGAGCTTTTGGCAATTGCTTCGCCTCAATACAAATCATAGATTAGGGGGAGCTGCCCAATTCATCGCAAGTGCTGAGCAGGGAGGAATTCAGTCAGGAATGCACTAAAAGGAGCTTTTCATAGGAAAAAAGAGCTAAAGGGCTGCCAGTCTCCTGCAATTCTCTGAATACAAAATGCTCCTTTTTTTCCCCCCTAATGAACCTTAAGATGAGCTTTGAACAGGCATTAGATTTTGCCAAGATTCTCTACAATTACAAGTGGTGCCACCAGGAAAGGTGCAAGAGAATCAAATCTGTAGCTCTTAAGATACTTGAAAAAACAAATGTGGGGAACTGGTGATATTGAAGACTGAACTGGTAATCCTGCGGTCACCAGTTTCAATACAGCCTGGGACATTCGTAAGGGAAAGCCTATACTACAGGAGGGGACCCTAGAGCTGCTCTGAGAGGGCAGGTTCCAGGACGCAGCACTGACCTGAATGACGCTGCTCAAGGCTTTGTCCCCGTTGTTAGCTCCCAGACATAGGTATGTCCCACACATCCCCTCAGATGGTCTCACAATGGTGGGCAACAGGAAAGACAGGGGCCGTTTCCGAGGCTGAATGAGATTTTGCTGCAGTTGAAGAAAAGACATACCAAAAAATTTCAACAAGCCTATCATCGCTTTGCTGGTGCTCAAGTTGCACAGGTTCAACTTCACAAGTTAACTTCTTACTCGTTATGCTTTAGCCAGCAATTGCACTTGTGTAGTTATACAAGGCTGTCGGTCTCACTGCTATAATAATGCTCTCTGACGTTAACAGGATCCATCCCATCACACCGTGGCTTTCTTTTACAGAGGGTGTATGGAGCCATTCACCAACTTCTAAAGTACCAACCCAGCAAAGGGGGGTGGTTTTACAATATGTGGCAAGAAGAAATAACAAGGCAGAACTGGAAGCTACCAGTACTGGTCTGTGATTTTTTCTTTCCAAGACCTGAAGATTTTTTTTCTGCTATCTGTTAAAGCTGCAGAGCAGCAATTCATAGTCCACAGAAAAGGACAGTTGCTTTAAAGTGCATCTGGACTGCAGGGAAAATAGATGGCTGAGTTGTGCAGCATCGTTTGATAAAACTGCATGATAATGATAACTGGTACACGTGAAGACTTCTCTTTACTCTGTTTCAGTGGCTTATATAATGAAAAAACAGGAGCTTTCTACAGACTGTTGTCTCTCAGTTATTAATAAGGCATCAAGTAGCCTCCCTGTTGTGGTGATGAGAATAAAACTGGAAAAAAAAGCCAAAAATGGTGCAGACAGCTCAATAAAGAATCTGTCATTACCGGTCTGGGAATGGAGTGATTCATTGTTGTATTTTGCCAGAAGTCCAACATTTGGCTGTTCAGGAGGACTCCAGAGGGTGTTATTATTCCACTACCAAAGGGTCGATTCAAAGAACTGAAAAGAAACATGAAGAAATCTCATAAAAATCCTCCCAGATTTTGTATACCTCAAGGCTTTCAAGGCTCCAGTTTTCTGTCCCATCTTGGCCTGATACAGAGTCTTTGGCAGTTCTTTAGGGCTGGCTAGACGTGAGGAGTGAAAAGTCTCCATGTACTTAAGAGCAGGAACCATATGGGCAATAGCAGCTGTCCCTCCCTGTGTTTAAGGATTCCCCTCGAGGCGACAGATCTGTCTCCATGACCCCATCAGTCCTCAAATGTGGCCATCACATCTTCTCCAGGGAGCAAATTCAGGCCAATCCAAACATGCTTAACTGTGAGAGGGCTGTAGGATTGCACAGGGCAGAGTGGCACCAGCTCACACATCTCCACCCCATCTTCACCATTTCTCCTGTTGCAGGACTAACTGGGAGAGAGCAGCCCAGCTGCTCCAGGTCTGGTTCCATCCTGTCCTGTTGAACCTACTTTCTTCTCCCTGTTTCCACCCTCCGAGTACATTATGGAGGGAAGTAAATCCTTTACCTTACAACCGCAACAATGAAGTCATCGGGTCCCATGACAAGGACCTGGCTAGCAGCAGGTCCACTCTCCATGGAGAAATGAGGCATGCGGAGATCAGAGAAGGACTGGGAGTCGTTAATCAGCTGGCGCAGGGAATTAGCTTCTGATTTACTTCAGCAACGAAGGAAGGAAAGAAAGCCATCAGCCTAGGAAGCTGAACATCTCTTGGACTCCCTGTGGGGGTCCATCTACACAGCTACTGGCAGTGACTTCCTGAGGGGCCTGGCACTGAGGACAGGTTGCTCCTTCAGTTCACCCAATGGAAGGAAACAAGATGGCTCAGTCTGCACAGAAAGGCAAAGCCATGAACCTCCCATGCTTCATCTGTGTAAGTGGTAAAATCAGCCCTGGTGGACAAGGGGTGGCACCAATGAGCTGAACGCCCATCCTCTAGGAGGAGGGCAAGTCAGGGCCAGCTCTGGCCACCAGCCGTGACTAGCCTCTGAGGTGGGAGACTGGGCTGGAACCGCCAGCCTGACCTCTCCCACGTGTCTGGGTGTACTGCACTGAGCCCCATGGTGGGGAAGGGAGAGCCAGAAACTGCATGTGTGGTCATGACCGCATGGATGGGAGTTTGACCTGCTGAGAAGGAATATTTAGAGGGGTGAGACAGTGAATCCTCAAGATCAAGCTGGCTCCAGGAAATCTCTGTGTGAGGACATCCCACAACCCATGCCCAGAGCCCCATGGTATCAGCTGTAATCCTTGTGGAAGAGTGAGCCCTAGGAGAACACTCAAGGACTGGCCTTTCCTCAGTAAATCAGAGGTAGAAAAACCTCAGGTTTCCCTGTGCACTGAAAAGAGAACATCTAAGAATGATATCCAAACCACAGATCTTGCAGTTGTCACTGTGCCCGTCAGCCTCAGACCTACCTCACCATGCCTTCTGCAGCGTGAGTGACGGACACATCATCAGATGGGTCTCCTAGGTTGCCAGCTAGACTCAGGGCTATTTTCAATGTCTAAATTGAATAAAAAAACCCAAAAAAACAAAAACAAAGAAAACAAAGGAAGAAAAAGAAGAAAAGGAAGAAAATCAAACATTTAGGTGGCCCTGGAAATACAACTAAATAGGAAGAGGTATCTAGTCCCCTGGCATGTTGACTAAAACCTATGAAAAAAAAAATCTAAAACCTGGTCCTGGGCATACCTTAGCAGAAAGGGCTGACACACATGAATCAGTTTGGAACATGCCTGGCAGGAGCTGACCAGCTATCTCAGTCCAGCTCGGTGGTTCAGCTCCATCACCAGCTGGCAGACAGAGTCACCAGGATGCCACTTAGTATTTCCATTCCTATGTGGTCACCACAAAAGCAGAGATTGAACTGAATGCCAATGGGACAAAGGCTCCTGGGCTTGCTGTTGCCTCGATGGCAGCTCCACTGACACAGCACCACTGCCAAGCAGAAATGAGCTACTCTGCTTGCCAGCTGCTACCCCTGTTCCCAGTTGCAATTCATCCAAAGCCTCTGAACAGAAAGTGTTAGTCCCAGCACACTTAAGGGAATGACGGTGTAAAAAGAGAAAGGGATCTGGTTTCTCGTATGTGCAGAATCCTGCCTAGGCCAGCCCATCAAAAATGGGAAGATGCAATTTCAAAAGACACCATTTACCCAGCCCTGGTTTTCCAATGTGTAGCCAGAGGACAGCTGCACAGAGAAATGGGCTCTTCGATCAAGCCAACCCGTGCCCAGCATAAACACTCTAGGTTTTCAGCTTGCAGGTCACGCAACTTTCACTCAACATTCAAGACAGTGCCATTACCCTGCAGCTAGACATGACTTCTGTTTTGATACGTGTCATGCATCAACAACTTCTGAGGTGTCATCATTTATCTATCTTCTGATGTAAAGTGTAGAACATGATTTAACTTCTGGAGAAAGTGACACTTCCATGAGACATTCTCCTGACCAACACACCATACCATACCATACCATACCATACCATACCATACCATACCATACCATACCATATGGAGGATGTAAAAGAGGCTTGGTGGCCACTGAAACAAGGAGACCACATCCACCGTGCAGGCAAAGGTTAAGGACACCTTGGTCATGGCTGTCCCAGGGCTGGACTACCTGGTGCTGATCTAGCACTGAATCTCAGCCACGTATTCAGACGTGTGATACCAAATAATCGGGGTTGCATGTCTTCTGAAGTGACTGCCCCATATCTGGAGGTTGTTAGTCCTCAGCTGGGACATGATAACCAATGGGTGAAACTCCCAGCCTACAGCAAATGCAGAACAAATAGATTCATCCAAAGTTTCCTGAAGACAGCTCAAAAATAACTAGGGTGAGTCAACTTTCTCTGCCTCTATAGAGACCTAGCAGTGTGTAACACCTCCAGCTACTGCATTTCTGATAAGAGGTGGTAACTTCCCAGTTCACACTGTCCTGTCTGCTACAAGGACATGGCTACATCCTTCCTTAAAATTCCCAACTTGTAAAACCCAGCTGTGGATCTATTAAGCATCTAAGATCATAACTCTGCTGGAAAGGGAGCCCTTGCTTGACTTCGTGGGAAGCTGCAATGTTTTGGTAGCACTGACAGCCCTAAATACTGGAAATATCATGAACTGGACCACTGGGATCATGAGGTGGGCTAAAATGTAAATATTTCAAAAACAAAGTGTTGGGTCACTTTTCATTGCCATGTGTAGGTTTTTGTTTGCAGCATCATGTAGCTGACTCTCCTTGCAGTGCCCTGGCAGCGCTCTGGTATGGCCAGGGTCACTGGAGAGTAAGAGATGGGACCACACTCAGCTGCTGTGGTGTCATTCTGAAGAGATGATTGCATGCAAGAAACGGGCAACAGCCACAGCTTGTTCTTCTGAAAAAGCTTGGCCTAAACAAGAAAGAGCTCCAGCATCTGCACCTACCTGAGGCAGAAACACAGCTCAAATTTACACCTTAGCAGTCTATTTGCACATTCTCTTCTGGGAATTACCTACAAACATTTTCTACAACCAAGCCATAAATAAATTATTCTCTAGCAGCACAACAAATTCAGCCAAATATCGAACCTCCTCTTACCTCTGCCATCCAGTGCAAGATATTCCCCCTGGGTACCTGACTTGTGATGTTAAAGCCCTCAAGGATGTTCAGGGCTGTGATCAGTGCAGGACCTGCATGTGGAGGTGGGGGACTGAAAACAAGGTGACCTGTGAAGGGAAGAAGAGAGGGAATGAAGTTGCTTTTGTCAGATACTGTCCAGTTATAATACTTTCCCACAGGCTACTGACCTTGAGGAGAGGGAAACCTTTCCAGATTTGAAGGGAAATAATGGAAAACAACATCATTTGAAAAGGATTCCCCAAAACATTCCTGTTTTATCTTTGTGTTTCTTTTTCAGTTTTTCTCCCTTGTAGATAAACTTTAGGAACTGTCTTCAGAGGCAGGCACTAGCCCATGGTCCAGCTTCTATCTAGACACGGTATGGATATGTGATCATGTTGCATCTTTACATTCCAACACTACCAAATTACCATTGATCATTATCAAGGAAAAAAACGGCACATTTCAAAGTGCTGAAAACCTCCTGAACTGCCTATGCTGCATCACTGTCAGTTGGCACCTGGAGAGCTTCGGTGCAAACATCTCAGTGTGGCTTTGGCTTCAGCTCTTGTTAAATACTGTTGCCACCTCTTGCCAGGTGAAGCGACGTTTAACTGGAGTGGCAGGGCAACGGGCCAGGCCTTTACCTCGATAGACTGTGTGGACCGGACTCTCCACCGTGACACTGTAATTGCGGAAGTCTTCCTCCACCAGGACTCCTCCGTAGCTGTGGACCTGTCCAGGAGAGCAAAGCAGTGCATGCTGAGAAAAATGGGTCAAGGCTTTCTGTGTTCCTCATGCTGGCCCAAGTGAACATACACCACACTGCCAAATAAATACCATTGAGATTCCTGAGTCAAGTGCTAGGTTTCCCCTGGAAATCTGTGCCCTCAGGGCCTTGGTAGCCTAACTCACCATTCACCACCGCAGCTCACTTCAAAAAGCTCATCCACCCCATGGGTGCTCTGAAGACATTATACCTTCCCATGAGGATGGGGAATGGCACTGCCTCACAGCCTTCTCTCCCCTGGGTGGCAACCATGAGTATCTTAAAGGTTATGAAGCATTTGAATACTGCCAGGAGAAAAGATAGATATGGATTCAGGAGCGAAGGAACATGGGTGTACCAGGTCACCATCACTTGAAATCTTTAGCATGCAATTCCCACCTTATTTTTAATTATTTCAGGTGATAGTGACTCTGCTAGATCTTTCTGTAAGGCTACAGAAGAGAAGGCTCTTACAGAAGGCTCCTAAGAGCTACAGTTCACTGGGCTTGATAACTTTCATAAACAATAATGACATGCAATTCCCTCCACTGCAAGTCTTATGTGACTGAGTCATGGTGGAGATGAAGTAGGACCATCATAACTGCACTCTGCTGATCTTAAAACCCCCTGGAGCAGGTAATAGTCAGCATACAGGTGCTGCTGTGCTCATGGGCCAACACTTTCCTTCCACTGAGAAACCACACAACCTAGTGAGAGGCTGTGCTGGGGTGTGTTGCTGCTAGATGACCTCTAGTCTTCCATTCAAAAACGAATACCCTGAGCATGCTCTGATTTCTAAACTAGCTGTCTAACTTGGCAATGAAACTCATTCTCTGACAGAACAGGATGAATCACTGGAGCAGGAAAGCTCCAGTTGTGGGGGGGGCAACATGTCAAACTACCCCAAAGCTGCAAAAGAAGAAGTATCCCCTATGTGGGATCCCTGCCCCCTTCCCAAAGCAGTCCCAAAGACAGGCCAGGCTGAACCCAATGGCTGAGATGAGTGGGCAGGTGCCTGTGCCAGGAGCCGGCTCCCCGGAGCTCTGCCAGCAGAAAGCCCAGGCACGGCAGCGGGGAGTGGGGCAAGAGCGGCCTGAGGGCACAGAGAGGGGAGGAGCCTGGGGCAGCCACACACTGCAGACACCATCTCGGGTTCCCTAGAGAGCACTTCTTTGTACCTGTGCCCTTCCACCACAGGACGGAAAAAAAGGCTGGGGTGTGTTGGAGCTTTACTTGGATTTCACCACACTGATGCCCTCTCTTTGCTGGAACAATAAACACTGTGGGAAGCCAGCACCTTGCTCTGCTCTGCAGCCAAAGCTGGAATTGAGCCCTTGATCCCAGAGCACACCCGGGTCTTTGGTGCTGTAACCCTGGGCCTTGCTCCTCTGCGGAGAGTTTGTGTTTCCCTGTGGCAGCTCTCACGTCAGAGAATGGGGTGATAAAGCTTGGGGTTTAGCTGTGGAGATGCAAAACCTTGGGACCTTTCCTGTTCCTTGTTCTGCACTTCAGCTGTGGTCCAAGTGAACCATAGGTTTCTAAAAGCAGAGCTCACAGATGTCTAAGGCTTGAGCTGAATGAACCCATTCCAGATTCCTAATGACATGTTGAAGGTGACTTGAACCATGATGGCAGGGAAAAATGGTGCCATCAACCACCCTGATTGCAGCTACACAGATATGAAAGGTTTGGGGTTTGGTTTTGGTTTTCGGTTTTTGTGGTTTTTTTACTAGAATAATTACTTTGTTTGATGTTGCAATTTTTATCCAGAGCACCTCTAACAACAAGAGTTAAACTGAGGCAACCCTACGAGGGGCCAAGCCTCTGCTCACAAGGCTCACAGTTTTATTTTTAAAACATCTTCCTGGAGTCTCTATCTTATAGTCCCATTAGCAACAAAAATTTGCTTTTCAACAATGGGGCACCTCTTGTTCTGGGGAACAAGGGGATGTCACTAATAGTGACACAGCCCAGAGGGGGTCCTGAAACTGAGATTATTTTTTTTCCTTCAGAAAACCAGCATGTCCTGGATATAGAAGAAATGGAGGTTTCACTTCTGTAGGCTGTGGAAGTGATCTGTGAGTCACTTACACCACTGCAGGGACAGGAAAGAAAAAAGGAGGCTCCGCGCATTTGTCCCCATCATTGTGCTGACACTTGTCTATGGCTTATCTTCAGCTTGTCACCTTAAGCAGGTGGCATGACAGGTGGCACTCCTAGCCTGGGCTTTGCCGTGTAGCCTGGGGCAGAGACAGGGACAGATGTGGCTCACCTCAGAGATTATCTCCTGGGTCAAGTTTCCAGTGTAGAAAGCTGACACCCCTTCTGCCCCCAGCAGCTCCAGGACAGCCGCGAGGTCCAGGCGCCTGATGAACATGCCAGGCAGCAAGGGCTGCCCGGCCGGCAGGAAGATGTCCCGAAATTTGTCAGAGTAGTTCAGGTCCTTCAGTTCACTTATGGCTTTGGCTGCGGGCAAGAAGGGGAGGGACATCCAGAAAAGCCAGGGTGCAGAAACACGCACATGCCCAAGGGGGATGTTGGAGACTGGCTGCTGCCTCCTGCCCTGTATCAAAACTAGAGGGAGGCCAGATCGTACATCCACTAGAACTGGGAAGGGAACTCAAAATAAACCCAGTGCCCTTCCCTGGCTGGTGGGCTGCTCTGACCTGTCCCTGGCCAGCTTTGGGAAAGGGCTCCAGTTCTGCTGCCACCATGTCCTCCCCTTGCAGACCATGGCTCACGCGTTGCTCAGCTCCCAACACCATCCATCTCCAGGTCCAAAGCACCTTAATTTCCCATGAATAACCATCTACGTCCCCAGCTGCCTCGCACCTGAGCACAGTGTCTGGTATGCTCCTCCTGGCTGAGCAGCCAGCCTTGGCTCCCCAGCAGGTACTCACCCAAATCATGTGTGACATTAAATCCTTCCTGGGCAACACTGGCTGTGAGGCCCAGCAACTTGGACCACGGGAGTCTGCCAAAGGAGAATGGACAAGGAGAAACATGCCTTGGAGGGGTGCAGCAGGGCAGAGTGGTGGGGAGTAAATGCAGGGCTCGACTCTGTGGTCAGGGACGTCCTGAAAGACCAGGCTGTGGGGCCAGCAGTGGCCAAAAGGAGCACTGAGTTTTCAGTGGGTTATTTCTTTTTAGCAGGATCATCTCAGTGCTCCAGGATGTGCACCAGGGAGGAATGTCAGTGCAAGGACAGAGGAAGGGGCATCTCAGGAGCAAAATCTCAAGCCAAGTTCCATCCCAGTCATTTAGATTCCAGCAAGTCATTTAGATCCCTCCCTCCCTGTCCCAACAGGACATCAAGTGCAGCCACACTTCTTAAGAGTCCAGCTGAAGAGAGAATGAAAATACACAGACCTGAATTAAAATGTTCTGCGCCTCTTTCTAGGAGAACATTTATTGCCTGTCTTGTTAGCCAGAATTTCGCTTTGCAGAAAACCTGACCAAGCTGAATTCTTCTTTTTGTTAAGTGAAGTACCAAGAAATGAACATAATTTTCAACGCAAGCCTCCAAGTAGATAATGGTTTTGTCTGGTGGCTGAGAACGTGGCCTAATAGCAAGGGCTTGTGTGCTCCCACCTCCCCTGTGGGGCCCAGCACCCAGCTTGTGCAGCATGAGAAGAGCACGCCTGCATCTTACCTCCCATGTAACTGGTGTGCCTGCTGCATTCCTTGTATCATCCCTGGCACCCCCACGAGCAGACCTGGCTGTAAAATAGGAAGGACAAAAAGGAAGAGTAGTCTCTTTCCCATGAGGACATGGGACGTGGTCCCCAGTTCAAAGCCAAGAAGATGCAAGTCATGTTCACATGGGAAGTGTCTGCATGGTCTTCAGGAGAGGGGAAGAGGTCTGTAGCAACACACTACACCGGGAAATAATTTTTTTTTTGAAAGAAAGATGCACATTCAATCCTGATCTCAACACATTTTGGTCAGGAGAAGTAACTCAGCAGAACACACAGGATTGTGCTCGATCCTGGGACTCTTGTTCTCCTGGCTTCACTGCCAGAGGGACATGGCTCTTTACTCCCCAAGCCCTACAGACTCCAGGTGTTTCAGGGCTGCCACAGAAGTATTTTCCATGGATTCCACATGTCTGTAGGGCTTGGTATCTCCCTCCTGTTGCTTCCCTGGGCATCTCCCCCTTGGCCCAAGAGTTGCAGGGAGAGAAGAGCTGGAGACATCAACCAGCTACAGCCCTGAAGTGGTCAACTCTGCCACACTACACTGGTCCTCACCTTGGTGTCCTTCTGCAGGCCCTCCTCCAGTGGGATGCCTAAAGGAGCCACCTCACGGAAGTCGATCACCCAGCTCCTGTTCTTCCGGATGTCATGGACGAGCATCACTCCACCCCTGCAACAAAACAGGAGTCATGGCACAGCTCTGGCTGTCCCTGCAACAGCTGCTGCCGTAAAGCCAAAAGGAACAGCGCAGGTGCCACTAGGGCCAGGGCCAGACACAGCGTGATGGGGCTGTCATAGCAGGTCACCAGCCTGAGAAGTGACCTAGGGCTGGCCAGCGGTGCAGGAAAACACTGATGACCTTCCCCAGAGAGCAGTTCAGGCCAAGTGAGCCAGAGCCAGTGTGGGACACAGGCAGCTCCCCTTTTCTGAGCCTGCAGTGAGGCTGGGTCAGTTCCTGCCAGGCTGGCCAGAGGGCCACTGGCTCTGTTGCACTGCCAGGCTGGGACTTGCTTTCTAAACAGAGCAGTTTTGCAACAAAACAGGGTTTTTGCTTACAGTGATCCCTGGCACAGGCTGGAGAAGCTATTGGGTGGCAGTACTTTATTCAACACTCCTGAGACCTCCTGCAGAGTGGAGAGCACCGGGCTCACGTGGATGTCATCCAGAGGGTGGGGGCTGGGAGGACACCACTCCTCACCTCCATCCCTCCCCTGGCTGCTGCTCAGAGCCAGGTGCCTCCTGTTGCAGCAGGAGCAGAGCTTATAGTGGTAAGCACGCGAGCTCTGAAAGCCCTGGGACTGAGCCAGGGGTGCTGCGAGCTCCTGGCATACTCAGAGGGAGAGGCTTGGCAGCCTGTGGTCATTTTTCCAACCCTCTCAAGACCAAGGCCCGGCCTTCCCTGGCAGCTCTTATGGCAGACGTGGCTTTTCCCTCCCTGGGTGGGGGTCTCTGTCCCTCAATGTCAACTTGTTGGGTCTTCATCCCTCTGCAGACGTGGACGTGTCCACCACCTGATGCCAGAGATATGGCACCATGTGCTGAGATCTGTGCTACCACTAAGGCACATGTGAACTGGTGGGGAAACTGCCTGCTTGAGGACGTCTGCAGATGGCAGCACAGTGGTGAGCGATCAACACCTACCCCCCGATCCCCGACGTGTGGGGGTTGACGATGCCTGCGCAGAGGGTCGAGGCGATGGCCGCGTCCACCGAGGAGCCCTGCTCGTTAAGCACCTCTATGCCCAGTGCTGTGCAGCGGGCAGCATCCGTGACCACGGCACCGCGGTGGAAGATCTGCCGGGAGAGGAGAGCGGTTGTGCCCGGGAAGGGGTGCTGGGGCTGCCCAGATCTTCATGCAGTTCTAAGGGACCTGAAGCCAGAGGCTGGTGCTAAGGCTGTGGCTGACCTGCATTTTCAGGTTCCTCCAAATGCTGGTGGGAGTAATATGCCCCATGGCACATCCCTGCACCAGGGCAGCTGTGACCGCTCTGTGTGTAGCAGTGGCCAGCATCCCAGCCAGCTTTCACAGAGTTATAGAATGCCTTGGACTAGAAGGGATCTCTAAAGGTGAACTATTCCAATCCCCCTGCAGTGAGCAGGGTCATCCTCAACTAGATCAGGTTGCTCAGAGCCCTGTCCAACCTGACCTTGAATGTCTCCGGGGATGGGGCCTCCACACCTCCCTGGGCAACCTGTTCCAGTGTTCCACCAAGTTTCAGCAGCAGACATGCTACACTGGTGGGCCATGTCTCAGTCTGGTCTCCACAAGCCCAGAGCAGGGTTGGACTGATCCTCCAGAGTACTGGGTGACAGCGTGCCTCCACCACACTGCAGCAATGCAGCGACTGGAAAGGGGATACAGCTGCCAAGAATGCAGCGTCACCCCCAGTACTACGACTTGTCCTCATCCTTCCCCGGCACCAGCACCAGGAAGTCTGTAAAGGTTCATTTTAACCCTACGGTACAAACAGCAGCATCTCAGTAGGAGCCAGAGTGGCTGTGGGAAGCGTGCAGAAGGGCCATGGGAGGCTGGCGGGCAGGACCAGCCCCCCCAGGGGTGCCACAGAAGGGGCTGTGCTGCACAGCCCCCTCTGTCGCTGTGCCCCAACCAGCCAGGGGACCAGGCCACTCCACGCCCAATGGATGCATTTTGCATGCCAGTGAGAGAGCAATAAAATAAAAAAAAAAAGAAAATCTCCTTCACATGGGCTTGCAGGCAGCTCTACCCAGCTGGGCAGCACACGGACATGACAATGGTGACTACTGGCTGCCCCATGGCCCTTCTCAGGATGCAGTACTTGTCAGATGTTCTGCAGGAATGTGTGACCCCATGGTCAAGCTGCCTTTGCTCTGCAATTTCACCCTAGTCTGTGGGACAGATTAGCAGGAGGTTCAGCTCTGTTTTCACCTATTCCCCTTCTTGGTCCCAGACAGATCCTTCCAGAGGTGAACCTGTGCAGACAGGTCCATAAAACTCTCTCCAGGTGGAAATGTACAAAAGATGCCTACCACTTAACTAAGGATCTATTTCTGAAAGCATTCACATCTGGCACAAACCACAGCTGCTCGTTTCCCCCCAGCAGCACCCCTAAACCTGCCAGGCACAGCCACCCACATCCCAACCACGGGGCAGCTGCCGAGAGTCCAGCTCTCCTCTCTGACCACAACCCCCAGCCCCAGGACAGAGCTTTTGAGAGACAGTTTGGGTGGAAGAGCAGAAAGAGAGATTCAGCACCCAGGGTCTCCCTGATGCTGGCCAGAGCTCACCAGCACTTGCCCTGCTAAGCTGCTGGTGAGAAGGAAAGTTAGGGAGCTTCTTCTATTTTTGAAGCCAAAGTCTGACAGCAAAGCCACAGTTCTGTCTTACCTGAGGGTCCCCAAAATAGATCTGCATGATCAGGGCCACCGTGACCCCTGTGGCAAAGGTGAGGCAGGCGGTGATGATGACAGTCAGCCCATCCTGCCGGCAGCTGCAGTCTCCAGAAAAAGGGTCTTTGCTGGTCTCCTGGAGCGGGGACACGTCCTGACTTCCCATCTCTGATGAGGATGAGGGCAGGCGCTGCAGACGCGCAGACTTCAGGAAGGAGTCTGGGTCTTTGTGGACAGCAAGGAGAAAACAATTGTTAGTTATTGAGCAACAAGGGGCTCTTGTTTCAGTGTTTACCCAGTGCTAACATTACACCGTGGCCACCTCCAGCAAGGCTATTACCTTCCCTATTGATCCCAGGGACTTTCTGGCTCAGATGCTGCGTTAGGTCACTTCACTGATCCCTTCCTTTAGCTCTAGTTATTTCAAACTGACTTCCCTGGAGATTAAGAGGGGCAAAAAACCCCCTGAAATTTGTTCCATTTCAGTTCATTTATCAGACTTCAGTGATGGGCCCACAGTTACCGCTCTGTTCAGAGAGGTTCTTAACACAGCACCAACTTGCAAACAGGTCTCTGAAATGCAGCAGGACCGAAGGAGAGGAAATCAAGATATGAAAGAAAAAAAAATTCAGCAGCCTTATTTGGAGTAAAGCACCTCAGCAAAACAGAGGAGAAGCAAGAGTGGCCTGGCACAGGAAATACCTCTGTGGAAGCATGGCAAAGCGAGGAGGGTGGAGAGGAGCAAACCTGCAAACTGGAGGGCCTCGGGTGTCCAGCCGCTCTGGCGGCAGGAAGGGCTCTGCTTTCATTTCTTGCTTCCTCCAGCTGACGAGGCGCACTGCAAAACCAAGCTGCTCGCTGAACACCCAGCTCCAGGACGGCAAATGCAACGGGACAGGGGTTTGCTGGGCATCCACCAGACAGCAAACAACGCTCAGCAGGATGGTGAAGTCTCTCTCTTGCTCTGAAACGTGCCATCAGTCTCTGCTTGTGTCAGCTGCTGCCTCTGTGGCAGGGCTGGTTCAGGCCGAGCGTGCCCTGCCTGCGCACGACACTGCCGGAGCAGCCGTGGGGACAGGCCTGTCCCTGCCAGGCACTGAATGCGACCAAGCAGCTCAGGGCACCACCCAGGGCTCCTGGATGAATTTTTGCAGGGGCTGCCAGGAGCCAGGGGAGGTTGCAATGCCCCACACACATCTGTGGTGGGAAGAAGAGGAGCACCAGGTGGAAAATATTACAAGCTTTTCTGTCCACACAGGGGATGTTTCCAGAGTTTGGAGTAGGGTAGGAGAGGAGGGAAGGAGCAGGAAACCCTGCATCCTCTGTCACCCTGCCATGCCCCTCCATCTGCTCCGGCAGGCAGCATCTGCCTGGGGACTGCCAGACCTGCCCTTGCCATGGCATTAAAAAGACCTCTTGGGTGCCGCTCTCCTTGGGCCCGGAGGGAAGTTAGTTTTAACCTCAGGGCTGCTGCAGCCAGGAGTAAACCCCCTGCAGCCAGGGAATCCCCTCAGGGTGAATTTAGTCTCAGTCCTGCCACAGTGATTTAGGAGGCTCAGCTGTCCCAGCCTCCCCACAAAGGTCGCTCACCCTCACATCTGGTCTTCGTGAGCTGGGCCTGCAGTGTGTGGGCAGAGTGCGAGGCGTGGCTGGGGGCGATGAGTCTCTGCACTGGCCATGACTGATCTGGCAGGCGATGCCATCAGGGAAGGATGTCACATAGAACCCCTGGCATCTCCCAGTGTGGCACCAGTCCCACCAGGGGGGAAAACAGCGAGGAGTGAACTGGGGTCTTCAGCCTGACCCCTCTAGGACACCATCCCTCTGGTACTGTAGTGCTGGTGGCAGGCCAGCCCAGCACAAGGGGACATGGACATCCAGGGAGCAGCCATGGGAGAGGACAGGCCCCCCACAGTAGCCTCTCCCACACATGCAGAAGTCCCTTTGTCCTCCACCACAAATATCCCTCATAGCCTTGGGTGAGTCACTTTGTGACCACCAGTGCTGCACAGGGACAGCAGGGCCATGGTTTGGGGACAGGAGCAGCTGGAAGGGATCCACTGGGAGCACAAAGGGCAATGAGCAGCCTGCAAGGCCAATACACAGGCGCCCATCCCACCACCAATGTCCATGTTTGAAAGAGAAGCCATCATATCCTGCTTGGCTTCCATGGGGGCCACGAAGGAGATGCAGCTTCATGAGGGAAACAGCATTTTGGGGAAGCAGGGCCACCTCAGCTCTAGAGCTGCTGCAGAGACTGGAACCTCTAGCAGGCTCTACAATGTGGGACCATTCAATCCCTTGGTCATTCAGGCCATTTCTGTCCCCAGCACCAACAGCACAACAGCGGCTTCCTCCTTTTAATGAGATCTTCTGAGCAGTAGAAACCAAAGGTCTTGAGTTCCCTCCCTGACGGTCCAGCAGGTAGCGTGGCACAGAGAAGCACCACCAGCATTTGCGACACGCACATGGAGTTGGAAGAGCACAAGGTACCTTGTGGCAGGAGAGCAGCAGCTCCTGCGGCCACTCCACCCATGGGCTCTTGCAGACACCAAGACCCTGCACCTGGCTGGACACCAGCACAGCCACGACCACCCCTATGCCCGCTCTGAGCTCTGCTCGAGCTCCATGTGCAAGGCGAGAGGCCTCATGCTTTTGGAATTGCCATTCCCACAAACCTGCGTGCGGCAGCTTTGCCTCAACACCACGGGATGGTGTGGGCCGAGAACGGGCAACGGGGACTTCACCCGGTGGTTCCAGAGGGATGGGGCACAGGACAAGGGGCACACCGGGGTCTGCTCAAACAGGGGCCGGGGGTTTTGGGGTCAATGGGGCAGAGACCCCTCTGCGGGCTATGGAGCCATGCCCGGGGGTGAAGTGCAACGTTGCTTGAAGAAATACAACACGGGGAACAAAACCTTTTTCTCTGAAGCCTCGAGAAGGAAGTAAGCAATTAAAAACAGGAGCGGGTTTTTCTACAGGATCCGAGGGCCGCCTGCCCTTTGTGCAGCCGCGCACCCGGCTGGCCCAGCCCAGCCTTGGCATCTCCGGCCGCCTTCCGTGCCCGCCGCGCCCGGCACAACCCCGCAGGGCCAAAAGGGCCGGAGCGCACAAGGACACGCGGGAGCTCGGCGAGAGGGAGCTCCGCTGCCGGCGGTCTGAGGGCGAGCAGGGGCCGCGGCGAAGGGACCCTCGTGCCGGCCGGCGGGAACGCGAGGGCAGAGCGGGGATCGGGGGGGCCCGGGGGCACGCGGGCGGGCTCGGCCGCCGCCCCTCACCCGTGTCCTGCTCGCCCAGGAACGCGTCCTCCTCCTTCCGGGCGCGGAGGCCGCCCTCGGGCCCGCCGCTCGCCTCCTCCTCGGGCAGCCGCGGGAAGCTGGTGATGCTCATGTAGTCCACGGGCGAGCCGGCGGCCAGGGCCCGCTGCCGGCCTCCTCCAACCTCCTCCGGCGCCGGCACCGCCATCGCCATCGCCGCCGCCGGAAGGGGCCGGGCCGGGCTCGCGGCTCCGCCCGGCGCTGGGGCCTTGGCGGGGGCGGCCGAGCTGCGTTGCCCGGCGGGAGCACTGTGCGCGGGGGACCGGGAGGGGACATGGGCGGTTCGGCGCAGCGTGGCTCGGGGCGGAGAATGGCCGGACCGGGCTGCAGGCGGGTGAAGCTCTGCGAGTCTGCCCCGCCCCTCCCCGCCCGCTGCTGCACTGGCCGGGTCAGAGCCAGGGGAGGGGAGGGGACGACGACGACGACCACCACCACCACCACCACCACCACCACCACCAGCCCTGGCCCCCTCAGCGCAGGGGCGAACGGCTTTCCCGGCCAAGGCTGGGTCAGAGATTTCCTAGTCCTATCTCCAGAAGGCTGGAAGAGTTTTCCAGGGACCGTACTTCATGTCATCCCCTACTCAAGCCGACCTCCAGCAGGGAGCACCGTGTACGGGGGAGGTTCCCACGCTGCCGTTTCACCCACGGCAACGAGGGTGGGCCAGCATCCAGCAGGACACCGCCAGCAAGAGATACCGCGACACTGCCGCGGAGCAGCCGAGTGTGTTCTCTCTTACAGACAGCTTGGCCTTCCAACAGGGCCCTCTCCTGCATGGTCAGCCGGAGATCGGGGTCCTCCCCGCAGCACAGCAGGTGGCAGTTGGTGTTTGCGGGAGAGGCTGTCCCGGCTCAGCCCTGGCACCAGTGGCTCTCGCTGCTGCGAGCTCAGGTGGCTCTGGCGCGTGTGTCAGGGTGGGCTGAGGCTGCCGGGCAGCGCAGAGTTGGGTGGGTGCAGGCAGAGCCTGAACTGGGGTCAGAGCCAGCCGTGCCTGGGGCAAACCTGACCTGTGGTTACCAACAGCTCCTGTTTGGCGAAACGTTTTGATTGAAATACAAACAGTGGGTGAAGCCTTGTTTGCATTAACATTTCTGAAATCAAAATGGCTGAAACATTTCATTTTTTCTCCCTACGCTTCTTTCAGAGGTTGACCTAAAAGCCACTAGTAAAATAACTGGAAGATGGAAGAGATTGTTTCATTCTGGGCTGAACAAAACAGTTCAGGTTTGCGCAAGTTACTTCCCCCCACAATGACATTGGCCTCGCCCTCTGAGCTTGGCACATTCAATTGTCTGTTTGGCTGCCAGATCTGAAAAATCCATCCTCTATTCTGATCTACCCTGGACATCTGTTGTTTTGGGAGCTGGGACTTGTTGAGTGCTGGGCTCTTTGGCTCAGGAAAGTCACCCGAGAGGTACAGGTCGTACTTTCTCATCCTCCAATAAATCACCTAATGTCCCCACTCTTCCCTCTGTAAGCAGCTCACCTAGTGCTCTTTAATGCAGGGAGATGTAAACCTTCCTTTGCTGTGGCACTCGCAAGGTTTTGCTAGTGCCCTCCAGCAGCCTGAGAGCATGATGGGCATTGTCAGTATTAACTAAATACTCATGGGAGGATAGTTCTGCTTTTGCAATCCAGTTTCAGCCTGCTCCATTTTCAGATGTCTTTCCAGCTTTCCCATCCCCAGCAGTTGGAGGTGGTCCCTTCCCCAGTGGAGCAGCTACTCCAGGGCCAGGAGCTTTGTGCATACTGCATCCTCTTCCACCCTATTGCCTGGCAGAGTATTAACAGATATCCTTGAAATTAAATGCTCTAGGAAGCGTGGGCAAGGACACTGATGTCCTGGAAGGTCTCAGCAAATGCTATTCCCAGTTGTTAGATAGATGTGTGACTTAACAGTGCTTGAAGACAAAGTTCTACTTCCCACTTTTGTTTTCAAGACCCTGCCTGCCCCAGACTAACCCAGCCTTTGCTAATCCTGCCTTTCTGACAACCCAAACCCAGTCAGCTTTGTCATCTGCAGGCAGCTGAATCCCAGCAACTGGGAGCACTGCCTCTACCACCCTAGAAATCAAGCTGAGGAAATATCCGTGGAGGGGACAGAGGCTCCATGGTGGTGTGCTCCCAGCCACAACAAGCAGCACTCGCTCTAAGGACATCCCAAGCACCATTAAAGACAAGTGACATCAGCAACATCCCCTGACTGGACCAAACCCACAGGTAACCAACATACATCACACTGTGTGCTCAAACATCATCACTGCAGAGCTACCCTAAGCAGACAGCAGCTCTTTTAGCTGGCCTGACAACTGGTGTTGCCGAGACACAAGGTGCCCAGCCACACAGCCACCTCCCAACCCCTGTTAGCACATCTTTGCACTCACATTGCTTTCCCTTTAACACCAAAATTAACTCGCATTAAAGTTTTAACAGGTATTATGTTTGAAGAGCAAGAAAGACCATAGGAAATTTCTCTGCCAGTTCCACACCAGAACATAATTGCTCCACTCCTCACAACAAGGTTAGACCAGGGAATATCTCACTTGCCTTCCTGCCAGGGACTGGCTTCTTCATACTGAAAGCCAAAGACATATTCTTCCAGGTATGCAGTGAGCTTTGCAGAGCCTGCAGGCACCACAGCCTCTTCTCTGCACCATCACATAGACCCCATAAGGATGCAGCTTCCCAGCGTAACCTTATAACCCACTGCAGTCCTTACTTCTGTCAGCTACTGCTTTTCTGTCCTCCTAGCACTTCATGCTTTCTGCTAGATTATCCCCATGTCAGTCTCTCAGGTCTCTGCAATAACCTCTTGTTTTGACAGTGCTCATCATCGTTAGATGCTCAGCTCCATTCTGCAGGCTGCCACATCCCCCTGAGCTTTCTTTGGGGCAGATGGTCTAGCTTTAGTTCTCTGCGTGATCAGCACTGGGGATACCTGCTTCTAAAATAGACACCTTAAAAGCTTGCAGCTGAGCAACTGCAATCACTAACTTACTTACCAGGAGTCTTGAGATCCAGAGACCAACATCTCTCCCACATGGCCATGACCTTCCTCAACAGAGGATCTTCCTCAACTCTGGTTCTGCCTCAGCTTCCAGCCACTAGAACTGCAGAGAATTGCAAAGACCAAGGAACTCAACTGATAGGATGGCAGGCAAGCAGGGCATAAAGCCAAGAGGCAGGGTAAGCAACTGTCCATCTCTGCACAATTTACATCAGTACTTGAAGTCCTGCTCTGGACCAGACATGGGCCCTCTGCCAGGCAGCTCTGCCATGATTACATGTCATGGGGAGGACAGAGCAGAACAGCTTAGAGAGGCAACACTTGGCTTAACCTGCTTAATCACCCGTTAGAGCACAGATCTAAGCATTGCCTCCTATTGCAACTACCATTGCTTCTGGCCCCTTCAGTAAGTGCAGGACTCAAGCCTGCAACACAAGAGACCTGAGAAACCCAAAGAGCTTTTAGGCTTGGATATTAAAAAAAAACAACAAAAGACAAAACCACAACAAAAAAGCAAAACAAACACCAACCCCACAAACACAAAAGAAAACTAAACCCCACTCTTAAAGGAATCCCACACTCACCATTTTACAAAACTTCAAAGACCAGAGGATACAGAAGCTGCACAGTGGATTATCCAGGTGACATTTATTAGAGTATTTTCAAGTACACAAGGATTTTACTGATGACTGTTGCAAAGATGCAAACAGGTGCCAGTAGGAAAGGATGACCTAGAACTAGCAGGCTATGCAATTCTCATGGGAAATTAATGTTTTCAGCTGAAGAAATAAAGTATCAGACTAAAAGATTGGGCAAGTCTGGGGACAGGGAAAAGAAGCTATAGAAGTTTATTTGAGATCACTTACTTAAATTGGCAACTCAGAAGTAGCAGAAGCTGTCTGCTATTGCACTCTTCCCTTGGCATCTCAAGGACCTAAATTAGCCAGATGTGGTTTTTCTACCAAGAACAGACAGCATTACCCATTCATGGCAAGAATGGAGGCCTGCACCAGTGGGCAATTTTGGAGCACTAGCTCAGCACATAGAAATTTAGATCCCTGGCTTTGCATACTCGCATGTGAGAATCAGGCTGCTGGGTTTGCACCAGCGAGGAAGCGATGTGCTTTCAGCAATAGCTCACTAAAACTACCAGCTCCTTGTTATAAGGCAGCTTTAGATCAGGACTCTTTTTAAGTGCCTGAGCTGTTGTTTACAAAAGCAAGGACCACACGGCAACAAGACTACATGGTCCTCTGACAAGAACAAGGACTGTGCGTGTTTACCAAGAACTATTTCTTAAAGAGAGGTCCTTAAAAATATCTTAAAGCAGAGACTCCCCCATTGATGCACCAAAAGGGCATGACCAGGGAAGAATTGAGCCATGAAGTGATCAACTCACGAAAAGCATCTCACAAAACAGGGGCTATGTACTTCGCCCAATTTGCAAGTTTGTAATTCTGCATTAAAGATAATAGCTGCCTCTGTTGTGTCTTAGACTCCTGCGCTTATTAACAAGGAGCAGTTGAATTCAAGAGCTTTAAAAACAAACAAACAAAATAATTTAAATGCTTAACATTTAAAAGGGTATCTCCAGAATGACCATCCTTCAAGACTACTAAGCTCTGAGGTATGTGATGGCAACTTAGTAGTCAGGCTAGCAGAATGCAGTGGATTTTCTAAGCCTCCCAAATACATCTTCGATAATCAAATGAATCATAACTCTTTCTAGCAAAATTGCTTAAAAATTTGTCTTCAGCAAAGATAATTTAAAAATTCTGGTCAACAACTGATTTGCAAGTAAAACAAAAAGTATTAGAAATGGTAACAACACAGTCTGTTTAATTAAATCCAATCTGATTACTACAAAAACATGCTAAGGACAGCCACCCAGCTCAGATCCTGGAAGCTGCAGTGCCTTTCTTCCACAGGCTCTGCAACTGCTTTTTAAAAAGTGTTTGTCTAAAGGACAACAATGGAAGACAGGTCAGGATTTAATGAGAGATTTCAAACAGAAGGGCATACATATATTAAATTAACAGATTCAACCTTCAGCACACAGGATTTTGATAGAGTTACTGGCTGGAGTCACAGAAAGTTCCAAATATGAACAGTCTTGAATCACTTCCAAAAATTCCAATGGCTTTTTAAGTTCTAACAATTAACAGGTATATAAAATGGAGATGGACTTCTCCAGCAGAGGAGCTGGGGCTCTTCCAGGCTAATCAGAGCGCTGGTACAGAAGGGAGTTGATTTGACTTCCCCCACCAGTCCACTAAGGACTATAATTTATTAAAAACACCATTTACTGACGACTGGTTTAACGGGCAAAATCTGCAGACTGTGTCAATCATAGTGGATGGCAGTATAGAAGATTATCCAAACCACCTGTGGAGAGGAAAGGAAATGAAGGTTACTTTGATGCCTCTAGAGAGGGTTTGACCACAGAAAACAAGCCTCAGGCCTTGCGCTCGGTAAAGGACTGGGGACTGAATTCCAGCTTTGAGATGGTCTCAGAGATGTAAGGAACACCACGCACCACAAATGGTGGCATTCAACTTGCCTTCTGAGGTGACAAGCTTCTCTGCATTAAAATCTCACCACGGTCCCTCTAGTGATTTAGAGACACCACCAAATCAAGTGCTGACCGTATTCAGAGACATGGGGGAGGAGAGTAAGAAAAAAACAAAGATCCTCAAAACACCAGTTTGGGTGTAACTAGCTCTAGAGTAAGTTCTATTCTCCACCAAGATGTCTGGGACAGAGGATGGGAAGACAGAAAAGTTAAGTGGTAGATGCAGAAGTATTAGCTGCTGCTCCTACATCCTTTCCTACAGAGAAATCCCAGGTGTTAATACTGTATTTCACAGCCAGTAGCCACCCATTTCTTTCCCAATCAATTCCAATTATTAGATTATGTTAACACATCTCTCTTTCAGTGCACCACCTCACCTGCTTTTCTTCCAGGTCTTTTCCCTTAGAAAGGTACCAACACAGTTCTCTAATCAACTTAAAGAAAGCAAGAGGCATTACCAGAAACAGTGCAAAAGATGTCATGAATCCTTCCTTTGTTAGCTCCCATGTCCCACCATACTCTTCCTCATCTATCTGCTGGAAGCTACTGAAGTAGAGGTACAGAACACCAGCATTGATCAGGCAGAATCTGGAAGAAAGTGATTAGGAACAGTCACTGCAGCGATACAGAATGCAGATGTCCAACGTGCCACACAGCAACGCAGCAGTGAAACATCTTTCATCCACAGCACAGAGGAAGTAAAGAGGAACATATTCCTGCCACACTTCCCAGGCACCTCGGCCACTTCCTTAAAAGAGCACCCCCAGGGCAGCTAGCCATAGAGCACTGGCTTTGCGTGAAGTTCACCTCACAAGTCACAACCTACTCCCAGTGAGGCTCAGTTAAAAGCTGGAAGTATCAGCAGATCTGCCAACACTGCAAATTTTCCTACCCTGCTCCCACACAGAATCTAATTTCCTTGGGTGGACTACTTGATTTTGAGGCTGCTAAGAGGGCAGACTGTGGGACTCTATGCTCAGTGTTAGATCCCTGTTAGTGTCCCTTGACCAAGCACAGTGACTCAGAGATGAGAACCAGAAAAGACTCAATAGTGCCCTCAGAGCCACAGTGCTGGGGTTCAGTTCAAGACAACTCTTAAGCACTCTCTCATCTGTGCCAACAGTTACACTGCCACAGAGGGAAGAACTGCGACCTCCTCCTGTTTGTCCTTAGACACGTTTGGCTTTACACCACCCCAACCTAGGGCTGTGGCAACCTGGGAAGTGACAGGCACGTTTCCTGGGAAGAAGGCCGAGTAGGAAGGGCAATACAGGAAGACACACACAGAAGTTCCGTGGCTGGTAGCAAGCTGTGAGCAGCTGTGCAATTCCATACCACAGAGAAAACACACACACAGTTCTAGAAGCTTTTAGTTTTCCCACTATACACCAAAGCACTTTTACTTCTTATGAGCATTTAGCAGGGGAATTGGCTGAGGTGCCTGAAGGTGCCTTGTGAATTAATGGATGACTAAGTAAGAACAATGCTTCTCAGCTACTCCACAGCTGTTACTGGGAGCACTTTAGATTTAACTGTTTGCATACAGCTCTCGAGTTCCTGTTGGAGCATTACTGTTCTTAAAGCCACGTTTCCCTGAATTTCAAACTTCCCTCCTCCTACCCACTTCCACTTTAGAGACACTTAATGCTACTCCCTCCATTTTCTTGCCACAGCCAGGACACTTGGGAACAGATGACCAGTCAATTCGGCCTACAAAAAGCTGTGGGGTTGTGAGCTTCACTGGGAGACCCTGACTAGGCAACGACATTTGCAAATGACTCCTCAGAGCAGATGCAGCATCTTCCCACGCCAGTGTTCCGAGGGCAGAGCAGAGCTTCCCATCTCTGGTGTCCCTCCAGAAGCTTTCAGGCACATGCCAGGGCCAAACAAATTTTCATTTCATAACTCAAGAGCGCTCACTGCAGCCTTCAGACACCTGCTGGGAAGTGCCCTGAGTCCCACGTCTTGGTGGGGATCCGATGCGCTCATGCTCTTCTAGGCCCTGCCTTCTCCCCACACTGCGGCTGAAAGAACAGCTTCAGCAAGCTGGGAGCGCTGCAGAACACTGCCCATGGCACTGCTTCACCTGCTTGTAACCTACAGGTTTTGAGGTTTCGAAGAAACCTTTTTCCAATAAAAGCTGCCCCTCCTGTCTACTAACAGCATCTCCTCTCTGAGGAGGGCTCCCAACTCCAAGAGAAGGACTAGCACACCTTCCCCTCTGTGGGCCACACTACTCACACATGCAGGACCAGGCCACTTCACAAGTCAACTGAACCTCTTGTGCCCTTCTTATACTCCTGCCCCCTTTAATATTAATAAAATAATAAGATCAGTTATCATTTTAAAAAGCATTAATCAGGCTGAGGAGAGAGAAAGAGGCTGATGAAGACATGTTACAATGCGTATGAATTTCGTAACAAATAATAGTGGGGAATGCAATGCCCAGCAGACAGAGACCGCATGTGGCCAGCCCGCTGTTTATAGCACAACTTTAAACCAGACACCAAGTAAAGTCCAAATGTGGGAAACTATGAGACAGAAAAGAAAAGAAACCTTACACTGCTATTCCCACGAATCCCTTCAGTGGGACTACTCCCCAGATGATTCCCAAAATAACTGCAATGATCTGCCGGAACCAGTAGATCACATCTAAAAACTCGTCCTGAGGAGATAAAGCACAAGAAAGATTTTGGCATTTACTAGGTTTCCTTTTTTTAAAGTCATCAGATGAAAATGCAACACACTGAACACCGAGTTTTCCATTTAAACTATCAGATATTGTACTCATTGCAGATGAAAGCACCTTATGGCACCACACACTCTGGCCTTTTCTGCTTCCAAATCACACAGCTTTGTGCTCCCGGTGAATAACTGCAGAGGAAAATGAGTATCCAGTCCCCTCATTTACTAAAGATTCAATTCTATAAACATTCACTGGAATGAAAGTTTAAATGACTGTTTATGCTTTGAGACTGTTACAGCCACTCCCAATGCCCCAGGCACTCCCTTACCCAGAAAGAAGTGCTACCAGTAGCCAGTACTCACACCAACTCCAAACAGCAAATTGTATCTCACTGTACATGCCACAGATGTCTCTGCATTCTTTCGAGGCAGCAGTGACAGGGTCACTCCTGTTTGTCCACAGGGCCGACACAACTCTAAGTACTGCAGCTGGACAGTGCTGACTCACGCTTTAAACAAAATTCACTTCTGTTCACACCTTTTCTTCTATCCTCCTCAAGGATAGGATTGCCCCAGTGTACCCCAAAACACCAATGGCCTCCATGATTTTACTGTAGGATGTGCAAAATTGTTTGGCTCTATGTGGAAGATGAGAATCCATGTCAGATATGGTTGTTTCTCTCAGTCACTACATCTCTCAGTCATCTTAGCCTTCAGTTCACATCCTGTTGCTTCAAAACATTGGTGCAGCTTGTCACTGCTCCGCTCGCTAACACTGAAATTGCTGCCCAATTTGTCAGAGAGGGATGAGGCTGAGTACAGCAGAGCCCCACCAGTTCTGTGAGCAACAGCAACCGATTAAGAAAAAAGTGACACGGATTCATGTCTGTCCCCCACAGAAAAGTGGGGCAGAGTCCATACTTTCTGCATGCTGAAAGGGAAAGCTGGCAAACCAGGGAGCAGATGTCCCTGGCATGTGGGTCATGTGCGGGATACAGCAGGGTCTGGGGCACTGCAGGAGCTCAGAGCACCTTGGGGGTGTGCTGCCGGGGCTCAGCAGCGGGAAGGGGCACAGATTGGGAGCATTACAGCACGTGGAAGAGAAGAGATGCACGGGAAAGAAGGCTTCACCAGCACTAATAACACTGGGAAGTTCGCAGCTGACATGTTTCCACTCACACTGGAAAGGTTTGCTGACAAATGCGAGCAAAACATGCAATTTGAGCACACACATGGGATTTTGTAGAAAACAAATCTCTTTTTGCATGTGCGATGGCGAGGCTGAGATCAGCAAAGCAGACTGCAAATGGCTAAACAACTGCCAGGCTGTTATTGGTCTGTGAGAACATACCCACGCTGTGATGCTGTGGGTCAGAGAAACTCTCACAAGCCTGTTCTTGCTGCGGCCTTTTTGCTTCAGACCTGGCAGATCAGCTGAATTCACAAATACATTTTTCCCTTAACTTCTTAAAGGAGATTATTTTTCTAGTTTTCTCTTAACTACATAAAGCATGTTTTTATTCAATCCTAGAAGAGTTTAATCCAAAGACCAACTTTAAGTGAGGCATCTTAACACCACAGGATCACAGAATCACTAGGGTTGGAAAAGACCTTTAAGATCATCAAGTCCAACCATTATGTAACTCTACCAGGTCCACTACTACACCATAGCCTTGAGCACCACATCTAGACAGCTTTTAAATACATCCAGGGACAACGATTCAACCACCTCCCTGGGCAGCCTGTTCCAGTCTTTGGTAACTCTTGTGGTAGAGAAGTTTTTCCTGATGTCCATCCTAAACCTTCCCTGGTGCACCTTGATGCCATTTCCTCTTGTCTTGTCAGTTGTGACTTGTGAGAAGAGACCAACACCCACCCTCTACAACCTTTCAGGTAGCTGTTGAGAGCCAGAAGGTCTCTCCTGAGCCTCCTTTTCTTCAGGCTGAACAACCCCAGCTCCTTCAGTTGCTGCTCATAAGACTTATTTGCAATATATAAATGCAGATTGACATCTTTTTGGCTCCGTACCCAAGTAGCAGAGAACTGGCTCTGCTGTAGGCTATAGCACAGCAGAGGTGCCACATCTGTCCTCAGGAGGTACTTGGAGGGCAAGTGCTCTGGGTGAGGAAGGACACAAGACCCTTGTAGTGGGTCTGTCTGAGCTGCTTTTCCCCATCCAGCCCTCATGCTGCAGCACTGGGAGCTGGAGGGTGTTGATAA
>WUAM01000148.1:0-36677 GCA_024336885.1 Actenoides hombroni
AGGGCAAGGGGGGGAGGGCAGGAAGAGCTGAGGACGAGGCCGCTCAGGCTGACTGTGGGCACAGAGCAGGAAGCTGCTGGGGACAGAGGTCCCCCGTCCCCCCCCCCCAGCAGTGACCGTTGAGCTGTAGGGGACAGGCCGGTGGAAGGTAACAGCTCCGAGAACCTTGGACACAAAGGCGAAAAGAGGTTGGGGCGTAGAGAGAGGTTTGGCTGCCGAGCCCGAGGCGCAGGGCAGGCTGCGCTGTGCCCGCGCCTGAATTACAAGGGGCAGAGTTAACAGGCGGGTCCCGCCGTCTGCCCCCCGGCTCCCTGTCCCTGTGTTTTTGGTCACCCTGATGAGTTTGGCCGCTAAATTACGTGCTCAAAATGCATGCGTTGGAGCTACCGCCGAAGTCATTGCCTACAGAGAGGGTTTTTTTTTGGGGGGAGAAGAAAATGCAGAACAGCAGCGCAGGCTCCACTTCAGGGATGCTTGTGATCTGTAAATCAGTCTTCTCCTAATAACGTTTGGGTTGGTTTTTTCGTTTATTTGTTTTGGTTTGGTTTTTTTGTCAGCACAAACAGGCAGTTTGGCTTATTACAGGTTTTTAAAGGCATTTTAACTGAAGTCACCTTGCAAAGTGTGAGACCTGTTATAAAACAATCTGGATGCGACAGGAGGAAAGCTCATCCTTTCCTCTTTTGTTCGGTGTGTCATGGTTAGCTGCAAAGTGGAACTGGAATGTAAAATTAAAGCACGGTAGTTTATTGCCTGGTTCGGTTGGTGTTGTGTAAACGCACTTTGTTCCCGATGCTTGGTTTTATTTTTGTTAACTTCGTGTTTTCATATGAATACTTCTCGCCCTAGAGTCAGTGTTGGTTCTGTACTGCTTAGGTGTCAGTTATTTGCCTTCAGGTGTTGTGGGTTCTTTTAATATTCTGTTCCTTGAGGCTACCTGTAACATCTTTTTCACACCGTATCTGAAGGTGAAGGAGATGCTTTAATAAAACACTTTTTCTTAGTATGACTTAATACTAATAAAGCTAAATAAATAGTGCTTTGCTCTGTTAATACGCAGCTGATTTTGTCAATAAAATATGGAATTCTGTGAGTCTGGAGCATGCCTGTGAAATGAAGTCATTTGGGCTTATTTCAGCTGGCAAGTTAGTGTCTTGGAGTACATCTCTCCTTCCTGAGATGGTGCAGGTAAAGACCTCAGAGTAAGGAACCAAACGTGGAAAAGTTAACTAGAACAAATGATCTCATTTCCATCAGTGAATACTCCTTCACTGTGATACTACATATGCTGTTTAAAATCCACCATTAAGTTTAGAAACCACGATATTTTGATTTTTTAAAAAGATTTCCTTGTCTTATTTCAATAGTTCTAGGGGTTTTTTAATGATATTGTTTAAATACTCTTTAAGTACACTTGAAAAATACCTGAGATGTAAATTGGAGTGAGGTTGTGCGGTAGCTGAGTAGAACAGTCTGATGGCATGGGGCTTTCTGCTTGAGGTTAATATTTAGTTTTACAGCTGTACTTTGATGTTTTCTACATTGGTAAAAATGACAACAACAAAAAAAATCCTTCTGTGATCCTAGGGTCAGGACTTGCAGTATCTGACTTTGGGGAAAAATGGTCCCAGAAATTATTAGCTTGGATATCAGTGACAGTATTTTTGTTCTGTTTCAAAAAATCTTGATAAAGGATTGATACTCTAGTTTAGTTTTTATAATGGTGGATATCTGACAAGAGCCATGTTCTCCAAGTTATGACTTGGTGCTTTAAAAACTGTTAGACAATTACTTCAACTTGGGTCTTTTAACTTCTACAAAGTTACGGACCTTCCGACCTGAGGCTGTAGCCATCCAGCCTGGGTGTGTTGTAGGGTTGCCCAAGGGAGTAAGAGAAACAGTCCTCACAGAGTGGTTTCTGAAAGCATTCCTCCAAGTGTACGTTTGCTTATTTTCAGCTGATTTCTGTCTTTATTCCTACATCTCATATTGGCTGCCTGTCGAACAGTAATCGAGCCACGTTGGTTTTAATAGCTGCTTCCCTCAGCCACCTAAAGGTCTTGGACCTTCTGCGTGTGTCTGGGGCTGTGCTGAAGCAGTGAAGGCTTCCTACAATGATGGGTAGGTTGGGAAAAGCAGGAGAGGGTGGGAGCAGAGCTTATAGCAGAGTGCCAAGCAGACTCCTCTGTGGAGGAGAGTGGGGAGGGAAATCTGTGACTATAACCAAACCCTCCTTCCGTGACTCCCTTGTCTCGTCATCTCGGAGCTATCTATCCCCCCTTCTCTTCTCAGATCCTGTGTAATTACTGGCATGGTTGTCTGTCTGGACTAGTGAGTTGGTTTTGATTTGTATTAGATAAAATACTTGGTTTATTTGTACGTAGTGTGTAATAGCAATCTGAGGGGACAAAGTGTTGGTCTGTTCTGAAGAGCAGACTTTGTAAAAGTATTGTCCTTCACCCAGACAAAACTCTTTAACTAGTCAAGAGCTGTTAAATTATTAAAGGTGACTTCTCTCCATTTCAGTGTTTTATTAAGTATTTTTTTCTAAATAGAAGGGTTCTGTTTGATAATGGGGTTTTACATTAAACAGAAATGTACCTGTATACAAAAATTGATAGCAATTTGCTCATGGATTTCAGACTTAGGAGCGAGACTGGGGAGGAATAGCAGGCTTGAAATATATTTGACTTTGTCCTTTATTTTTGCAAATGTAAACCTGCATAGCTGTATAGTTCTACATAACATACCTATACCTCTTTTTTTAGAAACATTTCTATACCTAGTCTTGCTCATCTTGAAACTGTCCAAAAGATAAGATCTGTTACTGAATGCAGTGATGCTGGAGGGGTTTGGACTGAAGCATAAACTGCAACCAGCGCTGTCAGAGCGACTGAAGAGGCGAGGTGTTCTGGGCATTCACACCAATGGGCAGCATTCCTCTGTTGTCCAAATGGTTTTAGTAATTATCATAGTATATTCCTTATTTCTGTGGCTGTTTTAAGAGAGAATCATGGCTACCTGCCTTTATTTTCATACTTAGTTGAAGTACTATTTTATTATTGTTTTTGTACGTAAGGTGTAATCCCTGTGATCTTGGAAAGAGCTTGAGACATTTAGCTTTCTTTGTCATTACCTTTCAAACTAGTATTGGATAGTAAATGAGAGCAGAATAGGGTTAAGTTAGGTTAGAAACAGGTCAGCTTGCTATTGCTGTAACTTTTGGCAGCAAGTTATTCAAAAGGAGGATTTAATTCACGTGTGTTGCTGAAAGAAAAGGCTGTGCTGGACTCTATAAATGCAAGAAGCAAGGTGCATTCCTATAACAACTTTTTGGGGGGTATTTGCTAGTGGGAAGGAAAGCACTTTAGTTAGAAACACAAACGTAAATGCTTCGTGTCTATAGTGCAACTTTAAACATGAATCAGACATTGCAATCTGTAGCTGAAATTGTAGTATTCTTTCAGTGTTACTGTCTATTTTATTTTTTTTTTACTTTGTTCCATGAAATAGTTGGTAATAGAGATGCTTTTCAGATTATACAGGTATGATTATTTATCAGAAAGCAAATATTCTAGCTTGCAGTGATGTGTAAAGAGAGAGCTGTACTCTGGCTGCTGTACCACTTCCTCAGAAACACCTCGCTCATCTCGTATTTGTTTCTTGTTCTTAAACTCAATGACCATTTTTATGCCAGCAGTGCTTGCTTATCTCCTTAGAAGAAACTTACTTACTAAAACAAAGCTTGGTTGAAAATCTTGTTCCAAAATTCCTCTCCGTTTTGATGCTTGTCTCTCATCACATTTTTTAAAAATAAAATCACATGGTTTAGTCCTTCTTTAACAGGAATAACTGCTGGAAAAGGTGATACTTGACTTGCAGTATTTGCACAGAACTAAGGAAGACAGGGCAGAAAAAGCTGAGATCAGAAGAAAATCCTCTTCCCTATCCTAAAAATAAAATCCTGATTTGGACGCTGCCTTTCGCTCCTTCACAGTGTTAGGTGTGCCCAAGCAGCAGTACCTCAGCTTAGGAACAAAGTGACTCAGGTATTTGACATCATACTTTCCAGAAATTATTTGGTGTGGGATTTCCCTTTTAATGTGTTTTGTGTTGGTGGGAAGAATGTTCTTTAAATTGGATATAGAACTGCAGGGACCCTATTACTTCAACCTCTCACCAAATCTTGTCTAATTTAGATGGGTTGAGCATCCTTTTATGTAGGGGTAATGGCTGACTACTCAAAGTTAGCTATGGCACTGTATACTTGATCATAAACTCTTTATTAAGATGCAGTTTGCTGCTGAATGATGCTGGCAGAAATCCTGTTTTGAGGACAGGGAGCTTCTGCAACGTGTTTGCTGTGGGAACATCCCTTCAGTGCAAGCAACTGTGGGAGCTGACGCTGTGGTTGGTTACTGACAGAACAAATGCTAGGACAGGAATGAATGTAAATGTTGAATTCTCTGTTTGGAGAGAGGAAGTCAGAGGCTTTGCTAGTCTGCTTGATATTTTACACGTTGCTCATAGGTTGTATGTGTTAAATTTGTATTAGGATTTGAGCAATTGCTGAGAATTTCTGGAGTGTTGCAAACCAGCATCACATCCCAGTAGTGACACTGCTGCTACCACTGTTACAGACACCGTGTGCTAATGTGGCTTGGGCCTCTTGTGTTTTCAGTTCATAGTATCTGATTGTTTACTCCTTGGGGAAGAAAAGGCATCTGGTATAGGAAAAAAATATCTGACACTTTAATCTTTCTTGATTAATCTCTTAAAGGTACTGAGGAGGCTTTGTAGGGCAGGGTAATCTGTGTAATACAGTTTTAGCTTTGTTTACAACAGAAAGTAAAGGGAAATGCTAAGGCATAGCTTTGCAGATGTCAAAGATGTGAAACCATACTGAGTGGGAGTGACTTACATTCTTAAAACATAATTATCCTGGAATCTGCTTGGCTAAACGGGCTTGGTTAGGTATTGATTTAGTGTGGATGGGGCAGGGACACTCCTCCAATGTGGGTTTTCAGAGGTGTGATAAATGTACCTCAGCCTCTGAGGGGAGGGAAAGGCGTAATTGGATTTTTGACTGCTTTGAAAATTGTACTGTGGCTTCATCTAGGAAGGTGTAATACTGAGGACATGGAAACAACTGTTCCACTTGCCACCTGCAAGGAATGGGGCAGTGACAGCGGGGTGAACAGGACCCCTGGTGGGGATTCTTTTGGACAGAATTATTCAATTTTGTGTGTGTGTGGACAGTAGTTGCTAACTCGAGGGAAACTGGCTTTTGTCATGTGTCTAGCAGCTTTCACTGTATAAATAAACAAGATCAATTAAAGACATTACTGCCCAAGTGAAGTCTTTGGAGCTTGGTCTTCTGTTCTTGCTCTTGGTAGTCTATGGCATTCATCCTAGTGCTATTCTTTATATTAAAAGAAGAGACTAGTTACACAATATACTGTAATTTGGCTCTGTTCTCTTACAGAGGCATTAGAATGGCAATTGGAGAGTAAACAGTCTAAAAGTATTCTTTGTCTACAGATTACTCTCCAGTCAGTCAACATCATTTTCCTTTAACACAGATAAAGAAGAATAGTGTGGACAATCTTGGCAGATGAATTAAAAAAAAATCAACTCAAACCCCTCAATGTTGTTTAAAAATGTAGAGAAGAAAACTTTTCAGAACCTGCTGCAAGTACCTGTAGATTGCAGGATGGTTGTGGACTTGTGCAGTTTTTGCCTGCAGTTCTTTCTAAACAAGGTATCTTTTTGTACTGAGCCTGATTTAATTTTTTTAATAGGTTTTGTTTTGGTTTTAAGTTGAATTTCTTTGAAGTAAATAAAAAATCTGCTATTTGGCATCAGAAGTGCTCTGTAGTAATACACAAACACACGATAACATATGTGTATACATTCAAACACATACTATACAAAACGTTTGCATTTTAATGTACATTTCTGCTCTCTTTGTTGTCCTGCTCTGTTGGGAACGGCAAATATGAGCTACATTGGGAGCTGTGAGGAAATAGTATCTGCATAGACTGCCAGCAGATTGTATCCAGGAACTTTCCCTAGTTCTCCTAAATTGATTTATTTGGAAAGAATCATCATCTCTCTATTTTCTGGAGCAATGATTTGGAGAAGAGTTTAAATCTTAGAAGTACAAACACAAAAAGTGCTGATGGTGTAATGTTGGCTGCTGCTGCTTTCCTCACTGTTCTTTTCCTCTCTATAGCACTAAAGATGATCCTCCACCATGGCATTATTTCAGTGCATACAATACACACTTAAGCATGAAACAAATCTGATTAGCATTTTGTGATGGAGATGGTTTGCAGTGTGTGGTGATTTGCTATTTGTCAAGTCAGAGGCTTTTTGAAACCACAGCTGCTAGTGAGAAAGAAAACATACTTAGTGTTCTCTTTTCTACAGTAACTTTTTATGTCACATGTTCTCTGTCTTCATTTTCTTACCTCAGGCTTACTTGAACTTGTTAGTTGTCTTCTGGTGTAGGTACTGGCCTCAATTCTACCCGTAGAACATAGAAATTTGAGGTGTATTTGAGGGTAAAATGAGTAATCAAGAAGGCTTGTGATTTCCCTGCTGTGAAACAAGCATTCTGTTGAACTTCAGCACCTTAGGGATAGTTTCTGCCTACTGGGTCTTGTGGTTTCCTGAGCTTGTTTACAGAGTGAACGCTGTAATTATTTTTGCCAAGAGGGAGCTCATCCACCTGAATTCAGGCCCTCTCAATAGGTGGTTACATGTTGAATCTAAAAAGCTTTGTTTGGTGTTATGCTAGACATTATTAAAAGATAAATGGAAGGTCAGGCAGAGGAAGGGAATGTGGTGGGTGGGTAGAAGATGGAAGCTATACTCGTTTCTTTGCCAGGAAGGCAGTTCCAGAATATCCTTGGGGGAGGATGGTAATGAATTAAACTTAGGCAAAGTGGAGCACTTAACAGCTGGTGTGAATTTAGCACTGGTAACTGAGCTAGGTCCCTTGTAAACCTTGCCTGTCTGCTTGGCTACATACTAAATCTACCTACTAAGCTCTGAAAAGGCTACAAGATTTGAACTTCCTAAGATGGGCATAGTAGGTCATATCCTAATGGATTGGCAGCCAATTAGGACTGCCTTATGAAAATTTCTTGTTCAAAACAGAGCAAAATCCAACGTTCCTTTCAAAAAGCTATCTCAGAGCATCCTCTTACAGCATCTTCCAAACTGAGTCTTCTGTGAAAGGTTCCCTTCCTCCAAAATGGCCTTTTCCTTCTGCTTATGGAGCTGTACTTTAAGGATATCATGTGTGGGGAGATAGTTCTGCTGACTGCAGGTGACCTGAACGTTTCTTCTTGGTTTGAGGTTCTTAACAAGTATTACCAAGACAGATATTCTGTGTGATGTGGTAGAGGCTGCTTTTAATAATTTGAGTTTACCAGGTAAACTTGCTACCAGAGGAGGAGAGAATAAGGGGTTTTCAGACGTACAGACCTGGCATTGGCTTGCTTGGTAAATCAAGTACATTGCAGTCATGTGGTAGAGGAGTTTTAGAGAACTATTTAGATTGTGCTTTGAAACCAAATATTTCAAGGCCTTGTAGGCAAGCATGTGAAGATTTAGGCAACACTGTATAAGCTGATTTCCTTGCTACAGTCTTCAAGTGCTTAAAAAAAGAGTGGTCTGAGACAGTACAGGCTTCTTCTAAACTATATGAACAAACACCTTCCCGTTCTACTTCCAGCATCTGTTTTTCTTACTAGCTCTTCTATGTCTCTTTTTATTTTCCAGTCCAAGCCATATATATTTGACCGTGTATTCCAGTCAAACACGTCACAGGAACAAGTATACAATGATTGTGCTAAAAAGATTGTCAAAGGTAAGGTGGAACAGCACCTTTAAGGAGATGTCTCATATTTCTGTGCATTTTAGTGTTGAAAACAGACTTCTATTGCTGCCTTTTACCCTCTGAATCTTTAATAAGAGCCAACGTGGATCATAGCATGATAAAATCACCCTGTAGTTGAGCTGTTAAATTATGTCAGTGCTTAACCTGCTCTTTCACTTGATTGCAACATTGATAACATTTATCTTTCATGTTTTGGGAGGTTTTTTCCACTTCTCTGCAAAAGATTGACAAAAAAATTGTCAGAAATTAATCAAAATACCTCTAATGAATAGGTCTGGTGGGATATTTCACCTCTCAAGTTTCCTGGTGAAAACATTCCACATTTGTTTGTTTGTTTGAATACAAGAGGCAAGGAAACTTGTGAAATCAGGTGTATGCTGTAGAACTTTAAGCTTGTTTATTTAATACACAGTTTAAGGAGGGGTTTTTTTAATGTGATTTTTAGCTTCACAATTAGGAGTTTAAATGTGAGTTGTTATTCATTTTGGGGTGTACAGTTTCTCCAAAGCTGAATTGTCAGAATTCACCTGGTAACTTCAGAAAATCAAGTCTTATCACAAAGATTACACCAGAGTAAGTTGCTGTAGTAAGCAATTAGCCAGTCTCCTGAAAATAAAGTTGTGTGATTTCTTGAGGAGATCAGTAATAAGTTCTATCTGACAAAACTTTCAAAACAACAAAGCCTTGTCAGAACCCCCCTGGAATATCAACTGTTAATGACAAGAGAAGTTTTGGTAAATGTAGGCTTTATTTGGTCATTAGGAAAGTGAGTTTCTGTGGAAAATCCATGCTGCTGCAAGTATTTAACTTAAATAAGAATGATTACTATAATAAATTGGCTCCTTAAAAACTGGAGTTTGCCAGGAATTGTAATGCTGCCCGTTTTGTCCATCTAAAATATGATCTCTGTTCCTGTGTGGGGCTTATTTAGGCTGTGCTACGTCAAGTGGCAAATGAGCTCTAGTGGTGGTACAGATGGATTACAGGTATGATGGGGTGGCAAAGACTTGGGAGTATCTCATGCTTGTTGTTGGAAAATAAAAGTTTGCTTGCAGGATGTGATTATTCCAAAGGAACTGACTTGTAAACAAAAGAACCCACCAGCCCCTCACCTCTCAATCTAAAACTTCAGGTTGCTTCATCCATAATTTGACATATAAGCTTATGACCAAAAAAATAAGATGCTTGAAACCTGTGGCATAGCTTATTCTCTTCCCAGTTGGACAAGAAAACTTTCCTGAAAGCAGAAAATATCCCAGCATTCTTGTGTATGGTTTCTTCTATGTTATCCAAGACTGTGTTCAGCCTGGCAGTTGTACTGATTTCCTTTTTCTGTCTCTGAAGTCCTGGTTTTTCCATTTGTGGGAACGGGTGCTTCGAAAACGCAGTTGGTGATGATTTAATGCATCAAAAGGGGTAGGGAGGAACATCCTCCCTCCCGCCAACTCCAGCACATAGAGTTTCCAAACATTGAATGATTTAGCTTGCAGAATGTTTTAGGAACTCCTAATTTTGCATTCTATTTCATGTGACTTTCCTTTAGAAGAAGGAAATGAACTCTAATGAAAATAATCTTTCCCTGTAGATGTACTGGAGGGATACAATGGTACAATATTTGCTTATGGGCAAACATCATCTGGAAAGACACACACTATGGAAGTAAGAGATATTAAAATAATTTGCTTCTTAATGTCACTGTCATCTCTTTTCATCACTATAGCCTTATCTTTCTAGAAATAAGATGTCTGCTTGTTTTCATCTTGCAGTTTTAATGGTTTTTTCCCTTTCCATTGCAACATTTCAATAGCCAACGTGGGGGTTTTTTTAGCACTGAAAATAGCAATTACTGTGGGTTTTCAGCCTTCAATAGCAGGATGAGAAACACACCAATAATGTTAATAGTACCTCTTCATTTTCAGTAGTTTGGGAGATTTCTGAGGCTGTTCTTTCACTCCTGGCAAATTCAGGGGCTTAAGTTAAAATCAAGACTTTCCTTTATAGTGCATCATACCTGTCAGCATTTTAAAACTAATTTGCCTGTTAACTGCTTGTTTTGCTTTCATATATTGTTTGTGATGTTGGATTCAGTAGGGTTGTTTCATTTTCTTATCTTTTTCTAATAAGGGGAAGCTTCATGACCCAGATGGAATGGGCATTATTCCAAGAATAGTGCAAGATATTTTTAATTATATTTACTCTATGGATGAGAATCTTGAGTTTCATATTAAGGTAAACTTCCTCCTTGTTACTTATTTAATCTATATTCTAACTAGAAGTAGTCTGTGGTTAAATGTTCTTTATCTGTTTCAAATGCCTGTAACTTGCAAAGTCTGAATGTGAGTTATTTCTGAAGTAACTGACGCTTTGTAAAGAAGAATTAAGTTAACACTTTAATCTTGTTTCCATTAAACATTGATGGTAGCTATCCTGATAACCTATGGCAGTGCTGATAGTGTTTGAGGCTTTTGATCAAAATAGTTTCTTCTTAAAGGTGTATTTTGGTTCAGCCTTAAGGACTTGAGCTAGACGTGGTATTATGTGGGAGGTCATAATAGTCATGCTGGGTCCTTCTGATGAAAAAACAAAGCATGTTTGCTTTCTAATGCTGTATCTTTATTCCCCTTCCCACTTCTAGGTGTCGTATTTTGAAATATACTTGGATAAAATAAGGGACCTTTTGGATGGTAAGCCTTTTATTTATATTGAACATAGAAATTGTTTTGGAGAGATATTAAAAAAATAATAATAAAAAAATCTTATCATGCTACTGAGATAGATATGCAGCATTCTAATAACCTATCCATAAGGATATGTTAAAATGAGAAAGCATGAACCTAATCTACATAACATTACTAAATCTACAGTAGTGGTTGTTTAATGTATATTAAGTTTTTATAGTGTTCCTGAGAAATAACATCTATAACACGTATTCTACACAGCTTATTGTGCAAAGAAATCCTATATACCTTTTGAACTTTTTATCTTCCAGTTTCAAAGACCAATCTTTCTGTTCATGAGGACAAAAATAGAGTTCCCTATGTAAAGGTGAGCATCAATCCACCCCATTTTTCATCTTGCACTCCTGGTGTACAGCACTTACCTCTGGCTTCTTGGTGTGGTTGGTTTTTGTTTTGATTTTGTTTTCTTACAGGGTTGCACAGAGCGTTTTGTATGTAGTCCAGAAGAAGTTATGGATACTATAGATGAAGGAAAATCAAATCGACATGTAGCAGTTACAAGTAAGTGTTACCTTTTGTCTCCTTTCAGGGCTTTACTGATTTGCTTCTGCTATGCTTTAAAAAGTAGGGAAGGCAAAAACAGTGAGCTGAATAATTCAGATTTTTGAAAGGGTCTAGCATAAGCAGTGTCAGCACGTCTTTCAGAAACAAATATTGCAATTCATTAATTGTTAAATGATGTTACTTGAAAGGAGAAAGTAGGAGCTCTCAATCATTGGAGAAAAAAGTGTAGTTCTTCATGAGGAATAGTGCAAAAATCACAGTTTGTGGAATCTGTGATAAATAAGACGCTGTCTTGTCTCCAGTTTGGCCATTGGCTTACATATTGTAAGAAAAGCTGGTCAGAATATCTCTTCGGACGTGCTGCAGATTTAAGCAGCATCCCAATGTCCCAAGCTTTTTGGCCTGTGGCTTGCAACTGATTTGCAAGGAGCTGTGTGAGAGGTCTGAATTCCCTTAAGCAGCAGGATTAGGAAGTGACAGAGGGTTGATAAATAAAGGCAAGTGAGGTGCATGCAAAATAATACTTCAGTTCTTGGTAACTGAAGTGACTGTTGGAAATCTCTTGAGCCAGTTTGAGGGTTAGTTTCACAGTCTTCCTCTGTCTGGTTCTTTGTTCAGGAAAAGAAAAAAAATATATAGTCATTAAGAAAATATGAGATTTCTCCTTTATGGTTAAGAATCAAAATAAAAAGATGATGTTCCCCTTAAGGATTGACTCAGGCCTGCCCTTTCTCTTCATTGCTTCTAGGTAGTAAGGTTCTGAAGTGTGGACCAGACTGACAGAGATACAGTGGAAAGTTGGATAGAAGGATGTTACTCTATGCTGAGCTGCTTCTGTGGCATCAGTAAGCTGGTCCTTTTAGGCCTGTCAGAGGTTTATGATTAAAAGGAAGAAGAAGGAGGCAGATGTTGTCATTCAGATTGCAGTCAGCTCAAATTTTGTTAATTAAAATAACTCTATATTTTCAGTAAGTCCTTGTTTACATGTTTCACAGCAGAGGGGGCAGTAGGTATTTGAACAAGAAAGGGTGAAAAGATTAGGCCATCTAGTTTAAATTTTCACTAAAGGATAAAAACGTGATACATTGTAAATCTACAAAATAATAAATGAAAGCATGAAATCCATAGCTGACAGGGTCAGATATTAGCAGTGAGCTTATGTGGTATTCATAAAAGCCTAAGGGAAACTCAATCTTTGATACTCAATTAGCCAATACTATTGGTTTTGCTGCTTTTAGTTTTATTGTCATAGAGAGATTACTCTGTATGGTTTCATTAGCTTCAGATCTATCACTTCACTGTGGGAAGGTACTGGTTTGTGAAGTTAGTTTGGTTCTGTGAGTATTTTTTGACAATTTCTATATTTTTGGCTTACAGATATGAATGAACACAGCTCCCGAAGTCATAGCATTTTTCTTATTAATGTAAAACAAGAGAATACTCAAACAGAACAGAAACTAAGTGGAAAACTTTACCTTGTGGACTTGGCAGGTAGTGAAAAGGTAATTCTAAATTTCTTTTTCTGCTCTGAAAAACTTGGGTTGTTTTGTTGGTTGTTTTTTTTTTTGCAGTCAAATATTCTACATTAACATAATACTGATTGTTCAGTTGTCATCTCTGAAGTGGTTTTCATTTTTCCTTTTGAAATGAGGTTTCTGAATCCTAGTCTGGGTTGACACTGGTTGTGTCCGTGGCTTCCAGCAGGGAAGGAGATACAGACCTTTTTGCTTCTTCTATATCACTTCTTATAGGCTGTAATTAACCTTTTAAGAGCTCAATTTTTTTCATGTTCTTTTCTTTGCTTCTGGGTTTATCTCCGTCTTTGTCTCCAGCTTTTTTCAGTCCTTTCTGCTTGCTGTTGTCTTTTCACATGTCATTGTTCTATGGCTTTTTTGTTATTAAAACAAGAACAAAGTTAAGGAAAAGGACTGTGTTGCAGGTCTCCTTTCTCTGTAGCTTTGTTCTTTTCTTTCTTTATTTCAAACTTTGCTTTTGTGCTTTTCCTGGTCTTTTTAAAATACAGAGTTTTCTTATGCCTTGTCTTGTTTGATTTCAATATAGGCAAGTAGAATTGCTTAATAGTAGTCATGATCACAGCTTGGTGAGAAGAACAGTAAAGGGAAGGTTATAGAACTGTAAGTCAAATTCTGCCCTTGAGGCAGAAAACCTAAAGCAAATGGAATGGTGTCAGGGTAGATTTCTTCCACATTTCTACTGATATCTGCTGAAGTTCCTAGAGCACTCATGTAGATCAGATTCAGCCTCTAAAACCTGTTTTCACAAATTCTTGCTAATAAAGGCTGTAGTATATTTTCTAGAGGGGTTGTTGTGTAGTTTCATTGGGTTGTTTGTGGGGGTTTTGTGTGGTGAGGGGTAGGGGGACAAGTGTTTTGGTGTGTTGTGTTGTTTGGTTGGTTGGTTTTGTTTAAGGGTGAGCTCTGGACAAATGATTCATAACGCTTATTTCCTCTTACCTTAAGGAATTCAAACTCTTTTACAAACTTCAAACAACTTTTGAAGTAATTAATTTGATGGTCTTTTTTAACTAGACATTTCTCTTCTATGAAAAAGTGTAATTTGCAGGCAAAATATTCACTTCAGTTTAAAAAAATCAGAAGCTTCTCAGCCACTGAGTTTTGAATGAAAAACTGATGGTGAATCGGGCAAAGAGTGAGGACAAGTTTGCTATTCTAATCCAGCTAGTTTATGAGTACCTCAAAGTCAAGGAGACTGACTTAAAAGCACAAAAAAATACTCAACTCTTACATTAAACGTGGAAGGTGTTTTTGAAGATGCATTTAGTAATTTACTGGAATTTTGTGCAGGTTAGTAAAACTGGAGCAGAAGGTGCTGTGCTGGATGAGGCCAAGAATATCAACAAGTCTTTGTCTGCTCTTGGAAATGTCATCTCAGCTTTGGCTGAAAGCAGTGTAAGTGTTCTCTTTTGTATTTTTATCCTTCAAGGTTAAAGGCTTTCATCTCTGAAGGTGATATTATGCAAAAATTCTTTACTGATGTCAGTAATATGCATGGAGACTTTTAAACTAATCCAGTTGCAGCAGTGCATTGCAAATGGCCAGTACTCTTGTACTGTGTTGACACTGGTGATTGATAAAGTTCCATTTAATGTTAATCATCCCACTAGAAGTTTTCTTGTGCTCCAAAAGTTCCCAAACATAAGCAGTGCAATTTTATGTCGTCCCGTCAGTGTTCAGTCTTAGGCTTGATGAATGAAATTACCTAGCAAAAATGTAGCTGTTATTTCAACACATGAAATAGTGTGTCTGAAAAACCATGACTGTTTCATTTAACCATTTTCTTGGTAGACTTATGTTCCATATCGTGATAGCAAAATGACCAGAATCCTGCAAGATTCACTAGGGGGTAATTGCAGAACCACCATTGTTATTTGCTGCTCTCCATCTTCATACAATGAATCTGAAACTAAATCTACTCTTCTGTTTGGCCAAAGGTAAATGACTTGGTATTTTACTCTTACTGTGTTTAAAAATAAGTGCAGAAGGAGAAATAAGGAAGCTACTCTGTTAAGATTCCTGAACCAAATTAATTAGAATGTCTACTTTCTTTCTCTAATTGTTCAGTGCACATGTGGCTAAGTCTTGTGGTCTGTTTTTATCTCCTGTTATATAAATATCCTTAAGCTGGGCAGGATCCTGAGGACTGTGTATTTCCAGGAGGACAGCGTATATAGTTTGGTTCAAAAAGTGGCTTAATGTATAGTCTTGGAGGGCAATTGATACTATATTTTTTGTTTTCAAGTGGAAGGAGGGAGGAAAGAGTTCTCCCCTGGGAAACTGAGGGCAGAGCCTGTCCTCTGCCACCTTTTGATAAGATGTTGAATTACAGCTTCTGCTCTGTTTCCTGTATCTTGCATTCCAGTAACATTTGAGTTCGTACTTCTGAATTCCTGTGTCATTTGTAATTGAATTTATAAGAAGCCATTTAAATATTGGTATTTTGTTAGGTATTTCTCTTTTATCACTCTATTATTAATACATCATTGTAATACTCCAGTTTGTGACCACCAGATATAATTATTTCACTTACTAGGACACGTTAGGAAAGCTTTTAGCTTCTCATTTAGTTCCCCTTGTCTTTTAGGTTCGTGTACATCTTGCACTTTAGTTCAACAAGACAGTTTGCATCTGGTCTTTTCAGAGGAGCTTTTCATTATGGAAAGTAGACCAGCTGACTTCAGAACTTCTTAAACTTCTGGCAGATATGAATAGTTAACGGGTGTGGAGTAACAACTGCATTCCACAGGAGTGGAAGTTTTTTGGTCTCCTTTTAGGGTCTAGGAGGTCTTTTCCTTTCCCCTTGGTATTTCTTGAATGAGCTATCGGGGAGTGTCTTCCAGCTCTGGCTCTGTAGTTGCACAGCCTTATGCTCTGGACTTCTTGGGCTGCCAGAGTATGCTCCTATCTCAGCCACCACAGTCAGTCTGGTGTATTAATTCAGCTTCCCAGGGATGTTAAATTTATGCTGAAACCCTCAACTGTAGTAACTGATGGCTGGAGAAATAATAACTGAGGAACTCCTGTCTTCCAGTAGTAATTGCTCCCAGTAAGGCTTGGCAGAAAGATGTTTATAGGACTCATACTGGGGGGTATGTGTTAAATTACATTTTGAACTACCTTTTTTTCCTGGTTTGATCTTTGAGAGGAGAGTAGGAGGCTATACAGAAAAATTACTTGTGTAAGTGATGTATGGCACTAAATGAAAAACTATATGTTAACTTAAATGAAATTATTAGTGCCTGTAGTTTCATCTCCAAAGTTGATGTCTTTGGATGAGGTTTGCCTGACTGAATGTAGCAAATCACAGCTGAACTTTAAAGCTTGTACACCTTTTTGGTTAATGGTGATGTAGTAACTGGAGTTTTAGGTTGAAATGAGCTGTTTCTTCAATGAGCTAGATGGTTTTCACCGTACAAGTATTGCTTTACACCCTGAAAGTATTATGCTCTCCACTGGAGAAATGTTTGCTGGGTGTGGTGAATGCCACCCTTTGTGCGCTACTGTCCTGACTCAAATTCTTTCAGGTGAAAGTATGCACCTGGATTTTTCCAACTCAAACAGCTTGAGATTGTTCAGCCTTCCCAAAGTTTGTTGTGTTGCTCTGTCCGTTAACAGTTGTATCAATTCAGAGGAAAGAATGGTAAGTTGGCAGGGAGTGAAAAATAAACTTCTTGGAGAGGTGAGAACCCTTACACTTTAACCAGCCATATATAGGGATTTTATTTAATAGCCTTGAATGCTTTTCATTAAAAATGAAGTTTGAGAGCTTTTTGCTCTTTTTACGTAGAGCAAAGACCATTAAGAACACAGTCTGTGTCAACGTGGAGCTCACTGCAGAGCAGTGGAAGAAGAAGTACGAGAAGGAGAAGGAGAAGAACAAGACTCTGCGTAACACAATACAGTGGCTAGAAAACGAACTCAACAGGTGGCGGAACGGTGAGAAGCCATTTCATTTCTGTGCTGCAAACTTTAGGCAAGAACAACAGACACTGAATTGGTCTTCAGGATATCAAAATTAACTCAGAGCACCGTGCAAGACAGTAAGAAGAATATTAAAGCTAGGATATTAAGTTGACGTTGGAACTGTCTGTTTTTCACTGTGTTGCGACTGAGCGGCTTCTGATCATCACATAATGGCAACGTGTCTGAAAGTATGTCAGTGCTAGGTCCTTCAACACTTGATTTACTAGCACAGCCAGTGTTACATTCTAAACTTTCTTTTGAGGGAGAAAACATCTATCAATTGTAAATGCGGAAACCAAGTGAAAAATTTTCTCTGGTCTGTTTTTCTAATTCAAATCAATATCACAAGATCTTGTCCTCATTTAAAACTCAAACGTCTTAATAAGAAAAAAAAACCCTCACCCAAATCCCCAAATTGCTGACAGTAATACATGTCTGTTCTTTCTTCCTGAATCATGTCTGGCAGAATACAGGTTATATACGAAGCCTTAAATTGAGGAAAGAAAGAACACAAGTCGTACTTACAGATGTGTTCTGGAGTTTAGCAGCTACAGATGATGATTCTGCAGTCTTGTAGACAACTGCACACATCCTGATGTAAATCTGAGCAAGAATAAGCTCACTTAAATATGCTTAGTAGGATGTGATTCTTTTTTTTCTATTTTTTTTTTTTTAATTATTATTAGTGTTCGGGGTTTTAAAATCATTATGCATTTTAAAATTCTACAGAGATGGTTTGAGGCCACACCTGAAATGTTAAATACAGCTCTTCTGGAATATTGACACAAGATACTGTCAAGAGCCTGTTCCTTCCTTGGACTGCATAAAATCTTTTGTAATAAGACACTACGGAATTTAGTTTAGTTTACCAGAGGAGTGCCTTGATTACTCTGTGTTATTTTCTTCTCTATGTGAAGTTAGTGAAGCGTTCTCATTAGAAAAGACTTAATGAACATAAAAGGTTAAAACTGTAATTGAAAAAAAAAAATGCTTTAAATTAGAAGCAAAACAATTTAAAAGTAAACATGGCTACCTAGCAAAACAGACTGCCAAAGGAGAAGAAGAGATTTTTGTGTCTTAGGGCAAGTTAGGTGGCTTTCACTGTTTGATGTGAGATTTGGAGCTCATAGAGCAGCTGGGTAAAACAATGTTCTGTGGTAAGCAGGAGATAGTTTGGATGACCTAGTGGTTCTGCTTTTACTAGGTGATCATGTGAACTCAAATGCTTATTAACCACGGAGCAGTACTGTTAGTAGGGAGCATGTAATAATAAAATAAAAACTGTACTAAAATTAAGTATATTATTTTCTTCTAAGGGGAGACTGTACCAGTTGACGAGCAGTTTGACAAGGAGAAGGCCAACTTAGAAGCTTTTGCAGTGGACAAGGACATTGCTGTTATTAATGATAAACCAGCTACCACCATTGGAGTAACGGGCAATTTCACTGATGCTGAGAGAAGAAAATGTGAGGAAGAAATTGCCAAACTATACAAACAGCTGGATGATAAGGTATGCCATTCTTTTTTTTTTTTTAATGTAAGACCTCTTGGAAATATATCTTGAGCTACATTATATAATGTTTAATTTGCCAGTCTTCATTTGTTAGTACAGTTTGCTTGAATATTTGCTGGGAGCGTTTACTCTAATTCTGAAGCTCTAGTTAAGAGAAATCAAAGTTGCATTATCTTCACTAAGCAAATATCCTTCCTTAGTTTCTCACCCTCCTTTGCTGAAACTATAAAAAAAAGATCCTGAAAATTCTAGTATCAGTATATGGCAGGGGGGAAAGTAAAAAATGTAAGTTTGAAAGTAAATGTTAATGAGAATCTTGAATGGTATTTCTGCTTTCTGGGTGTAGAACATTTCTAGCTGATTGTTTGGAATAATCATAAAATCACAGAAAGCTTTGGGTTGGAAAGGGACCTTTTAAAAGTCATCTCGTCCAACTCTCCTGCTGCAAAAAGGTTGTGTCCATTGTCCTTACAGGCTCTCTTTAAGTACTGAAAGGCTGCAGTAAGGTCTCTCCAGAGCTTTCTCCAGGCTGAACAACCCCAACTCTCTCAGCCTTTCTTCACAGGAGAGCTGTTCCAGCCCTCTGATAATTTTTGTAGCCCTTCTTGGAGCCAATCCAGAGAGGTCCATGTTCCTCCTGTGCTGAGGGCTCCAGAGCTGGACACAGCACCCCAGGTGGGGTCTCACCTGACCATAGTAGAGGGGCAGAATCACCTCCCTCGACCTGCTGACCACGCTGCTTCTGATGCAGCCCAGGGTGCGGTTGGCTTTCTGCGTTGAGTGCACATTGCCAGCTCATGTCCAACTTTTTATCCACTGGTACCCCCAGGTCCTTTTCCACAGAGCTGCTCTCAATCTCATCATCTTTCAGCCTGTATTGATACCAGGGATGGCCCTGACCCAGGTGCAGGACCTTGTGCTTGGCTTTATTGAACCTCATGAGGTTCACCTGAGCCTACTTCTCAAGCTTGTCCAGGTCCCTCTGGATGACATCCCTTCCCTTGAGCATGTCAGCTGCAGCTCTCAGCTTGGTGTCATCTGCAAACTTACTGAGAGTGCACTTGATGCCATTGTCTATGTCACTGATGAAGATATTAAACAGCACTGCTCCCAGTACAGACTCTGGAGGGACACCACTCATCACTGATGTCCATCTGGACATTGAGCCATTGACCACCACCCTCTGGATGCCACCATCCAACAAATTCCTTATCCACTGAATAGTCCACCCAGCAAATCCATCTCTCCACTTTAGAGAGGAGGATGTTGTGGAGGCTCGAGTCAAAGGCTTTACAGAAGTCCAGGCAGGCGACAGCCATAACTCTTCCCTTGTCCACTGACATAATCACTCCCTCATAGAAGGCCACTAGGCTGGTCAGGCAGGACTTGCCCTTGGTGAAGCCATGCTGGCTGTCTTGAATCACCCCTCTGTCCTCTGTGTACCTTAGCATAGCTTCTGTTCCATGATCTTCCCAGGCACGGAGGTGAGGCTGACAGGTTGGTAGTTCTGGGGTCCTCCTTTCTACCCTTTTGAAAACTGGGTGCAGTGTTTCCCTTTTTCCAGTCACCAGGGACTTCACCTGACTGCCAGGACAGTTCAAGTATCATGGAGAGCTACTTGGCAACTACATCAGCCAATTCTGATGGGCCCTGGGATGTATCTTGTCAGGTCCCATAGACTTGAAGTGCAGTGTCCTCAGCACACCTCAGAGCAGCAGGCTGAGGACCCTCGCTAGCACCCTTCCCTCTGTGTTGTGTCATCCCACAGCTGGTCACAGGCAAGCCTGATATTATCCCACTCCCCCTTCGAGTCTCGTTTAAAGCCCTGTCAGTGAGCCCTGCAAGCTCCTGAGCACAGACCCTCTTCCCTCTTTGAGAAAGGTGAATTCCATCTGGCACCAGCAAGCCTGGTGCAGTGTAGGACATCACATTATCAAAAAAACCCCCTACAATTGTGGTGGTGACACCAGCCATGGAGCCACGTGCTAGTAGACTGCGTCTGTCTGTTTCTTCCAATGTCACTGCCTGCAACTGGGAGAGTGAAAAATCATCTGTGCCCCAGATTCCCTCACCAACCATCCCAAGGCCCTGAAGTCTCTCGATCACTTTTGGAGTACAGATTGCAGCTTCATTTTCCCCCCCATGGAAGATCAGTTAACGGGTGAATAGTCCGAGGGCCGTACCAAGCTAGGGACTTGACTAGGGATGTCCTACAACTATAACCCTCCTTTTCTTCCTTGTGGAGGTGGTCGTAATATGAGGGGTAGTTCTTTCTGACCTTGGAGATACCTCTGGTGTAGGTGGCCCGTCATCCACATCCTCCACTGAGTGGCCTTCCACATCCAGAGCCTCATCCCTGTTGTACCGAGGCAGCTGAGGGGGTGAGATGGGCAAGGAGGGAGTTCACCTGCTGCTCCCTGTGTAGACTTCCCTCCTTCTGCTCCTTTCATTTAGGCTGCTGCCTTCAGCCTGGCATTGGGAGGATACAGGGTCCCGTTGATCTTGGGTGTTTTCTGGTGGGTGCTCTTCTTTCTGTCTCGGGGAGGGCAGAGCTTGGCTCCACCAGTCTCTTTCTTGCTCAGGATCCCTGATGCTTCTTAACCTTTCTACTTCCCCTCTCAGCTCTGTCACCAGGCTGAGCAGAGAGCCCACCTGGTCACAACACACAGAGCTGTTCTCACCACTGCCACCCATTGCCATGATACTGTACCAGAAAAAGGAAAACAATGAGAAAGCAGGAAAATGAGTATTTTGAAGACAGCACTTCTTTTTTTCTTCCTTCCATGAAATGAATATTTTATTGAAATATATTTTAAATTTAAGCAGTAGTACTAAATTTGGAGAAGTGGAAAATATTTTAATTAAATCTTAATTGTTTCTTAGAAATTAGAACAACTTGAAGACAGCTTGCAAAAGCACAGTGTAAGAGTTTTGTCTTTGAAGTGTGGTGTTTTACAAATACAGGCCAGGTTAAGAGCTTACTGAATCAACAAGTGAAATCAAAAGGTTTATTTTTTTTACTTTTATTGCTTTCAGTTGTGTAATTGTCTCAGAATGTGGGAGACTTCAATGTCTAACATCTGCTGTCTCTTAGATTATTTTTCCTGTGTGGTTATTTATTGGTTTATTGATCACAGTCTTACTTCAACTGCAGGATGAAGAAATTAATCAGCAGAGCCAACTAGTAGAGAAACTGAAAACACAAATGTTGGATCAGGAGGAGGTGAGTTTCACTCTCACGTCTTTATTGTGGTTTTGTTTGTCTGTTCTTTAAACAAATTGAAGGTGTTCTGGATAGGTCACAGTTTATGACCAGGAAGTAGAATGACAGCTTACTACCATGCAATGGGTCTCTCTTATTCCTTCTCTAAATGCTCTGCCTTTTCCTTCCCCCCTACTTACACTGTACTAATGGCTAAACTTAAACCAGTTTACCTCGACCTTAAGTATCCCTGAAGATTGAAGGAACTGAACTATTTCATGCAAAGGCATCAGCAGTTGTTTTCCACCTGCAAAGTTAGCAGTTTGTCAAAACTGCAGATCCCTTGATTCACTGTGAGAAATCTGTTTCAAGGTTTACTTTTGGTCAGTTGCTGTGCAGAGAGAGAGAAAGGGGAGGAGGGAAACGTTACGACCCATAATGGAAAAGGAAGTGTCTTTGTGTTACTTCAGAGCATGCTTGCTAGAATATTCAGTTTGTCTGCACTTGTTGCCAGTGATGTAACAATGAAATGGGGAACATACCTATTAATAATGAAGCTGTTAATTTCATTTAGCCAAGATAGTAGAAAGAATAATTCTGTACAGCACAGATTAAAAAAATAGTAATGTTTGTGTACATGGCAAGAAGGAAATGGGTCGAGAACTCAGGAAGTTTGAGCTACTGTTTAATCTTACTTAAATAAATCTCCCCCTTTAGTGACTGTTTACTTTGTCTAGTTATTCGTCAGCAGCTAACGGGGCTAAGTGCTGGAAGTTTAGTCCCTAACCTGTTGACAATTTCAGACTCAGGAGCAGAGTGCAGTGGCTTTTCTTGAGAACTTGCAAGATTCCATGTACGTTTCCAGTTGCTGTCCTTACTTTGTCTTGATTTCTGATCACTTCCACTTTGAAAATACTTAAAAAGCCAAAGAACTTCCTGTCCTTGGCACGATCCTAGACATTAAAAATGTGTGTATAACCTATTGTAGTGACTAAAAGCATTATTAAGGTTCAACTCACACATGGAATTTTCTTGATGCTTGTTTGTTGTTATAAATTTAAAAGAAATCTCTTATCAATATTGCAGCTTCTAGCATCGACCAGACGGGACCAAGACAACTTGCAAGTGGAGCTGAATCGTCTTCAGGCTGAAAACGATGCCTCCAAAGAAGAAGTGAAAGAAGTGTTACAAGCTCTTGAAGAATTAGCTGTCAATTATGATCAGAAGTCTCAGGAAGTAGAAGATAAGGCAAAAGAATATGAGCTGCTCAGTGATGAACTCAATCAAAAATCGGTACGAAATTGGGATAAGAAACTACTGACAGTCTCCAATATAATTTTCCTTGCCTTACCTGCATTTCTTGCTTAAAGTCCTTTAAAGGTTTTTCACAAGGAAAAATGGGAGCTGAAGTCTAAAACTTCTTTAGTTTCAGCAAAGGATGAGTTTCTAAAACTGCTATGCTTCAGAAAAAATGCACAGTGATTACTGACCTTGATAGCTCTCATCTTTTTTTTAGTACCTATGACACTTACTACCTGAAGAGTATACAGAAAAATCATAGATGTCAGAAGTTAACAGTTCCATGAAGCTCTAGTGATCTCACTCAGTTCTGTGTGTCTTTCTCGTGCAGCTGGGCTAAGCCTCACTTCAGAATCTGCTTCTTCCAATCTTGAAATTGCAGTGAGAGTGCTACAGTTTTTCTTGACAGGAATGTGTATTTGCACCCTGTGTTTATGGCACAGAAAATAACTTACCTTGATGCCTGGAAAAATAGACACTTTCTTTTTCCTTTCTGAAAGGAGTAGCCCTGAACACCGAGGACACCTTCCAAAAGAGCACCTGGTTAAAATTCAGATCAGTCCCACAGAATTAATACCATACCACTCCTTACATACCTGCATAACTTCTGAATTGACTGACAGTTTTGGTAGACAATTACGTGGCAGAGTTCAATCAGTTTTAAACAGTAAATACTCCACCCACTATCCTAAAATTCTCAGTCCTGGAAGGGTTCAGCACGTTTGCTGGCATTGCAGGTAGAACTTCTCTGTTCTTGAAGATGAAAATTGAGCAGGTCTGGGTCTTGTAGTGAATGTGGCTTTCAATTTTCAATTAGACTTGACAGAATACTGGCATTGATGTTCACAAGATCATGAAACTTCTCTTTAAATTCCTAACTCTTCTGAGCTGACTAATCTTGGTAATTTACAGTATTTGAAGGTTGACTGAAAGTCAGATTATCTCTGGTTCTTCCTATTATGGGCATTATTTAAATCTTGGTGAAATAGGCTGGCTCTGTGTGTGTGGTTTGGGTGTTTTCCTGGGCTTTTTTTGGTTGTAATCAGTTTACAGACAGTCAGATGATTCAAGAAATTATAACTCATGTCCATTGATTGTCGTGAAGAACCCAATCCACAAGAAAGCAACAACTGCTCTGAGATGTAGTAAGATGAAGACATTTCAGTGTTCTCAGCCTATCACAGCTGATCCATGCAGTAACCATCCTTTAGCATCAGTTTGTATTTTGTGAGCTGAAGGCCTCTGTCTCTGGTACTTTCAGAAGAAATACTCTCACTCTAGAACATCTACATCTTTACTCTATGGCACATTCACATAGGCTGCTACCAGTCTGCTTTTAGACATAAAAATGGGGCATTTCACTAGGCAACCACACGTTGCTGTATTTAAATAAACAGTATGAAACTGATCTAAAAACAAGAGTGTGCTTTGTTTATTAAAGTGTAGCTTCTTTTCCTGCAGGTCACTCTAGCCAGTATAGATGCAGAGCTTCAGAAACTTAAAGAGATGACCAACCATCAGAAGAAACGAGCAACAGAAATGATGGCCTCCTTACTGAAAGATCTTGCAGAGATAGGAATTGCAGTAGGAAATAATGATGTCAAGGTAAGGATTAGGCTGTGCAATTTTTAATGCTGTGTATTGCACACATTTGTTCTGGATAGGTGAGGTGTGGTCAGTTAGTATGGTAAAAATAACCACCACTGGAAGTATCATGTATATTAATAGCTTGGGCATAAGCTTATCTGTTGCTTATGCTGTGACTTAATTAGGTCCCAAACAGTATTTTATTACACAAAGGCAAGAAAGAACAGGAATGTTTTTTTTTTTTTTCCTGAGGTAGTGTTTTCATTCATATTGTTCAACTGATACATGGAATGGTCATAATGAGCAGCATTGTCTTGGAAATCTAATGCTGACCTACACTGGCAATCAGGGTGATACTTTTATTTCAGATCCTCCTTCCATTTATAATATAAGATAAATGTAGAATATCACAGTAGGACAAGAATGTCAGCAGTGTTAGAAATCTATAGTTAGCTGTGTTTCCCTCTTCAATTGACACTTTTTTTTTACCTTTTCTACCCACTTAACCTTTGTGCAAACTTCTACATAAGCAATCAGAAAACTTTAAGTTACTTATTGGTGTTTAAACCCTCTGATTATCAACCAAGGTGGGAGATGTGTGCTGGGAGAAGTTGCTCGAGCTCATGTTTAATTCTGTTTTGTTATCTGAGCTTTCTAAACGTGTCATTCCACCCTTTTCAGCAGCCTGAGGGAACTGGCATGATCGATGAAGAATTCACAGTTGCCAGACTGTACATTAGTAAAATGAAATCAGAAGTAAAAACAATGGTAAAACGTTGCAAACAGTTAGAAGGCACACAGGCTGAAAGCAATAAGAAAATGGAAGAGAATGAAAAGGAGTTGGCTGCCTGCCAGCTGCGTATCTCCCAGGTAAATATTTCTTCACGGTGTATTTCCTAAATGTTCTTCTGAATTCGTTAACCTGCTGGGTGTGGGGGAAGTTGCAGTTTCTGTTTGGCACCTAACAACGTACACTGTGACCAGACAGCTGTGAGACTCAGTTGTATCCTCAATATTCTCTTCCATTTGGATGCTTCTGAGTAATTGTGCATCAGGACGTCAGAATTTCTGCAGTGTGTCTGTAGCCTGATAGTGCTTTTGTAGCACTTGTTTTAAATACTGGGGTCCATCTGTTCTCCATCCCAGGATCCTTTACAAATACAAGTCTTAAAGAAGCAGTGGCTGCTGAGCACTCTGCCTGCTAGTGCAGCAGGTTGGAAGTGGGAGAGATAGCAAGTAGCACAGTAAAAGTTACAGTAAGCTTGCAGATGAAATATACTTCAAATGTGAGAAAGGCCATCTTAAGGCAGTGGTTAAAAAAGATCAGTAGTATGACTTCTACACTTCTGAAAGTTGTGTTCAACATATGCCATTTAATTTTTCTTAATTTTGCTCTACATATGGATGACCATCTTTTTTTTTTTAAATCAGCAGATGCATGTTTCACTGCAGTCTTCTAAATACAGCGAGCTTCTCTTGCCTCTGATAGTATTTAACATTCAAAACATCTCTCCTCCCAAACAAAAAATGTATTTCATTCCAATCCAGAATAAAGAAGTTGTCTTACAGACTACATTATAGATGTACTTCTGTAGTTGTATTCTCCTTAGAGCTTAGCTGGCACCATTTTTGTTTTGAGATCAGGTTACTCATTCAAAAATAAGTTTAAATTGTTTATGCAAATGTAATTGTGACACCTAGTTCCAAAGTAAATGAATCTTTCCATTCTGCAAGCATGAAGCCAAGATCAAGTCATTGACTGAGTATCTTCAGAATGTGGAACAGAAGAAGAGACAACTGGAAGAGTCTGTGGATTCCCTTAATGAAGAATTAGTTCAACTCCGAGCACAGGGTAGGAATTGCTTCCCTACACCCCCCTGTCATATCAAGTGTATAGTGTATAAATATTGAAGAGGAAAAAAAAAACCAAACAAAAATGATCTGTTCTGTTTAGATTAAAGGGCAGGGCTATAGAATAGCTTTTTGCTACTGAACATGTAGAATTGATGGAAAAGCACATTAGCTGTTTGAAAGAACTTGTATGGAGAGCATTGAATGTGCTGATTTAATTGGTCTTTGTGGTGGGAGGGGACTTGTACCAAATTTGAAGATGTTAGGAGGGGAAGGGGAAATTAACTCCATCTTCCCTGTGATCACCTGGTTACCTGACTGACTTGTGTTTTCTCTGGCCCTACTAGAAAAAGTCCACGAGATGGAGAAAGAGCATTTAAATAAGGTTCAAACTGCAAACGAAGTCAAGGTAAGTTAATTTCTTTGGTTTGTTGTGTTGTGGTTTTTTTTTTAAGGTGAAATGTAGCAACTTGTTAAAACACATACTGTTTTTATTAATAGCAAGCTGTGGAACAGCAAATCCAGAGCCATCGCGAGACGCATCAGAAACAAATCAGTAGCCTAAGGGACGAGGTTGATGCAAAGGAGAAACTTATCACTGAACTTCAAGAGTAAGAAACTGTCGTTTTGGTAGCTCTGAACGTCTCTGGGCTGTGTGAGCACACAAGCACTGTGTGGTGGGAAGGAAGCAGCAAGGTTTTCCTCCAGCAGTGACTTCCTAACTTGTGCTGCTTTACTGAATGTCGCGTCTGGCAGGCTTAGTTGATGTGATATTTACTTTCTGTGTTCAGCCAAAACCAGAAGATGATGCTTGAACAGGAACGGCTGAGAGTTGAGCATGAGAAGCTGAAGGCGACCGATCAGGAAAAGAGTAGAAAACTGCATGAACTTACGTAAGTGACAACAGTGCCTAAAACAAATGTGGGGGGGGAACTTCTTCCAAATCTTTAAAAACTAATGCCCTGATATGATGAAGTGGCTCTCCCTGTGTGATGTGCCTATTAGAGAATTTAATTTTTTTTAAGCCATTGCACGGCTTTAATATTTAAAATTGGACGTAAAATGGTGAAAGATACAAAGACCACAACTATTTTTCTTTGTTCATATGGCTGGAGTAATTAACTTCTCAATGTGCTGCAAAGTATTGCATGCTCTGAGGCTGGAAGAGGCTTCTAACAGTTCCCTTGCTCTTCTTTGTTACTTTTTCTTCCATTCCCGTGCTCTTCTTTTAGGTTCTTGTGATCCCTTACTCTTTTGGGGTTGTGTGTTTTGTTTTGTTGTTTTTGATGTTCGTTGGGGATTTTTGTTGTTTATTTGGTTGGGTGTTTTTTTTTGTTCTTGTGCAGTTTAACTAGTTAGGTAGTTCCAGCTGGCTTATTCTTGAGATATACTTCAGTAACTAAATTCAGTGTATTGGTGAAAAGTTAAGGCAAAAATTAGAATTGAATTCTGTTTGCGGGTTAAGTATCCAAGGGGCAAACTGAGAAACAGTTTTCAGCTTCTAGAAATCTGACCATAATTTCCTGGAAATGTTTTTAGAGTATCAGTAGCAACCCCTTTCTGGAATATATGAAGTTAAAAATACATTATATTTAAAACTTTCTCAAAAGTGCATGACTTTTTGGCCAGGTTTAAAACCACACAGTGGCTTTCAGGTTTTTATCACAGAATTTGAAATAACCAGAGAGACCTGATTGGTCTGTACTGGTAGCCAGTAAGCAACACTTCCCCCCCCCTTTTTTTTTTACTCATTTTTTTTTTATACTTAGAGTAGTATAAGATGCCTGGAACTCCTTTTCCAGTGAGGTCTGGAAAAATGGATAAGATTCCGAGATATTCTTGAAAATGTTTTATTATCTCAAATGTTCAATCATTTAGCTGTGAACTAGTAGTGGAACTGGCCAAGTGAGAAGAACTTTCAAGAGGAAAAGAAGATTTTTGGCTACTTTATAGGAACCCTTCATTTTCATGCAGTCCCTGGTCTTCCTCTTCCAACCTTGAGTCAGAAAAGGTCCACATTCCTTGTCTGTAACCTGTTCACTTCAGTAATTGCAATGCCTTGTAATTCTGAGAACGGCAGCAGCGCAGTCAATGATTTCATGTTATATAGGAAGGCAGAAGCTCTGTAAAGTCACAATTATTGGGTCATATTCCTGTAAACTGAGATTGTTGTTAGTGATGTTAACTTTGGAAAAAGTGTTGAGGGTGAGGTGGTAGAACAACACAAAGTAAAAATCCTCAAATATCACCTGATCAGAGCTAAGAACATTCGTCAGATAAGATCTCCCCAAGTATTCATCCTGAACCTGACTCTGAGTCTTTCTTTCCCTATTCTAGAAACTTAGAACTTAAGCATCTGAATATATTTGTTTGTATTCCTTCAATATTAAAAGTACTTCTCTCTTTTCCTCCTGCAACTTCCCCACTTTCACCCCCCGATATGGATTTCTGAGTGTGGTTTCATCTGTTGGTTACATCTTTAATGGAGGACTCAACTGAAAGACATTTTTCATTTGTACCATGTAGTGTTTTATCACTCTAGTCTCCTAAGCCATGAAAGTTGCCAATTTGGCTTTGATGTTTCAGGATGAATTTGTTCTTTTTTTTTTTTTTTTAGGGTTATGCAGGACAGACGTGAACAAGCAAGACAAGATTTGAAGGGTTTGGAAGAGACTGTGGTAAGATAGAATATATTCCAAAGCAAATGTCAATACTTGCCTTTTCTTTTTTCCCCCCTTTCAGAATTTTTTTGTAGGGGTTTTTGGTTTGTTTGGTTTTGTTGTTGTTAGGTTGTTTGGTTTGTTTTTGTTTTTAATTTCTTGTCCTTTACTGCAGGCAAAAGAACTCCAGACTCTTCACAATCTTCGGAAGCTGTTTGTTCAGGATCTGGCTACTAGAGTGAAAAAGGTAATGTGGTGCTGTAGTGAAACTTGGGGTTCCTGAGAAGGCTACATAAATTTCAGTTTAGAACTAAACCAGGAATTGATCCTTATGCAGTGTATCTTCTCTGGCTTGATCTTAATATGCAAGTTCAGATTTGTGCTCAGCCTCCCCTCCCTCTCCCCATGCCTTTGTTACTGCAGAGTGCCGAGATTGACTCAGATGATACAGGAGGCAGTGCTGCCCAAAAACAGAAGATTTCCTTCCTTGAGAACAATCTGGAACAGCTTACAAAGGTTCACAAGCAGGTACAATGAGACTTAATTCCAAGTTTTAATTGAAGACTAACTATTTTGGGGTTTCATTATAAAACTACCTTATTGTGAAAGTGACTAGATGCATGTTGGTCAGAAAGTAACTTTTATAATTGAATACTTCTACATTTTGAGTGTATCTCAATATAAAACAATAAAGTTTTCCTGTGAAGTAAATAGCTATTTTAAGTACATGCAGGTGTGTAACAAAACAGCTGAAGAAGATCCAAGTCAGTGTTTAGAGTTAGTAAAGCAGCCTAGTGGGGATGCTCACCTGGCTCTGCCTGAAGAGGAACGTAGACTGTAAGTGCCTATGTTGGGCAGTAACTGGTTTTTCAAATGACAGTCTTACTAATGAGCTGTTAGATGTACTAAAAGCTTAAGCAAAGGTAGCGTAGCAGATAACAGGAGGGTGCTTGGTTGTCTCTCCCTGTGAAGAGAGATACCAAGGAAAGAATTGATTCTGGTTTTGTAGCTGGTACGTGATAATGCAGATCTTCGCTGTGAACTTCCGAAACTGGAGAAGCGACTTAGAGCTACAGCTGAAAGAGTTAAAGCTTTGGAGTCTGCACTGAAGGAAGCTAAAGAGAATGCTTCTCGTGATCGCAAACGGTATCAGCAGGAAGTAGATCGTATAAAGGAAGCTGTGAGATCTAAGAATATGGCCAGAAGAGGACATTCTGCACAAATTGGTTAGTAAAAAAAATCCCTTGCCCACTAAATCTTCATCGGTCTCCTGATTTTGTTGCTCTTTGTCACATGTGCATCTTCCCACTCCAGTTGGAACTGCGTGGGTGAACATGATGCATTTTCTGCCATGAGTTAAATTTTGGTTAATAGGCTGTAAGTATGGGTTGGGTCTTCTTGGTTGGTTTGGGTTTTTATTTATCTTGGATGGGTTTCTTCCTGGTAGCTGGATTTTTCTACATGCTGAGAAACACCAACCTAGGATTCTAGCCTGAATGTGTGTTCTGTTTCCTAGAACAAAGCAACACACAATGTTCATCTGTAGTCTGTAATACTCTCATTCTGTTCCAATTTCTAAGAGTAAGTAGGTATTCCAAAGCAAGGAGAGAGATTAAGCCATTACCTTCAACAACAACAGCAGCAAAGTTGTCTTGCTGTCTCTTGATCTTGTAGGGGAGAGGGGCAAACAGAAACCCACAATTAACATCCGAAGATTCCCAGTTACCTTTTTGATTCTTTGTTCCAAATCCTAGAATACTCCACAGTCCTTCCTAGGTGAAAAGAACTGAAAACCCAGAAATCTGTAGCAGCTGGTAGTGTTTCTTCCTGTGTGGTGAGAAGCCAGTCACATTCCCTTGGTTCTCCACCTTCCATTATGCTGTCGAGTGGTGAGAGCCAAGAGGGTGTGTGGCCCGTGGAGGACTTAACTGTGCTTATTACATTGTTGTTGTAGAAGTAACTATGTGTTCTCCAGCCTTTTTGTTGTCCCCTGTCAGGACTTTGATAATCCATATACTTAAATGCTACAGCAACTTCAGAGAGCATTGCAGTTAAACTCTGCTCATATTCTGTAGGTCTGCAACAAGTTGTTGCAGAATAAATTTATTTTTTTCTTGGTCACTTCAAGTAGCAGCTTGAAGAAGCAGCACTTTCCTGTTTTATCTCTCTCTCAAGTGATCTCCAAGAAGACAAAGAGAATTCTCTAATGAGTTTACCACAGGTAGAAAGCCTCTTGTTCTTAAACATCAAGATGAACTAGCTTGTGTCTTACTGGAGATCAGCTTCCTGTAAGACAGAAATTGAGCAGTGTTTCTCTGATGCAGTTGTTACCTGTATGTATTTTAGCAGGTAAGAGTGGATATAAAACTTCAAATGCTTCTGTTTAATATTACACAACTTTGTAAAGGCATACTGCTGTGCAGGTCCCGTTAAGAGCTAATGCAAAACTGATTGAGAATACAGTTTATCAAAGTGTGTGCAGCTTGTGAATCACCTGTCAAAACTGCTGGCTTTGAATTCAGTAGTAGAGCAAGTTTTATAGTGTCTTAAGAAGCTGATGAAGCCACGTTACCTGTGGAGTCATCAGTGCACAAATCCACTTGCAGAGGAGGGTATCTCGTGGCTTATCAATCAAATAGATGTGGGAAGCACAGCAGGGTAGAACAATCCCCTACAGGAACACGACCCTCAAGAAACTCTGTCCAGCAACACGTTTGATTTGAGTTCTTATTGCCAAGAAATAGGACTCTCACAGAGAAATACATTAGGTGGGGCAGATAGTGCACGTGAAGATTGTCGTTATCAAAAGCTTTGCTAGCTTTAATTCCAACAGGGACAATAAAAGCAAAACCTGGTCTGGTTTTCAGGGCTGGTTGTTGTCAACACTAACCTGTGTTAGTGTCAACAACACAGGTTGACATCTCCTGATAATGAGAATACCTTCTCCTAAACTTGTTTTCTTCAAAACACATTCAGTTTTGATGATCACATTTGGGATCCTGTAAAATAAAGCGTTAGCAAATCCGAATAACCAAAGGTAAAATTGTGATGTGCATGTTTGTAAGTCGTGTTTCTTTTCCTGCAGCTAAGCCTATCCGTCCTGGCCAGCATCCAGCAGCTTCTCCCACTCATCCAAGTGCAATTCGGGGTGGAGGTGCGTTCACTCAGAACAGCCAGCCAGTTGCACTGCGTGGAGGTGGAGGACGGCAAGATAAAGTGTAAGTTTCTCTTGTAGGATGGGGTTTTTTTAAGTGTGTGATTAGACCACTTTGCATAAGTTTTATTACAGTTCATTCTGTAGCATAAAAATCACTCGAGTAATCAGATTAGCTTTATTACAGTTCATTCTGTAGCATAAAAATCACTCGAGTAATCAGATTAACTTCAGATTAACTTCCTTTTTTACAGAATTTCATAGTTAGAACACAGTGTACATGTACATCTGACTAATGCTGCTGCTGCTGCTTTTGTTATAACATTAGTGTTGGTTGTAAAATGGTAGTTCTGTTCTGAAATAGAACAAAATGTGAAAGCAGTCAATTGGAAATAGCAGTCGGAGCTAACAGCTACTGTTTGGGAAAGGAGTTGACAGTTGAAAATCTTCTGGCTTGCTAGTAGAACTCCAGAATGTGGTTTTCTTTAGAAGCCATTCAGTGATGAAATAAATGACCCTATTCTTATATGCTGCTTATTTGCTGTTCTCGCTACATTTGCAGATTGCTTCACATGTCAGTACTTTGAAAGCGTTTAACGGGACAAAATCTGTGTCTTCCTGCAGTAAACTTAAAATAGTCTCGTTAAAATATAGTTACAGTAATTGAAATGAATACCTGCACTTACTTGAAAATGTCTCTAATCTCTCAAAGTGCCAGACTGTGTGTAATTACTTAAGTTGCTCCCAGAATCACGTCTCTTTAATTAATTAATGTCTGCATTATAGTTGATCTGTTGGTCACCTGATAGCAATGCTTTTTGCTGCGGTTTTAGAGCATTTGTATAAAGGTCTTGTAGGTATTCCCTTCGTTAAGGTTGTCAGCATCTTTGGTTTGAAAATACTCCTCAAAGGACTGTGTGGTACTTGAATCCTGGGTGCTTCTCTTCTGAGGGGCTCCAGAGCAGCTTTCATTAATCTTCTTTCCATTTGTTTCTTTTTGTTAGCTGACTTTGCAAAGCTCTCTCTGCAATTCAGAGAAAATGGGGCTGTAGTGCTGGTTTAGGGCACTGAATTCAGTTCAGTAGTGTCTCTTGGTAAAGAAGAGGTTGAGGTGATATGTACTTTAACCTTGAGTAACTATTTCAGTAAAGCATTTGACACTGTCCCCCCCCCAGCATCCACGCAGCTAAATTGGGGAAGTGTGGTCTGGATGATGGGATTGTGAACTGGTTGAAGGACAGAAGGCAGAGAGTTGTGGTCAGTGGGACAGAGTCTAGCTGGAGGCCTCTATCTAGTGGAGTCCCTCAAGGGTCAGTACTGGAACCAGTACTGTTCAGTACATTCACCAACGACTTGGATGAGGGAACAGAGTGCACAGTTGTCAAGTTCAGCATTCTGTGATGACATTGGCCTTGAATGACCAAGGAGCTGACCATTTATGGATTCTTGATTATGGTGACACAGTGAAATTATTCTTCAGATCTCTCCTTTGTCTACAAAGGCTCAGCTGTCCAATGTAGAGACATTTCCAAGTATGACTGACCCAGTGTCTCTTGGAGAAGAGCTTTCACTCTTTGTCCTGGGGAATTTAAATAGGAGACTTAGCACTGACTCTTGGGCTACGTGTAGATAAATCATGAAGGAGTGGAAAATTGCTAAGTATTGGCTAGAACAACTTGTTAACAATCGAACCAAAGAACTCCCATGTAATATGCTTACAGAATCCCTTAAGCAGTTGTTACACATTCATAGAATTCTTTCAGTGTCAGGAAGTTACCTATTGCAGTAGAAGCAAGCAGAGTTTAGCACTGAAAGGCAGGACAGGGATTGCAATTTATTCCACTTGGTTATTTTTGGAAGAACCTGTCCCTTGGGGAAGTAAAGGAAGAAAACTTTTTTTTTTACCTTAATGATATTATTAAATATAAATTTGTTCTGAGTTTGTGAATACTTAAGTAGCCAATATAATAATTTTGTTCTGTAGTAATCTCTGTTAATACAGATTAATAATACAGATACTAAATATCTGAGCTTATGGCTAGATAACTTCTAGTGCAGTAGGAACATGATGTACTGCTTTAACATTTAGAGACCACAGAGTATTCTGGAACCATTAAAGAAATACAGAAATGGTAAACTATTGCTTCCCTGTGCAAATCAAACTGGGTTTTTTTAGGGTGATTAATGCCAAATGATCTCTTCATTCCCATTTCATCTTCCCAAAGTAAGGAAGTCAAAACTTGGCAGCAGCTTGTAGGTGATACCTGGGCAGTTCTTGCTGGACTGGAAAAGTAGCACCAGTCATGGGAAACAGAGCAGGGTTGTAAGTGGTGTGTGTTTGTAATGTTTACTCCATTAAGACAAGCAGGGTTGGACATCCAGGCAGTTGCTGGTGCAGTAAAGCTGTTGATATCAGACAGCATTGCTTAAATGCTTTGCGTTGCCTCATTTCTTATTCTAAACTAGATGCTTTATTAGCACTTACCTGAGTGCTCTAAGAATTTGGCTTTTAAAAGCTATGTCAGTAGTGAATACAGTCTATTATAAGTGTAAATAACTTGACTTTCTTTGGCCTGTACAAGCACTTAACTGTTATTTTTCTTGTTTACAGTTGCTGAAAAGCAAACGCAGCGTGAGGAGGATTGGATATCGCGTAGAGGGAGTCATTCCATGACAATAATCTCTCCCTTTGGGGACTGTAGGATTATTTTTTGAAAAATGTATAAATTATACCTGGCCTGTACAGCTCTTCCCCCTTCTACAAATTCTGCTAACAGATTTCCCCCCCCCACCCAAAAAAAAAAAAGACTAGAGTGCAATTTTGGCGTCTTGAAAAATGACACGTTCCTTAAAGCGTAGCTCTGCTCATGACACAGTTTGTCTTTCATGTCTTAAATTTAGTCTGCACTGTGCCAAGCTGAATGTACCTTGAGAAACTCTTAGTTCACGTTTTCTAGCTTCATTTGTGTACCTCTTATTGTCTTAGGGTATGTGCAACGGCGTTTAAGTAGGCTTTTCATTTCTCTTGGTTTCACGTAACACTACAACGTCCCACTGAATTACAGCAGGTGACTTACACCAGGTTCTCCTTCGGCAATGCTGCGAGAGCGTTGGAACGCAATTTCTTTGTACAGTGTAAGGATACTGAAGTGTGCTGCTGACAGCTGCACTGCACCACAGAACTCAAGAGTTCAGTATGAACGAGGCTGTCGAACTGTTATCTGATCCGATGCCCGTTTATCGGGTAATTTAGAATAAAATCTTGTACAGTAATAAGAGTAAACCGAAGTTTACAACGACGACAAAAAAAATAGGCTTTGGCAGTGGATGATGCCATCTGTCCTGTTCCTGATTTTACACCCAGTACAGTTTGGTGGAGTGAAAACATTCTGCTTCATTCTGATGAGCCTGTCTATCCTTTTGCCTGTATCTGCGAGGGTTCACTTTCGCTGTTTCCTAATAGTGAAATGAGCACCATCTAAAATTAAACTTGATATTCCACTACAGAAACAGTACTGGAATTTTTGGCTAAGATTTTAACTTTCAATGAAAAAAAACCCCAAAATAATAATAATTCAGCAACTGGCCAATGAATTCAGACACACTGATAAAGGATACAGCTTTTTAAAACGGATGTATCTGGAAATCCCAGAGATGTGTTTAAAGTGCTACCCAGAATTGTACCTGTCATCCATTTGTAAGTCGGTATATGAAATGTCCAAAGTAGTAGTTGTTGAATATTTTTCTTCTCTTGCAATAAAGTCCTGGAAAGTGGCTAACAAAATGACACATGGGGGTTGTTTTTATTTGGTTTTTGAGCTCCAGTGCTCCCACTGAGCTGAATCTGGGGTTTGGAATTTTATAGTATAATTTGCTTAACTTATTCCTAGGGTTTAGCCACTATAATCTTTAGAACAGCCTTCTTCTGGATAGAAGGGACTTAGCAGGTCTTGGAGAAAGAAGGAACTTAATACTACTGAAAGAATTCAGTGAGCTTTCCAGACCCAGTTGGTACCACTTTGTCTTCTGGCTCAGATTTTTTTTTTACTGGGTATTCATCAGTTATTGTGGAAACAGCAGAGACTCTGACTGGACAGTAATTAACTTTCAACTTTTATATTATAAATAGACAAAACATATTTATTATGATGATGGAGTGTAGTCAGATTTTAGACCTTGAACCACTTTTTTTCTATATCAACAGTAGTCTGAATTTTTAATAGTTTGATTTTTTTTAAAGGTTGAGTGTATCAGAAATCTCACTCTTTTGGAGCTTTCAGCTTTTAAGACTGGTTTTGCCCACGAAGGCTGCCAAACACACCGAACTTTCCGTTGTTTTTGAGCACGATTTAAGACAGAATACTGAGGAAAGAAAAATAAAGGAACAGCGACCTGTTTTGAATGAATTTTCTCCTGGTGGAAACAGCACTGTCCATTGTCTTTCTCAGCATTAACTACAGGTTCTCAGATCTTCATTTGTTAAGATGCAATCACGGAAACAAAAAAACCCCACTTCCTTTACAATACATTCAAATGAAGCAGGATTTTTTTCTCATGCCTGTGAATGGGGGGTTTCATTCCTGTAGGTAATTATCATGGGTTTTGGTGCTGAAAATTGCTGTGGTTAAAAAAAAAAGTAAATGGTAACTAGCCTGTAGCTCAGTGTACATCAACTTTTTTTTGTATTTAAACTTCTTTTTTTTTTAAGCTGTTATGAAGTTTACCAAGAACTGCCTCTTAAAATGTAAAATAGAATTAA
>WUAM01000148.1:46737-59580 GCA_024336885.1 Actenoides hombroni
GAGGCTGGTGAGGCTGGGTGGTGGTGCGGGTGGGCGCTGTGCTTGGGGTGCTGGCGGGTGGCCGGCTTTATGTGGTGGGGCGGCTTTCCCTTCTCGCTTTCTGGTGGCGGCGAGTTTCCGGCGGTGGCTTTCAGTTTTGGCTGGTGGCTGCGGTGGTCTTGGGGAAGTGCGTTGGTGGGGTGGCCGTGCGTGGGGCTTTGCTGGGGGGAGGTTGTCTGTGGGGGGTGCGAAAGGGCAGTGGTGGGAACGCATGGGGCAGTAGTGGTGTAGATGTGGGCTTTTTGTGGTTTTCCCTTTCCTTCCCGGGGAAGCTCTGATGCTGTTTGTGTTTCGTTGAATTTCCCTTCCTGCCCAAGCCTTTTTCCTGATGTAATGCTTCTGTATTCTAGGTTTTATTGCTTTCGTTATGTTTGTCATCATTTAATTATTTGTTTTTTTAAATACGAATACATCACATCACTTCTTTTAACATTTTTGGATAGTTGTAATATGTTGAGTTTCTTAGGAATCGGAGCAGCTCCTGATGTTCAGATGTCCTTTGGGGCACGTTGTCTCTGAGTTGAAGCAGTTGGTGAAAGTATGTTCATTGGTTTAACTTCTACAATGTCTTTGGTACCCTTTCCTTGTTTTGAACGTCATCTCGTTGGGTGATAAGTTATTTCTATCCCATTGCTTGTTGACTAATTGATAAGGTCCGGAGAAAGTTTTTTAGATAGGCTGATTTTTGCTTTTTTTTGCTAGTTGAGGATGTAGTTGTGACCACTGTACCACCTGTGGAGGAAGAAGTCCTGTACGAGCAATTGCATCTTTCCAGGATCTGCTGTTTGCCTGGTGAATTGGGCGTGTCTCGTGTGATGTGCTCATCGCAGCGGAACTTGGTTTCTCTCTTGATTTGTGTTGCATTTGTCACTCTTTGTGCATCTCCTCTTTGCATTTTTCATTTTTTTTCTAATAGTCTGTTTTCTTCTGGAGATCTCATGTGCAGTCTGATGCTGCCGGTAGGTGCTGTTCCGAGTAGGTTGGTGATGGCCTTGTCCAGTGGTGCTTTTGACTATGTCGCCAGGAATGAACATCCCATAATCTTCCTGATCCCTCTCCTGGTTTTGTATCACCTTAACTGTAAGGGTAATAGTAACGTATTTATTCTTTCAGCTTTGAATTCCCTATCTTCCACCTTGTTCCATTACCTGTCCTCCTCTGTTTTTATGTCTGCGGAGGTTTTGCTTTCTTCAGGCACCTCAGAGAAGACAAAGCCAAGGAGGTGCTCCCTGCCTGGTGTCACAGGGTGCTTCTGGTTACAGAGAACACTATGATTAGACTGTAGCAGACCCTTGAAGTTCCATCTTGAGGGGTCCTACCGTGTACTTGAATGTATTTGGTGGCACTTGTTTTCTCCCTCTCCAGCTGCGTGGCACATCCTCAGTTGTGTTTGCACAGAGCAGTGTCTTTGGGGTCAGCTGTGCGCGGGAGGTGCGGGAGGGTTTCCCTGCTGCCTGCAGGGCGAGCTGTGGTGCCCGTCTCGTGCAGCTGGAGTTTCCCTTCCTGCCCGGGTGTCTTTGCCCGTGCCCCGGTGCTGGCTGTGGTGCGTTTTCCTTTCAGTTGTGGCTCGCCTTTTGTTTTCATCTCTGGCTGGTCTTGTCTTGTCTTGTCTTTGCTTTTCTTTCCTTTTGTTTTCGTGCTGGAAGGGTTGTGAAGTGCTGTCACCTGGCAGAGCCCGTGGGGATCAGGGCTTGCGTGGAGGTGGCTCGGGGTGTTGAGCCTTGCGCCTTGGGTGTGTTCCTGGATGGACGTGCCGCAGGCCCTGTGTTGGAAGGTGATTAGTAGGGGGAAGAAGGGTTGGAAGAGAGGCTTGAGGAAGAGGAAAAGGGATAAGAATTTTGGTCATCGTCCTCCTCCTGCTGCTGCTGCTGCTGTGGCGGCGGCACTTGGTCCCTGGCCGTGTGCCCCTGTGTCAGGGCTCTCACTGTGTTTTTTTGTGTCTCGTTTCCCGAGGTGTGTGGAGAGCAAAGAAGGTGTTCCCCTTGAGGGAAGGGTCGTGTCTTTGGTGCTGGTGGAGGAGGGTTGGTTGTCCCAGAGCCGTACGGAGGTGGAGCGGAGGCAGCGGATGCCGTTGCAGAGGTGGCTGCAGTGGGCGGAGGAGGAGCAGGTTGCCCAAGCTGCGGTTTTCAGGTGCCTTGGGAGAGGAAGGCTGGCGTTGTGCTGGTGTGAGAGAGGCTGCTGGGCGTTGTCTGAAAGCTGTTGGAGCTTTTGGGGGGGATGTGTGGGAAAAGCTGCCCGATAGCCGGCCTTCTCTGATGGCTGCCTGGCTGGCTCGGTGCAGGGAGAGCCCTGACTGTCGTCTCCCTGGACTTGAGCAAGGCTTTTGCCCTTGTCTCCCATGGCGTGTCCTGGGGAAGCTCAGGAAGCGTGGTTCGATGAGCGGAGCGTGAAGTGGCTGAATGACAGAGCTCCGAGGGCTGTGAGCAGCGGCGCAGAGTCGCGCCGGAGGCCTGTAGGTCGTGGTGTTTGCCAGGGGTCAGCAGTGGGTCCAGTCTGGTCGACCGTGTTCATGTGGGCGAAGGGCCAGGACGTGGCCTCTGCAAGTTTGGGACCCGGTGAGATTCATCGCAGAGTCCCGAAAGAACTGGCCTGAGGATGCGGTCGCCGAACCACTTGCCACGCTATTTGAAGAGTCTTGGCAGCCAGGTGCTGTCCCTGGGCACTGGAAGAAGGGACACATTAGACCCATTTTGAAGAAGGGTAGAAAGGAGGACCCTGAAAACTGTCGCCCTGTCAGCCTCACCTCTGTGCCTGGGAAGATGGTGGAGCAGATTCTCCTAGAGGGTGTAACAAGGCAAATAGAGGAGAGTGGGGCGCTGAAGGACATCCAGCACGGCTTCATCAAAGGCAGGTGCTGCCTGGCGAATCTGGTGGCTTTCTGTGATGAGGTGACTGCCTCCGTGGACAAGGGACGACCTACAGGTGTCATCCGTCTGGACTTCTGCAAGGCTTTTGATGTGGTCGCCCACGACATCCTCCTCGCCGAGCTGGAGAGATACGGGCTTGATGGGTGGAATGTTCAGTGGATAAGGAGCTGTGTGGATGGTGGCATCCAGGGGGTGGTGGTCAATGGCTCAATGTCCAGCTGGAGAGCGGTGCCAAGTGGCGTCCCTCAGGGGTCTGCAGTGGGACCTGTGCTGTTTAATATTCCCATCAGTGACATTGGCAGCGGGATCGAGTGCACCGGCAGCAAGTTGGCAGATGGCACCAAGCTGAGCGGTGCTGTCGAGAGGCTGGAGGGACGGGATGTCATCCAGAGGGAGCTGGATTAGCTGGAGAGGTGGGCCCGGGTGAACCCCGTGAGGTTCCACAAGACTAAGTGCGGGGTCCTGCCCCCGGGTCGGAACAACCCTCACCATCGCTACGGGCTGGGAGACGAGGTGCTGGAAAGGAGCTCTGCGGAAAAGGCCTTGGGGGTGTTGGTGAATGAGAAGCTGGACAGGAGCCAACCGTGTGCGCTTGCAGCCCAGAAGGGCAGTTGCATCCTGGGCTGCATCAAGAGAAGTGTGGGCAGCAGCTGGAGGGAGGTGATTCTGCCCCTCTGCTCTGCTCTGGTGAGACCACACCTGGAGTACTGCATCCAGCTCTGGAGCCCTCAACACAGGAAAAGCACAGACCTGATGGAGCAGGTCCAGAGGAGGGCAACAAAGATGGTGTGGGGCCTGGTGCAGCTCTCCTGCGAGGACAGGCTGAGGAAGCTGGGGTTGTTCAGCCTGGAGAAGAGAAGGCTCTGGGGAGACGTCCTAGCGACCTTGCAGTAGCTGAAGGAGTCTCCAGGAAGGCTGGAGAGGGGCTGTTTACGAGGGCCTGGAGTGAAAGGACGAGGGGTAAGGGGTTTCAATTAGAGAAGAGTAGATTCAGATTGGCTCTCAGGAAGGAGTTCTTTGCATTGAGGGTGGTAGAGCAGTGGAATAGGCTCCCGAGGGAGGTGGCTGTGTCCCCATCCCCGGAGGTGTTCAGGGTGAGGTTGGACAAGACTCTGAGCAGCCTGGTCTAGTTGAGGGTATCCCTGCTGACTGCAGGGGGCTGGACTAGGTGACCTTGGGAGGTGCCTTCCAGCCCGAGCCACTCTGTGCTTCTCTGCTGGTGATACAAAGCTGGGAGGAGTGGTGGATAGGCTGGGAGGCTGGACCTCTGGAATGGTGGGGGTTGGAAGGGACCTCTGGAGATCATCGCGTCCAAGCCAGAGCAGGATCACTCAGGGCAGGCCACCCAGGAACAGACCCAGGTGGGTCTTGAAAGCCTGTAGAGAAGGAGACTCGACAAGCTCTCTGGGCAGCCTGTTCCAGGCTCTGTCACTCTCACGGTGAAGAAGTTTTTCCTCATGCTGAGGTGGAACTTCCTGTGTCTCCCCTTGCTACCCTTACCTCTTGTCCTATCACAGGGCACCACTGCAAAAGAGCCTGGCCCCTCCTGCTTGACACCCACCCTTCAGATATTTGTAAACATTGATAAGATCCCCTCTCAGGCTTCTCTTCTCCAGGCTAAACAGCCCCAGGGCTCTCAGCCTTTCCTCATCAGAAAGATGTTCCAGTCCCTTCATCATCTTCCTAGCTCTTTGTTGGACTCTCTCCAGTATTTCCCTGTCCCTCTTGACCTGGGGAGCCCAGAACTGAGCACAATACTCCAGATGTGGCCTCACTAGTGCAGAGTAGAGAGGGAGGAGAAGCTCCCTTGACCTGCTGGCCACAACTCAGGATGCACCCCAGGATACCATTGACCTTCCTGGCCACAAGGGCACACTGCTGTTCCAAAAACATATAAAAATACATAGGTATGTACACATACATGTGTGTGAACGTACGCATGTACATCTATATTAGGATTTCTTATTCCTCGAGACAGTTACATTCTGCTGAGCCTCTGAGACAGAGACAGCCGTGTGGATGCTCTCTGGTTGGAATGACCTGACTTACACCATGAGAGTGGGGTTAGGCAGGGCTGCTCTCCACTGCGTGTGCAGCCCCAGCCCACACAGCCTGAAACCAGCAGCAGCCCCACCAGTGCCTGGGGAGGCCGTGGCCAGAGATATCCTCCCACTCCAGGGAGCAGAGCAACCATGGGTGAGCATGCCTCTGGCTGGCGGGAAGGGAGCAGCGACCCTGCCCCAGCAGAGCATTAGCTGCTTGAACCGACTGGGCGCAGACTGGGCCCGGTGCCAAGTGTCAGAAAAGCTCACGGTTTATTTAATACGGCCACTTCCAAGGCAGAGTCTGAGTTGGCAACAGCCCTGCCTTGCAGGCTCCCTGCTGTGAACTTGCTGCCCACTCCACGGAGTGCAGAGAGTGTTCCTGCCTTGCAAACGCAGCGGGGTCATCCTAAGGCAGCGAGGGGTGATGCTGCCATTGCTGACAGCAGCAACATCCCAGCCTCTTGTGCCAGGGCAGAGCGAGGGGGCAGCCGGCAGCCGAGGCACCTCGCTGGAAGGTGGCACTGGTGGCTGCTGCCATTTCTGCCCCAGAAGGGAGGGTGACAGGAAGCTGCTGGCTGCCACTTCTCTTTCTGCACAAGCATCCCCAGAGCATCAGTAAAGTGGAAGACCTTGTCCTGTATTCTGCTTTACTTGGAAAAGGATCTATGTCACTAAATACTGACTCACTCTGTAATGAGACTGATATGTTCCAAGCAGCTGCAGGTCTCTCCTACCCTCTGAAATATTCTTGCGGGGGAGTGATGTGGAATAAGTTCCCCTCTGAAATGTTACCTTCATTGGACACGTGTGTGGTACTGTCACTGAGATTACCTCAGACTGTCACATGTTGGAGACTCTGTACAGGGTTTTTTTTTCCTATAATGGCATTTTGTACTGCTAAACATTTTCAACTGTTTATAAAAAATGACAAGCAGACTGACAAATATTGGGAAAGTCTTGCTTGAGACAGGGAAAACAACTCCTGGGGGAAAACTGGTGTTATTGCTCTCAGTTTATGAAACACTTCACAGAGGTCAGACTTCTTTTCTGTGTAAAGATCACACGCGGGGGTACAGGATGATTTTCTGAAAGTCTCAGTACGTCAGTAGCAGAGGTTGAATGTCCAATATTAACTGGGCATTAAATAATTAATGTTAATAATTAAGATGCTTTTGGAGGGGACGGGGGGATAGGGCTGTGTTCAGGCTCAAGCACCTTGCTCTTAGTTTGCCTCTTAAAAAAGATTTGACAACACCTTCCCTCTGCCTGTACAATTCAGCTGTGCTAGCTGAGCTGTGTCCCGACCCTCCCTATCTCCCCTTGCAAAGGAGGGTAGGCTTTTGCACACGGGAAAGGGAATATGAAAAGAAAAGAAACCCAAACCAAATAAACAACCCCCAAACTTCAGGAAAGGGCATTGTGCTTTGAAGGGAACCAGCCTGCTCGCCCACTCCCCGGTGACTCACGTCCTTGGTGGCTGCGCGCAGAGGCCTCGGCACGAACCTGAACCGGGGTGGTGATGGACGGCACAGGCAGCCGTGGGCATGTTTAGACTAAACGGGCAGGTCAGGCCTCGGGTGGCAAGGCCCTGGCACGCATCCATCCACGCATCCATCCACGCATCCATCCGCACAGGGCTGTTCCCGCCTCAAGAGTCCCTTATCACACTCAACACGGCCTGCGTTCACTTTGCAGGCCCTTTTCTGGCTGACAGCGTCCAGAGCGTCAGCTGTCCGACAGCCATAAACCCGAGTTGCCCGGTGGTTTGGCAAGTCCAGAGGTGCAGGAGGTGGTGTGCGGGAGGAGGTGTTGGGCAGGGAGGAACCCGTGGCACCGGCGTGCTCCGAGAGGCCTGTGACTCAGCGGAGCGTGCTGCCGGCCCCGCGGCAAGCGTGGGCACAGGCCGGCTGCCACGCTCCTTCCTGGAAGGAGGCTCCGCTGCCGTTCCTCTTTAAGAATGATGAAATTACTTTGTTCAGAGTCGTATTTCACTACATAAACCTCCGAGCTGGCTGCGATGCCAGGAAAAGTGCGAGGTTAACGAGCCAGGGCGTCAAAATCCGCTCTTCCTGCTTGACAAAAGCACGTATGAATTTCCCTCTCGCGCCGTGACACGGGGATGTACCTCCAGCTGGCCCTGGGCATTTCGCTGGCTCTCCTTGCCTAAGATTCATTGCAATTTTGTACTTCTTGAATGACCGGCTTGGACGGGTCAAATCTTTGATGTATTCCTACCAACCCTGTGTGCGTGAAGAGGAGGAAGCATAGAAGCGCTCGTCAGGACAACAGTAATTAGTTGCAACTTCTGAACTGAAATGCACAATTAATGCTGCGTCACATACCGAGTATCAGTCATGCAATGAGAGGGTTGTGATGGCAATTAGGAATTCCAGAGATTTAGGGCAATTGCTGTGCCAAAAATCCTGCTCAGCTTGTGCAAATTGTCCTAGGCAGTATTAATCCATTGTGCAGCATCATGCAGAGGGACTGTTTGCTTCTCACAGTAACCCACTTGCAACCCAGTCTCCAAAAAGGTGGCAGTTCCTCTCCTCTGGAGAGCATCCCTGGGTGATAACAAAACCCTGAGCCCAGCTGAGAGCCAGCTCTCTCCCTGCTAAAACAGTCAGTGAGTATTGAAGGTCCTCCTCCTCCTGCTCACCTTTCTTCGCTTGAAATCTCCTCTTATGCAAACTCCCAGAGCCCCCTCCCTCCCTCCCTCCCTCCCTCCCTCCCTCATGAGCTTCTCCCCTTCCACGGAGAGTGGGGAATGGATGTGCAACAGGCAGCCCAGGGCCCTGACCTGCTGACCCATTGAAGAGCAGAGGGACAGCGATGGCAGCACCTGATCAGCAGCACTTCCCTCCACCACTGTTACCACCAGGTTATGTGAGCGTCACACACACAAGACTGATAGTGAATGTCTCTCCCTCATGGGACCTGGGAAGACACCTCCTCACCTGTCCTAGAAACATGGAGCATGAAGAGCCCTGCAGGTTCTGTGGTCTGCCATGCCAGACTGGCTTGAAGCCTGAGACCTCTCCCAAAATCCTGGTTTTTTTCTCTCAGAGGTAAGTACACCAGTCTTACAAATGCCAGCTGTCCTTACCTGCTGCCTACCAGTTTGGAAAACTGGTTTCAGACTTGCCCATGCCACCAGAGATGTGTGAACAAAACTGATCTGCTCCCGCCTCCATCCCCAGAGCTCAGCAGTGAGGTCCACTGAAACCCCCAGCTTACACAGCCTGTCCATGGGTATCCTACCTTTCTTGGTACACATCCCAAATACCTGTCCTGGATCTGAGACACCTTTGCAATGACTAAGCTTGCGAGTTGCCTATCGATAATATTTGCCATCGCAAAAGACATCCTGAAGGACAGCTCTGCCTGGCTGATGTCACTGCGTTCATCCTACAGTCCCATCACAGATTTCCAGCATCATAGAGGTGCTGCCAGACTTCTTCAGGTTGGGGACCCAACCTGAGATTTCCCAGTATTTGGGTTTTTCTCAGTCATGGTGAATGTTGGGGCATTTTTATGGGCACCTCCAAACGCAGGGAAAGGCCAGACCAGCTGCCTACTGAACAACGGGGGACAAACAAGTAGTGTCCCCACTGAAGCTGAAGTTTAAAACCATGGCACTTTTAATACACACTTAATAAAAGAGGGAGCTCGGTGCCGGTGCAGACAGCACAGTGCCCAGTGCTTGTGAGAGGGAGGAGAGGGAGGGGGACACTGAGCTCCCCAGTTTCCCATTAGCATCATTCCTGCTCTTTCTTTTCCATTTTCAAGAAAGCAAACTTGTTTTTTTTTTTTCACCAGATGCCTCTCAGCATTACACCACAAACTCTTCATGGCCCGTTAACTGGTTTTCCTAAAGCATTTTGAACTAAATGCTGCATTCAAACTTGTCCCTAAGCCTGCTCATACCAGCTTTTTAAACCTTCCACCCCTCTTACAACATTTACTGCTCCCACTTCAAAAAATAGGAGAGTAATTTCATTCTGCATCCTTTTCACACAGTAGTTGTTATTAAATCCCGATGCAGTGTTATCAGTTGGCTCTACCAGCTGCTACAGCAATAGCCCTGGATCCACAGACCGCTGGTTTATTTTGTTGGATGGAAGTTGTACAGGACTCCAGAAGAACTAAATGTTATTTTCACTGCAGAATTTTACAGGTCACTAGGCTGACACCTGCACTAAACCAACTGCTGTTATTATTCCGAACGGGGAGGCAGCCCCATCCCAGCATTATAAACTAGTTTGAGAAAATTACTGACTTTTTCAGTTCAGCAGCTGAACCAAAATGTTAATGAAAGAAAGAAAGATCAGAGTAAGGGCTATGTAAAATTTTCAGGTGTTTCTTTTAGGTTCAAAAAATCTTTGTCCCCATAAACCATCCCGTCTGATGCAAAGCAAAACATTTTCTTTCCTTGCTTTTATGAAACCAAAAATATGTAGAGGCTCCATACACAGATCTGTTCCCGCACACCCAAATTTATCCCACACACAGAAGGAAAAGATAGCCAAAAGAAAAGGAAAATCAAACCCATCTCTGTCATTTAGGGTCAGTGAAGTCTTCCCTGGCCCAGAAGGGTTGGGGACAGACATATATCTGGGGGCCAAACGCCTTGGGAAAGACAGTTGTTCCTCTGGCTCTTCTCCTCCCCCCCCCCACCCCCAGCAGGTTTCCACAAAACCATGTGAATAAAAGCCTTTGTAAGGAGGAAGGAGAGAGGGTCACAGAGACAAACTGGAGAGGACGATGCCAGCCAGCACCACGCTGGCAAGTCCTCCCCTCAGAAAGCAGCTGTGCCCCCATTGTGCTGGGTGAATGACAAGGCTCTGCCGGGATCTCACGCTGACCCAAAACGTTGCCGCTGTGTCCAATCGACCAAGAAATCACGTCTTGTTCGGGGATGCTCCCCTGAAGAGCTGGGTAATCGCTGCTCCTTGGCTAAACGCTCCCTAATGGGTGAGGTTTCATTTGGAGTAGATGTGAGTCTCCGATGCCTAGGGGTGAGTGCTTTTCAGTGGTGCAAACTGGAAGAGCCTCTGAGGGAGCCGAGCCAAGAGCCTGCAGCAAACCCCATCCGCGCTGGGAAGAATTGTCACCAACGATTAATCATGTGTTTGTTTGTTTGCCTAGAAAGAACTATTTGGGTCAAATTTACGAACGGTTTTGGGATGACTGGAATGCTTTGGGGGGAGAATTTGCAGTGAAGTGAGACGAAACGTTTTCCAAAGATATAATTAGGGATTAGAGAGACTGATCCTACCACATAGTATAATTAGGAGATTATGGAGTGACATTGGCCTGGATTAGACTTGACAGAAAAAATCTCTACCCTGGTATATAAAACCTTCCTTTTTGAAATGGAAACCTGTAAACAAAAGGTCTTCATTATCTGAAACCCGTGTCCTACAGCAATCTCGGGCTGCTAAAGCTTGCATGTTGAGGAGTGAATGGAAACTTGTGCGGTCTCCTGGGTTAGAGATAGAGAAACCCCTGATGGGAGGTAACCACAAGCTCTGTCTGCTGCTTCCCCTTCCCTGAAGGGAAACTGGTCCCAGATGAGCCTCCTCTGGTGTCCCCAGACCTCCCTGGACAAACCTTTCTCTGAGTCCCTTCCGGGTGTCAGCAGCATGGGGCAGTGGGCTTGAGAACCCCTTGCTCAGGCTTCTGGGCAGGTTCTTGCTAGGATCTCTCCTAGGGTTTGGGAAGGGGCTTGAAGGGCACTCCAACCCCAATCCTTCCCCCAGCCCTGGGCATTGTGTGGGAGGACAAAACCACTCCCTTACATGGGAACTGGGTCCGAGAAGGCAGCCTGTGGGCTGGTGGGCAGGGAGAAAGGGAACCAACCTGTGCACAGCCCTGGCATTTCAGAGTTCTGCATCTGCCAAGCCAGCCCCCAGATCAAATGAACACAGATAAAATTGTGAGAATCAGCTACACAGATTACATTCCCCTACCTCCTACCCTAAAGCATTTCTTCCTAAATTCAGTAACTCAAAAAATTTTAAAAAATAATAATAAAAAATATATATATTAGATCATACCTCTAAATGGACGACCAGCAGGATAAGCTTGGTGTGCTCTTAGTACCATCAGCTAATTAACTCTTGCTGAAAGTCAATAAACCACTCCAGTGAAGCACGCCCCAAAGCAAACAGAAAGACCAGAGCTGCCATTCAACCACGGTATTTTTTGTGGTGCCCAGAGCCGTAGATTCCCCGAGGAGAAGAGGGGAGCAGGGAAGCATAGTGCCTTCCCACACTTCCCAGTAGTTTTTCCCCAGGTTTCTTTCTCATGCACTACAGTCACAGCAGCAAGGCTGCCCAGTTCCCATGGCATCTTCTTCTCTCCCCAAACCACCTTTTTCTGTTATCTAATATTAATTCTTCAGCAGAGAATCCACCTTTTTACTGTGTTATATATATCACACATACGTTACTTGCTCACAGCAGTATAGACTGTAAATGTGAGCAACTCTGAGTACTTCACTCCCCTCAATATATACTCTCCAGCACGCAGGTGGATAATAAAATAATGATCAGCATCTTATGGTCAATTAACAAGATCAAATCCGTGGGTGAAAAGCATGTGACAAAAGCCCTGCAGCCTCTGCAGATCTATTTCCTGTTTCTCTTTCTGATGCTCCAAAATCAATGTGTGGTCGAGTTTCAACAGCCTTCACCTCGACGTGCCAGAAAATAAGAGAAGATCTTGACCAAGTCAAAGGTTTTTTTTACTTTGGGGAGCATTGATTTTAACAAGGTCATTTGTCTTCCTCTAGCTGTGCAATCACAGAATGAAAAACTGCAGAATTTACAGAAAATAGAGAGTCATCAGCACATCATCCTGTTAGACTGTGATTTATCTGGAGATGAGTGACTGTCACGTTTCATCAGCCTAGGAAGCTAAGCTGAACCCTGCCTGTGGTCCAGTCATCCTGCTAAACCTCCCTGCATTCACATCAAGCCAAATATCCAGGATATTAAAACCAAGATATTTAAATGTGTGATTTTAATAAAAAAATATTCCAGAACAAGTGCTTAGATTCTCAGCTCCATCTTCTTTTAAGGTATTATTTGCAATTTTATCTCATCTTTATCTAATACGAACCAAACCATAGGCTTGTCTAGTAAATGTAATTGTCTCTCCAGTACATGGTTATTTTCCTTGGTCAAGATTATTATTCCTCTGAGCACCTTACTTGGCCTTTTGCTATCTGACAAGCCAATTAAAAAGTTATTTGAAGTTGTAAGTAAGGAAGTAAAAGGAGATTTAGAACTATAAAAAGTAACCTGTATACTTCTACAAAAGCACCTGTCTGAGGGATATTAAATTACTGCAATGAACAGCCAGGAACAAAAGGCAACACAGCAAATTGGAGCTGTCATTTCATCTCCCTTCTTTTGACAGTGAGCAGTTGAGCTTCAACATAACGACACATGATATGAAAGCATAGAAGTGTCTTTTAAAAGTGTATATTGATAGTCATCTACCTGGGATCCTTCATCATCTACCTGGGATCCTTCATCATCTACCTGGGATCATTCAAAGTGCAATAGATTTATTTTTTTTTTCCCCTGCGTTTGGCCCAGCAGGACCATTAGATCGTTTGTCAGAGGCCACAGAAAGGCTCAGGAGCTCCTGAAATGGGAATGCATCCCTCTGTCCAGTGTGGGTTTTGGTTTCAGTAAGATCTTGAAGATCTTACTGCTCCTGCTTGCTTAGGGGAATTTAAAATGTGAATCTTTTCCCTTGTATTTAGTATTAGCTTAGCCCTGAGAGCAAAATTCTTGTGTACCTTCTTGAATATTGTGATGAAATGACCTGGAAAGATCTGTATTTAAAAGAAAGCCTATGAACTGTGTGACAGCCTAGTT
>WUAM01000148.1:72154-82363 GCA_024336885.1 Actenoides hombroni
GGAATTCATACAGACAGGGGGGTGTGAATCCGGCAATCAGCGAAGCAAAATTAAAAAAAAAAAACTTTTTTTAAAAAAAATATATATAATAAAGTCTATCAATTCAAAGCCAAGATTTAAAGCCAATTTTTAATGGCTCCCCCCCTCCCTTGATTGGCTTCTCCCCAAGTCACATAGTTTTCAGTGAATCTCTTGAAACTAACACAGTGCCTGACATTACAGGGGGTGATAATCTGGGAGTCTGGAAAGACTCCTCCATCTATTTGTATGAAATAAGCAGGCTTGGAAGGCAATGCAACAGACTAACACTGGGATTTTAAAAAGTTAAAATTTTATTTGTATAGCTGGTCTATACATTTGTTTGATTTTTTTGTTTGTTTGTTTGTTTGTTTGTTTTGTTGGGGTTTTTTTTTGGTTAAGTAAAAGTGAGGCTGCACAGCAACTTAAGATGGAAGTTGTTGGAAGGGTACAGTTGGTACTGCCTTTTGGTCTGAGGCTCTTGACATAAGTGACAGGCTTGGGCCCAGGAAGCTCCTCAGCGGCACAGAAGAAAGAAGCAGCACGGAAAGCTGAGTAGTTGCCACCTCTTTGTGGACACTCATCTCTGTTGAGGAGATGGAGACACAGATCCTCCACTGGCATTTCCAGCATCAAACAGCCTCGTGCCTTGCTTTCCCCTTCACACTTGTGCTGTGGCTGCAGCAGCTTCTGTGTGGAAGGAATGTATAAATGAATAGCATAGGTCTTATGGTGGTGATGTGAGGGATGGTATTTGTCTTTGTCCTATAAATACACAAACTTTCTGTTCTTCCCTCCCTGGCTTTGCAATAGGGGTTTAATATCAACTTGTTCGTATAGTTTCAATGTATGGAACAGCGTTGGCACATGAAGCTATATGATGAGACATTATAAAAGATCAATTTAATTTTTAAAAGAGTCCCTATCTTGTTCATCTCTGTTTTGTGAAGCGAGGATGAGAAGATCGCCACTGATTAAATGTATCTGTTGTAACTCTGTTATGACAAAGAAATTATACTGAGGTAGAAGTTTGAAAGTGGTTTAGAGAAAACAGGTATTGAGGCAAAGAGGTTAGGAAGAAGGCAAAACATAAAAGCTACTTTAAGATGATTATGTGTTCTTGCTAAAATAATGAATGAGGCCTCAACCATTTAGTACAAGGAGGTGAAAGGCACCCCCTCCCTTTAGACTCAAACAGGTATGTAGCTTGCCTAAACTTTGTTTCCAGAAAGTCTTAATTTTCCTCATATTGTGCTATTTAACCTTATAGTGGGTAGGACTTGTGGCTATGCATAACTCTAACAGCAGGAATGTACTACACTGATGGTCTCGTTATATGTCTAACTGCCCTTTTTCTTTAGTAGAATTTTATTCTCTCTTTGGCACTGAACTAGTAGATATGCACAACCCAAGTCTGCTACCAATGATGATGACAGCACACATTTATTACATCTCAGTTAGAATTACAAAGAGAATTTGACTGTTGGATTTCAGAAGACTATCCACACGTTTGTAATCCATTTGAAAATTTCAACTGTGCTGAAGGAGTATTGCAGAAAATTTTCTTTGAAATGTGTATCCTGCTTTCCCAGGGTGCTTTTCATGCCCTAAACTTCCTGCTCTTGAGAAGATCACAGGCTGTGTATTGCTGATGCACTCCTGCTTCATAGGGTAAGCAGATCCCAGGAGCACACGTAGGCCTGGGATGGTCCCCTCACCATCCATGGGTAGCTCCTCCATCAAAGCACGTCTCTGAATCCAAAAGCAGGGAGGTCTTAGAGCAGGCAGCTAACCTGAGATTAATCCTGCACCACCGGCTTGAGAGCTGCTGTAAGAGCACGTATCCAGGAACCTGTTAGTCTTAAGTTGATGTAATGGCTATGGAGAATTTCTGTTGATGCTCTCATTTGCTCAGATTGAGCACAGGAGACAGCAGCCTGTCTCTTACCATGATTTATTTGTGTTTCTTTGTTTAACAAATGAAACATTTGTTTTATGTTCAAATATATATGTAGCATTTTAATCTAGATCTATTAAACAGACAACAAATAAAAATTATGCTTTGTGGGCATCTCTCTAGTGTTGAAAAACAGAAGGCTAATGTCTGCAGTAAGCAGTACCATCTAAAGCAGCACCTAACTCTGTTAGATCTCGTAAATCCTTTATACTTAAAGGAGTAGAAATTCTGCTTGCTCTAACATGAAATGTAAAACTTTCTACCTCGAGCAACAAACCCATCTGTCAAAGCTCGTCTGCAAAGCAGAGCTCTGCTGGATGATCTGAAGGGCAGAACACAGCCGTGCTACATTCCAGGCTTGCATTTGTTAGCAAATACTCTTTGGGTAATATTTATCAATGCGCGTGGTTTTCTTTTAAGAAAACCAAAACGAGTTGCATGTGTATGCGCTGAGAAGTTTAGCCCCGAAGAACAAGTTTGAAAAGGCAGAAGGAAATGGAGACCTGCCAAGCTCGTTGGCTGGAGTCACGGACAAGAGCGAGGCCTGTCTGAACTGCCACTCAGTTTTTATTCTGTGAGTTTGCAGGGTTGGTGATTAGAGTGGCTTTCGCCCAATTATGCTGTGATTATTCCGCTGCACTGTAATTGACTGGGGAGATATGCTAATACCTGTCATTTGGGATGATAAAAGATGAGCGGAGGACGCAATGCATTATTTAGCTGGCTGTGTGATAGATGAGGGATGCGCAGAGTGCTTTAATTGCTGAGAAGAGAGGTTAAGCTGAACGAACGGATGAATTAGAAATGAGTTTTTTTATGGCTTGTGGAAAAGTGAAATAAAGGGAAATGTGCTTTAAAACTGTAGCAGCAGAAAGAAGCAAACACAACAAGACAAGGTCTTTTAGGCAGCTTACTCTCTTAATTTAAATATATAAAACAAAACACGGTTTAGTGTTTGGTAAATAATAGTAGCAATAATGATAAGAGATGCTTGGTGAGTTCATATCCTTGCCAAAAAAAAAATCCTTGTAAAAGAAATTGTTTTCATTTGAGGTGATATTTGGTGATTTGGAACCTTTTCAATTTCTGTTGCAGTTCAGACCTTTAAAACCTCATTTCTAAGAGCAGTGGCACCATTTCTGAATAGTGTGCCTTGCATGCATAGGTCAGATATAGATTTACATAAATAATATCACGCACACATATACATATATACGCACACACAGAAAATCTCTCGAGTATATGTGTTATACAGTTAATAAGTGCACAGAGAGAGAAGTGAGATGAAATGAATATTCATAACAGTTGGAGGAGTGTAGCAATACAGTTAGCAAGAGTATACAAATAACTCACAAGTGACAGAGCTCTTACCCTTTGGGTGGGAAGGTCATTAGAAACTGTACCTTCTTTAAAAAAAACCCAACCTACCTAGTGAAAAACAATGCAGGCGACTAATAATTTTCCCATTGTGTCATTCTTTGCATTTACAGAAGGTTTTGCCTATCCTTCAGAAAAATATCTGGAGTCTGTTCCATAAAGATATGTGGGATGGGTTTTTGGGAAGGACTTCCAATTTGCAGTTGGGAAAATAAGGCATCTGTCTGTATTATGATCAAGCCTTTAGGAAATGGAAGAAATTATTTCCAGTGTGGCTGACTTGTCCCCGAACCCGTCTGACTGCTTAGAGGCTGCTACTTGTCCATTGCACATTGCAGTACTTTCCCCCCCCCTCCTCCCTCCCCCAGCCGCAACCCCGGCCCCCCCCCGAACCCCACCCGTCTAAGGGTGGTTGGAGCTGTCACGCTGGGATCTAATCAGAAAAGGTCTCGATCTGTGTGGACGTAGGTAAAGTGCAGCCACTGGCAAGGGGTGGAATGAAGCCCCCTGATGCCAGGGTTGTACCCGCCGTGGGCAGCGGGTGGTCCTGGTCCAGGTCCCGGTGCCGCGGGCTGTGCTGCCCCGGGCAGGGGCGCGACGGGGAGCGGAGGGAGGAGCTGACCTCTGCAAACACCGAGGGTTGCCAGCCTTAGTCAGCCTTCGCTGAGTAAGAGGTGGGAACGGTTCCCATCGGAAATGGGAGCGGGCAGAGATCTACGCGTGGGTATGGGGCGGAGGAGCCTCTCGCTGCCGGGCTGCTGCGCCCAGGGCTGCGGGTCTTCGCTCTCCTAGCACCACGTGGATGCTCTGGGAAACGGTGGAGTGTGTTTCCACGGGGGTATGAAGCCCACCTCAGTCACCCTGTAGCAAATCGGGTTCTTCACCGGAAGAAAAGTGTGGCCTGAGTCTGTTGGTTTGGGTTTTTTTTGTATTCGTTAATAAGTTTTCTTAAGTCTTTCTTGTCAGTGGGGCCATTCGTTGTTGTTAATCTCTTAATCAGGTACTGAAGCTTTAATTAAGATATTAAAGCTTATAGATGTCCTCTGTGGAAGTAAATAATTTCTCATGCTGAGCATTCTCTAATTAGGGTTCTTCAACCATTAACCAAAGTGGGTTACCATTAAAGGTAATGGTAAAGAAAAAAAACCACAACCCCAAGTGAGTTTAGGAGGTTTGACCTGCCCTATCACTTCTAGTATCTATTTACCTACCCTATCACTACTAGTCAACTATCACTGGACTATTACTATCACTAGTTGACTAGTAGCACAATGAAGTCAGTGTCTGAATTATTCTAAGCCCTTTTACAGCAGAGGTTTGGCCAAGGCTTCCATGGCTCTCTAACCTGAATTCTAGGACGCTGATAACAGGGACTCGTGGAAGGACATAACACTTAGCTGTCCCCTGGGCTGCACAGAGGGCACGGGCAGGCCACCTTCTGTGGCACAACAGCTTCATGTAATACAAAATAAACAGAATAGAACTGAAGGCATTTGGATCTGTGAAATCAGGGCCATGGTAGTTGTTTGCAGGCTTGTAGGGTCAACATTTCTACTTGTTAAGACTTTGCTGAGAAAGTTTACCCACCTGTACCATAGGTATGTCTTTGCTTCTCTCCGAGGCAGAGAATTAGAGCTTTGCTTGATCCCGATGATGTGATCTGTTTATCAAACTGTTGTGGTGTTCTGGCCAAGCCCAGAACACAGCCGCTCTCTTTTTTGATCAACATTCACAAATGTTTGCCATTGAACTCGATAATTTTGCAGCTTTGATGAAACAACAAAAATTGTGCTGCTTATTTTTGGTTTCTTTTTTTTTTTTTTTTTTTTGGAAAGGGATTAGGCTGCAACACGGACCTAAAAAGTGGATAGAGCTATTTTAGTAACTACTGGGTTTTACTTAACTTGCATTTATCAAAGTTCTGCTTTATGAAGCCTAAAATGCGACTTAGCGAACCTGTCTTGGTCAAAATTTTTTAAGCATGCGTTCTAAATAGTTACGTGGAGCTGGCAAAAGAGATATGTGAAATCCCTGCTTTTAAGCACTTGGTAGCCCTGTGGGAAACGATGGGCTTACTTCTTTTTCTGGTTTCTGTGTGAGAGAAGGAAAAACAGTGTGAATGGGTCCTCGTCCTGTATTTCAGCTTCCGAGGTGGCAGGTATTAGAGGTAGAGTGTAACTCGAAAACACTTGGGTTTTTCTGGTGTGTGTGACCTTGAAGCTGTGAAAGGGGTTAGTAGCAGCTCTGAAGAAGTGTTGGGAGGAGTCAGCTGTAGTAACAAGGCAAAAAAACCCCCAAACATTTGTATGCAGGAGCTTCCAAAAGTAGGAGCAGCGTAGGAATGGCTGCGATTTGTTCGTTTCTACCTTCTGCTACAGTTGCTCAACAATTGCAGAGCTGCACTTAAAAATACCTCTTTCTGTGGAACAGCAGGTAAACAAGTTGTTCTGTGCCGGGGCTGCGATGCTGTGCATTTCAATGCACTGTTTTTATGGTAGAGGGAGTAAACATCAGAATGGCAGCACTCTTTGCTGCTCCTTTGTGTTTCCTGCTCGGTTATGGGGTACCATCATTGCTGCTGCTACCTCCTTGATAAAACAGTGAGCCTGACCTTGTGATTCCGTTTGGAATCGTGTAAACAACGGTGCCTTTCAAGTTACCTGTAGGAAATGCTTCCAGGGAGTACAAGAAGATGGACTGAGGGAAAGAAAAAGACGGTTTCAAGATGTGCCCTTTTCTTTTGACATCATACTGGAGCTTTTTAGATTTTTTTCAGTTTCTTTGGATTTATGTGGGCAATGTTTTTTTTGTTTATTTTTTTTATTTCCCCCCCAGGGCTTGGACCAAACAGCAGAAACGGTGAAAGAAAAATGAAGGAGCTGTTACAGGTTTCTACTTCAGCTCTCCCAGAAGTCCTTTTCTGTTGTTTCCTCCCTTAGTCCTGTTTGGGGGAGCTGTGTTTGCTCTGCATGTGTGTGCCTGCCTGGAATGGCATTACTTCCACTCCGTGGCAGGGCAAACGCTACAAATCTCATCACAAAGCCTTAACTTGCAAAATTCTGCATAACTTCTCTAATTCACGAGACATTCATTAAAAAAAAAAAAAAAGAGACTTATTTGTTAATCTTTGTAAGATTTTTCACTTGAATTCTCCTACGTTCTATCGGAATGCTAGAGATCTTCCCCTCGATTTGCTGGCTTTAATCAGATGCTTCGATTTCTTGATCTTGAAAATCGTATCTTTCATGTTAATTTACTACGCTGTGTTCAGTGTAAGTTGGCAAGACGGATGCTTATCCCCTCGTGAGTTGGGACGTTGATGCTACATTATTAAAGAGAGACAACCTGTATGTAGTTTATGGGTATGGGTACAATGGGAGTTGTGTGGATTGTAAGATGCTGAAAGGCCTTTTCAAAATCTCCGTGTATTATTCTTTCATTTACTATCCATTTTTGATTTTGTTTTGTAGCCCTGTTTCATTGTTGTTAGTGGTTGGTTGTTTGGTGGTTTTGTTTGTTTGGGGTTGGGTTTTTTCTGTTTCAGCCCTTGATCTGTTTTCTGTAAGGCAAATGCCACACAAAGCACTCGTAAGATCAAAGTAAATACGCAGAATTTAAGCCTCTGATACCAAAGCATCTTGGAAATGAATACTTTTATCTAATACTACCATGCTTACAGATGAAATTATTTGTAGGAATTGACAGAAATACATAAAAAAGCCATGATACCACCTTATAGACAATGGCTAGGTGCAGAGGCAAGTTGACTTGCAGCCCCATGTAGCTCCCTGGTCATGCCCTCCAGTTAGGGGGAGGTTCTGTAGGCTTTGTAGGGCTTGCAGCGCGTGTAGGTCAAGGATTGCCAGCCCATGCTGAACCTGATGACTGGGGTGTAGCACTGGAGGAAGATTTAAGGGATTTTGTAAGGAATTTTGAACAGGCTGAAGGGACTCTTTCAGTTCAAAAAGAATCCAAATAAGCAAATAATCTTCTCCTTTTGAATAGTTTGATTAAAACCAGTGTAGTAACGCAGTGCCATGAAGAAATTAAGCCTGTATGTAAGGAAGAGATTGACTCAGACTAGTTCCTCCCCCCCCCCTCAAGTCCCCAATGATCAGTCAACATTCTGAAGAGAATCAACAGGCTTAATGAGCCACCTGATTGCAGGAGGTTTGTGTGAATAGGAGAGTTTAATCGGTGACTAAGTTGTTTTACTCTTTTTCAGCTTTATAACTGAGAAAGGTGTATGAAAATCTTGCATTCTCCCATCAGTTAATTAGTTGTCATGAATTGAACAGGCAGGGTTATTTTTGTGATTATTTTCCTCTGAAGTGCTCTTAAACAATGACCTTTTTTTTTTTTCTCTCCTCTTACAGCTGTGATTATTAACAGGAAAATAACACTTCAGAAACAGAATGCGGCTCATTTTTTGCCTGAGAAGGTGAACTATTTTCAAATAGAGATGGCTGATAAAGGTGGGAAGATCCTTCCAGGACAATTGTACATTGAAGTGGAGTACGACTATGAGTATGAGGCCAAGGACAAGAAAATTGTGATTAAGCAAGGGGAGAAATACATCTTGGTGAAAAAGACTAACGATGACTGGTGGCAAGTCAAAAGAGATGAAAATTCTAAACCCTTTTATGTGCCAGCACAGTATGTGAAGGAGATACCACGAAAAGCACTGATGCCACCTGTTAAGCAGGCAAGCATGCTGCCAAATAATACGTTGAAGTTGACACATGGATTACAGAGATCGACAGAAAATGTGAATAAGTCACCAGAGCTTTCTAGTTTTGGGAAATCTTCTCCGGTTCAAGTGTCTTGCTTAGTTCGAGATGCCAATCAAAATCTGGGACCAAACAATAGCCCTGGTCAAACTCTGGGTTTGAGCCTGGACCTTACTCAAAACAATGGAAAACTTAACAATGAGTTGCAATCGCCCAAGGTTTCCAATCAGTACAGAACCATCTCCATGGGTCATTTCCCGTGTCCAGAGTTCCTGGAAATAGAGAAGACCAGCTTTTTGCATGAACAATCTTGTGATTCAGCAGGAGAAGGCTCAGAAAAAATTCACCAAGATTCTGAGTCTGGAGATGAACTCAGTAGTAGCTCCACAGAACAAGTGCAGGTAAGCTTTAAAAAAAAAAAAAGGTCCCTGGAGAACTGTGTGGGTTTTCCCTTTTTTTTTGGTCCTTGTTGCCATAATTGCTTGCTACTGTTTTTAGACTTATTCCTCATAAATTCAGATTGTTCAAGTAAAAATGTCTTATCTCGGCATGAAGTGGTTATTGAAGTTTAAACAGTTGATGTGTAGAGCTCTGTTCCTTGCAGAATGACTTTGCTTTGGGGATTAATTCCATTTACATTGTCCTGTGAGTGAAAGTTATCAAACCACTTTGGTTCTTTCTTCCTTTGTTAAGGTTGTTTTGAGATGACACTGCATTTGGGTTATATTTTCTTCCAGGTGAAGGGAACCTACTGCAGTAAATCCTCACTTGGCTCGTTGAAATAATGGTGCTGGTCAGCTTTTCCTAAGCATAAGAACTGTAAATTGATGTGTTAGTGGGTGGAATAGTTTAAAAATTGGTACACTTAATTCTAATTCCTGGCTCGGTTATTTTCTTTGTATACTCTTATAATGAGTCAGCCTTGCCAATTCTGCTTCTCCCAACTTTACTCTGGATTAAAACTGAAAAACATGTGAGTTTGTTAATTAGTATGGAAGAATCTCAGGAATGATGTACTCCCACTTCAGGCTAAAACTGAGCATTGATGGCTTTTTTTTTTTTTTTCACCAGGGAAGTGGTTTGTCTCACTTTTAATTTTAAACAGGCCTCCCCCACCCCCAAGAAAAAGATTAGCACTGTGACTTAGATAATCAGGTCACTTTGGTACAGGTAACCAAGTTAATTAGTCTACTGTAATCCAGCTTTGTTCTTGAATCGACGATGTATGTGTTAGGTAGACAAAATTACTTATGCATGTATGTAGATAATTCCTGCACCTCACCACCACCCTCCCACCTTTCTGTAGCGAGATGTTAAATCATTTTTTAAATTCTAAGGTTAAAAGCTCCATAGTCTTGAACTTTCTTACACTGTAATGTGAAAGTGTTGTTGCTTGGGAACGAACTGCTCGTTATAGTAAATCCCACTCAGTGCGTACTCACAGGACCAAAGGAACTCACTCAAGTCTGGTGTTCAAATAAAAGTTGATGCCAACTCTGGAAATCTTATCAGGGAGAGCTGTGAAACTGTACTTTGTTAATAAGACACAATTAAGACAAAGCTGCTTAGTTAATGGGTGAGTGTGGGAAGATCTTAAAGATACACTGATTGGGTGGTTTATATAGTCTTGAACTGGATGAGCTCATACACATGTATTTATTGGAATACTCAGAATCAGTAGTTTCTCCATATCCTCCTCTACTCCTGGCTTCATTCTAGAGTTTCTCTAGTTACAGGACATCATGCCTCTAATATTTGTATCTTCTATGAAACTTTATTTTAACTTCCCTGCCCCTTAGCAAATGGGGGAATAAATAGGTCTGCCCAATTTAATTTTTTCGGTAGTGATTTCTTGTTTATGCAGTGTGCTGGTTTATTAGTTTTCTTGCACTTCCTCTACAGCTGACTCCTAGCTCGCTGTAGTTGATATGAGCCACTTAAAACTTGGAAGGATAAAAAAATAATGTATTTTAGGAGCATGTGTAGTAGCCCATCTGCTGCCAGAGTAATCGATTGCCGAACAAATGATGAAAGTCCTAAGGAATGTTTAGAAAATATATCCTGCTTTAGTTTACCACAGTATAGTTTGTATATTATATATATATAATTATTACAGTAACATATATA
>WUAM01000148.1:95363-106520 GCA_024336885.1 Actenoides hombroni
AAAAAAAACCCCAAACAACAAAAACCAACCAACAAACCCCAACCCCTACCAACCAAGTTCTCTGTGTTTTTTTTGTTTTTAATTACCCCCCACATCCAGTAGTTTAGGATGTGCTTTGTTATCTGGGGTATGCAATGAATTGAGGGGTTAGTGTGGCCTCTTTTACTCAGACCATCAGCAGTACGTTTCAGAGAGGACTAGTGCCAGATAGCTGAAATATCTGAATCTGACTTCTTCCTCTCTGCCTTTAGCTTCAGAGGCAGTGTTCTAGGGCAGTTTCACAACTTCTTGGTTTTACTGATACGTTGGAATGGATCTCTGCTATCTAACGATTGGGACAAGTTTTATTGTTAATTGTCAGCAGTGAAAAATGGGTTTGTATGGCAGAAAGCCAGTTTAATTTTGCCAGTTTATTTTAGAATCACAGAATGTTAGGGGTTGGAAGGGACCTAGAAAGATTATCGAGTCCAACCCCCCCCCTACCAGAGCAGGATCACCTAGACCAAGTCACACAGGAACGTGTCCAGGCAGGTTTTACTTCTTGTAATGATTTGTGGATTTGTCTCAGAATCACAGGAGGAGTGGGAAGGGTCACTGTGTTTCCCTGATTCCCACCTTGGGACTGGACAGCCTGCGTGGGCATTCTGCCTGGTGGGAAGGGACGCGGTGAAGAACGTGGTTTCCCATTCGTATTGCCAGGGTCTGGTTCACTTACAGCTGCATTCCCTCATTTCTCTCTTGCATCTGAGAGTCTAACTCAGTCCCGGAGCCAGACTTGGAGAGAAGTTTTTACAGCCTTAATCCAGCAGTCCCACTCCTAGTCAGGATGGCTCTAGTTTGAATGTAGTACCACCCATGGGAAGACCAGATGCATCTTTAGCAGACCCTGTCTGGATTGATCGAACTGATAGCAAGCCTTGGGAGGTAGAGCCTGGACTTGATCTATCAAAATACTTGATCCCCCCACTTTATTTCTGGCAGCCTGGACCTCTTTGTTTCAGCTCTTTGTAAGAAGTCTTTCATCCTATGAAAGCTTTGAGAAGGACCTGCAAACAAGCAGGGGGATTTAACATTTAATTACAATTAGTTGTTGATACTTGTCTGAAGGAAGGAAATCAGCACAGAAGGCTGGAATAAGATTTTATTTTTTCGTGTGTCTGTTCTGTTATTTACACAGTTTGCTTCTACAGCAACAGCATTTTATGATGAAGAGATAGTTCCAAGCTTTTAAATGGCAAATTTCAATTTAGGATGTAAAATGTTAGGTAGTGGGCTGGTTTGTTTTGTGGGTTTTTTTTGTGGGTTTGTTTTTGGGTTTTTTTGGTTTTTTTTTGTTTATAATTTTTTTTTTCCCCTTGTCTTTTTGAGTTATCAAAGATATTGCAGTCAGGGATAATATTGTAGTGACTTCTTAGCTTGTTTTATACCAAAAGCCGTAGAAAGTTACAGTGAAACAGAGGAAATACTTCTGTTGATGTTAATTATCAGTCCATTCTATAAACGCTTTCATCTCAGTATACCCCCTTAAAATGGGTGCTTAAAAAATTAGTCTTCTGAACTATGTTATGGGGAACTTGGCTGCCATGCTGTGCTGTTTAACAGGAGTTATTGTAGACTGGCAGTGGAGATACTTTTGGTGGGTTTTATGTGTGAGGGTTTTTTTGTTGCTTTTTTTTTTGCTGTTGGTTTTTTTTCCTTCCCCCCCCCGTCATAATTTTCTGTTGAATTATAAGGTTTTATTTAGTTATTCTAACTCGAATTGCTCCAGAGTACATGCAGGACATAAGGGGCCATTAGAACCTGCTTGACACCTCTTTTGTAATGCATCCCAGCGAACATCATACAGTGGCTTCCTCTGTGAACCAACTGTTGTGTTAAGGGGAGGCAGTTGAAGGAGAGAATCACAGAACGTTTTGGGTTGGAACAGACCTTTAAAGGTCATCTAGCCCAGCCTCCCTGTAACTAGATGAGGTTGCTCAGAGCCCCATCCAGCTTGCCCTTGAGTGTCTCCAGGGATGGGGAGTTCCCAACACAGTTCCACCACTGAGGAGAGGCTTGGATTTAGTTTTTGAGGGTGGATGGCTGTGCTGAGCTTCTGGGGACAGGCTTAGTCCATTGTTGAGGAAGCCATTTGTTGTTATTCATTGAATGTTCTGGCATGAAGAAAAAGTAAGTTTCTAGACCACGTGATGCTGCCTTAGTCTCTTCATCAATTCTTTAAGGTATATTAAACATACTTACTATAGGCTGTATGCACTGATGCTGTTTTGTGGTTCTTTCTCAATTACTGCAGCATACAATCCACAGAATTTATTCATTTGTTGTCCTAGTGGCCATACTGAAATTATTTGAACTGCAAACATGACAACTGTTTCCAAACAGATAAATATGGAAGCTTACATTGCACAGCAGTTACTCAGAAGCTTAAAAAAAGCCAAGCAAAAGCCCCAAAGCCCGGTTCACTCAGTTTGCAAGACTTGAATTTGTATTACAAAATGCAGCTTGTTTCATCATTTGCTTATTTGCAACTTCTCAGGGAAGACAAGTGGCTTGAAGTTTCCTGTCAGTGCTGCAGCTGTGAAAGGGAACCAGGGGGAAATGGCCACAGCTCTCAGTGAAACTGCTCTGCACTGAACGTGTGTGGTTTGACATCTTGGATTTATGTGGTTTGTTTTGTTGTGGTGGTTTTTGGTGGTTTTTTTTCCCTCTTTATTTTTTTCTGTGTTTTTTTTTTTTTTTTCCCCAAATTATACCTGGGAATTGACTTGCCAACTTCATTTCTGAGGGCTGTGAAGTGATGATTCATAGGCAAGGAAGAATAATTGAAGCACAAACATTTCCAGTTGTCAGGCCCATTTCAAGGTACTGCTTGGAGTGACTTAAGTTCTGTGCTGGGAAGCTTTTTAGTGTAGAGATGATTTCACTGCCTTTTGTCTCCAAACACAGAGGTGGGTTTGTCCGTTGTTGAACTCACATGCTCTGAAAAATCGAAGTATTAATGCCACAAAGTGTAGTGTTCTGTATACTTTTCCTATCTGGTTTGGTTTCCTCTTACTAAATTTTTGGGTTAAGCACCTTGGTGAACAGGACAGGAGCCACTCTGGGGTTGACATGACTGAGTGAACAGGGGCATGGCCTAACTCTTCTGAAATCTGAGAAACTCTGTTCTCCAGAACTCCCTCAGATCCGTGGGAATGTCTGAAATGGGAAGTGTGACTAGATCCAGGGAAAACTTCTTGCTTTATCCGCATCAGTCTTGCTATAGGTTGAAGAAAAATTGTCCTCAGGTTGAAGAAAAATTGTCCTCAGCATTTTTTTCTTGTTGATGGTGAGGTTGGGAAAGACATCTCCCCTTTCTTTACTGGTATGTTTCTGAATGTTTTATACCTCTTGTGAGTTGTAACTTATTTTAGGTACTGATATACCCTAGAGGTTTGCAGAAGAGAGGAAAATATAGTATCTTTTCTTGCTTAAATTAAGATATTCCCACCATACCTGACCCAGGTTTTTCTACTGAAAATGAGTATTAGTAATAGGTGTTGGGTTTGTTTTTTTTTTAATTTTAGAAGCAGTGACTACAAGCACTCTGAACAATGCATCATTCCTATTTTTCTCAAAGGAAAAAAATTAATTGACAGACACAGCAGTCCAGCATAGCAAAGACTAGATATTAGTCCTTTGCCTCACTATATTTCCCTTTCCATTTCATTTGATGACAACTATGGCAAAAGTATCCCTTTTCTTTCTGAGTCTTTATAGCAATATATTAAATGCAGAGTGATAGGCATTTTTTTTAATGGTTTTTTTTGTGCTTGTCCATGCAGACTGGTGCAAGGTGGAAGACCTTGAGCTTTGCCAGAATCAGTGAATGCCTCACTTGTAAGTGGGCAAGTCACCCCCCAGTCTGTGCAGCAGCAGAGTTCCCTAGATGTGCTTATTTTGCAGTTACCTTAATTTACCTGTTGCCTGAGATAGAATGAGTAAGTCTCATCAGCAAGGTTTATCTTGGCTGGGAGAGCTTGGGTGGCTGTGAGGAAAATGTTTTTATTTTACATATATAAAGCATTTACATTTTATGTTAAAATAGCCGTTCTCAAAATACTAACAAAACCACTTCCTTCAGAGATCAGGGGTTTTTTTCCACTCCCAAGTGGAGGACTTGAGCTAGTGAGCAATATTGTATTTCCCTTTTCACTCTTGTCCTTCTGCTGAGTTCTGTACTCTGAGGTGACCGGAAGAGCTGTTCTTACTCAGCTTTTAAAAACCTCTGTAATTCTGTCTGAGCTACTTGAGGTACTTTTCTTTCTTTGGTGGCATGACATCTCCTCTACTTCAGGTGTGTTGGTTATTGCTCCAGTCACTATGGTGGTATATTGCTCATTCTTATAAGCTGCTGATTTTTCTCATGAAAAAAAAGCAAGGACTTAAGCCCAACGTTTAAATTGTATGTATTTGTACAATAAAATAAATGTTGTTGGCTCTGAGTGACATGATCTAGTTGAGGATGTCCCTATTTACTGCGGGGGGGTTGGACTAGATAACCTTTGGAGAGGTCCCTTCCAACCCAAGGCCTTCCATGGTTCAGTGAAAACAGCTTCATACTGTAAATTTTAATAGCTTCTTCCATTTTTTTCCTAACTTCACATGTGAGCGTGCTGCCTTTCAGGATGAGGGTTATAAATGTGTGAAGCTCTCCAATGTAAATACACAAAACGTGAGAGTAATAAAAATAGAGACGAATCCCAACATGGTTCTTTCTCGCTGCTTAGGGACAGAAGCAAGAATACCCAAGTGCTGCTGGAAGTTGTTGACTAAATGCACTTAAAAAGTGTCTCATTTTCTTGATCAGGCTATTGCAAGGTTTCATTCCTTTTTATTTTGCTTCTTTCCATACCTAAATTACTTTTATTTTTAAATTTAGCCAGGTTGTTGTTGTGTTGTTTTGGTTTTGGTTTTTTCCTGTCCCTGGCAGAAACGGACAACTCTTTCCTCCTTGTCTCTCTAACTGATTCTGCTTTAGGTGTTTGAAGATAATTCCTTTTCCCAGCCGTCTTTGAGATTTAGTGATGCAGCTAGACCTCCTTCAGAGCTAACAGGTTCTGAAAGAGAAGGTCCTGTTCTCCTGTCTCCTCAGTCAGACTCTTCAAGGTCTGTCTGACCTTGCAGTTACTTGCAAACACCTAAAAGATCTAAATATAGGGGGGGTTGATTTGTGGGGGTTTTTTTTGTTTGTTTGCTTTTGGTTTTTTTCCTTTTTTTTTTCCTTTTTTTTCTTTTCCTTCTCTCCTCTTGGTTTCTTTTCCTTCTCTCTTTTCCATATCATTTCGGTTTGTTTTGTTTTTCAAGTCTCAGTGGGTTAATTTACTGCCTTTCTGTTTTCTCTAATCAGCTTGCTGCAGGATCACATCAGCATCACGGGAGAGGAGGGGAAAGGAGATGGAGTTTTTCCCCTTGTAGCTGGCAGCCAGCAGACCAGCTTAGCTATATCTTAAATCTGCATCAGTAGTCTTTTATTTTCTGAAATAAATGTATGTGTGGTTTTTCTTGTTTTCTAAACATTGAGTTGTTGGCCGAGTCGTTTGAACTGCGAGCTTTATTAATTTGGTGACACGAACTGAATTAGCAAAAGCATTTGCTGAACTATTGGTGTAAGCAGAAGTCTCAGCGTGGCCTCTGCCTTTCTGCACAAAGGAAATTCTTTGCTTGTGTGCATGGGGAGTTAAGGTAACTGACTTGTTTAAAACAGAAAATCACTTTTCTCTCGGCTTGCCTTTCTGCTTAGATGAGCAAATAGTTTTTCCCAAAAGGAAAAAGAGCAAAAGAAAGCGGTTGGGTGGTTTGTGGTGGTGTGGATTTGTTGTGTTTTGGTGTGTGTGGTAGGTTTTTTTTTTCGTTGCTTTGGTTTTGTTTGGTTTTTTTTAGTAGTAGTTTCTGGTGTGTTAAAAAGGATAGCTGTTGAAACATTTACCCGAAATTAGAAATAGGGAACCAGTCTGGATTTGGCATGTCCAGGCTAACCAATCTCAGGATGTAATTGTTCTTATTTCCCTAAGCCAGATCTGCTTTATGTTAGAGCATGAATAAATTAGTTGATGAACAGGTTTTGTCATAATTTTTCTAGGCTGGGGTTGTATTGTGTGAATCTTGGTTGGTTGGTTGGTTGGTTTTGGGTATTTTTTTTGGTTTTGTTTGTAGAGGTATGGAGCTAGTATGACAGCATGTAAAATGTGGTTCCTTAATTCGTATATTCTGAAACTATCACCAGTCAGGATCCCTAGAACAGCTGTTGCTTTGGGTTCATAAATCGGGCAGTATTGAAACTTCATATTCAAAACCTGAGCAACGATGTTTATGCGAGTTAAATGTAAACAGCCACGCTGGCCGTTTGCTGGAGAGATTGCCTGTTTATTCCCAAGTGGAAATCTCATCAAGGAAACTTGCCCACTGGAGATTTGAGGCACAGGGATAGGGAATAGTAGTTGCAAGTACGAAGTCAGGAAAAGCTCTGCGAAGCAGATGTGGAGGGGGAGCAGCTGCCTGTTAAACTGCGTGAAGTACAGCTGCCTGGATGGCCAGGAAAGGAGAGTGCGTGCTGGTTGCACTCCAGAATATCTTCTTCTTCATATATTAGCAAGGCAAGCCAACAGAAACTCTTCTAGTATCCTGATTTCACTCTGTGCTGTGGTTGCTTCCTAGACCAGTTCGCTCTGTTATTCACTGGGGTTTGCCTCCTCGATGTAATCCTGCAACACATTTCCAGGGTACCAGTAAAATGGGCTGTTACACGAACATTGCTCGTACTGTTGGGAGTACTGGTGACATTCTACAGCTGCATGTTATGGAAAACTCGTGAGCTTTGCAGTTCACAAGCTCGATATTTTGAAATTCTTCTAACACCTAACAAAGAAATACAAGCCTAACAAATGCCCGCAGAATTTGCTGCCCCAAGCAACGTTTAGTGAAGCAGAGTTTCACACCAGTGAAATCTGCTTTTGCAGCAGAGTGAAAGGACAACAGCTGTAAATCGTGTGGGAGTTCTGCATTTTCTTGTCAAGTGTTTGGAATTAAATACCCTTTCTGATGGAACGCAGATATGATGACTGCTGTGTTTTAGGACTCTATTGTAAATTGTTCTTTTCTCTGGTTTTTTTTTCCCCTTAATATTTAGAAAAAAGAGCCATTAATATACACATATATAATTTTTAATTTCTTAACGAGCCTGGCTTTTCCCCTTTTTCAAATAGTAGAATACTACAATTGTTGTTCTACTGAGTCATGGTAGCAGTTAGTTTTTGTTATATTTAATCCACTGCTACTCAAGCTGTCTTTTAGGCTTGACCAGTAATCCGACTTCAGTAACTTTTCAGTAACTTGGGAATCTTATCAGAGGTGATGTTTACTTTCCCATCTGCACTTTCCACGGGTGTCTGGCTTTACAGGACTTTGTGTAAGCACTAGACTCTCAGAAATACACTTAAATGCTATGGGATCTGTCCTTTTGAAAATGTAAAGGACAGAAAAAATTGCTCTTCGGTGTGAAGTGACTTAAACTAATGGGAACTTTTTCTTGACCTTTTAAGTTGTTATGAGTTCCAATACCACCTTCCTACTCCCCCAATTACATTTCCCAGGAGCTAACTTTGTAGGCATGCTGTGGTACTGTAATGGTAACAACATAGCGTTCCGTGAAGATGTTCATCTGTCCTGAGAAATACTCTGACCTCTCTGAGGCAAATGAGATGTACTGCTAGACATTAAATAAGTTAAGAGTAAATGGCTTGAAGTGAGGGCTCTCCAGTACTCCTGACACTTTATTGTGCTGTATCAGTTATACACTTACAAAAAGAATTACAGAACTTGTGCCCCTGTGATACTGCCCTTCTGAAAAGCAGTTTCTGTTGGACTATTGCAGGACTATGTTTCCATGGGAGAAAGCAAGCTGGACTTTTCAGGTGTTAGTATGCTGTCTTAGTTTTTCTAGATACTAGTGGTTGAGACACCACAAATGAGTCTCAGCAGCTTTATTCTTCACAATTCTGCATTTAAACAAGTACTGTGGGTTCCCCAGAGGTCAAGAATTGACGGCAGTTAAACTAAAGGGGCAGAATGAACTTGCTATTTCTACTGGTATTGTCAAAACATCCTTATTACGGAACCAGACTGATAACCACTCCCATGAAGGTGGAGTTAAAATCAATGTGTAGACCTACTACTGCGTGGCATGCCCAGGTAGTTCAGGATGCTGGCTAAATTTCTGAAGTGGGTTACAGGGGCTTCATTCTGTCTGTGGAAAGTATCCCAAATGGCAAATTATTATATGGCGAAGTGGACAGGGTAAAAAAAGGAGTGAAGGAAATTTACTGTCTGGCACTTCAACATTGTTCATTTTGGCCCCTCTTTCCTAACTGGGGTAAGCTTGCTCCGTAAGGATGTACGAAGTAAAAGTGTTTCGTACAGTGTTTAAATGTTCTCCTATAGGAAAAGCAGCTTTGTCTAGATCCTTGGACAAAAGCTTTTTTTTTTATGGAAGTGAGAAGCTAGATTGTGCAAGTGGTGGAGTACAGGCACGGTGAACACTGTCATCTTTGTGCATGTTGTACAAAGGGGCCCATTGTAAGATGTTATTTCCGTTTTTTTAAAATATTTGACATCACTGTTGCAACCCTTCAATTGTATACTTTCTTTTATTGCTGTAAACGACTTAAGTTCATATGTAATATTTTGGTCACTGAGATGGTGTTGAGCGCTACCAAAACGCAAAGGGGAAATCTGTGGAGTGTGCAGGGGGGAAAAAAAAAGGTTTTCCATCAATTTTCTTGGACCGGTCGCTTACAATGGCTGATCTGGCGGTGTTGTTTCTGGTACTCAAGAGATACAACCAAGTGTAGCAGGCCACAGCTACCAGACATCCCTCCTCCTGGGGCTGCTTTCCGCTGCTGTTTGGAAGTGCTTGTCAGCGAGAGAGGAAAAGCCAGCTCTTGGCTTTCCAGGCTGCAGGACTTTTGCAGTACAAGTTCATGAATCGCTGTCTCGATGAGTATGAAAATCCTTCAAGTCACTCCTTTTGGGCTACCAGAAAAAGGGAATGTATTCAGTTTTAGAAGCTTCTTGGTATGCACCTAGATTTTTATCATTTTGATGGTTTTATTTTTTTTTTAATTGATAAGGCATTATCACCAGATAAAGATGTATATTTTTGTCAACTTTGGGAAGTATTTTTTTTGTATTATGGGAGAGCTAAATCAGCAGGGAACTTAAATAGCTGAAGTAACACAAGCACATTCTGGCAGAACATGGTGTCCAAAGTGCTAAGACTCTTTGTTTCATAATCTGGTTTGATAAAACAAAATATTAATAGATGTATTTATATTGCAATGTATTGTGTGTGCATATCTCCAGAAACAGAGGGGATAGCTCAGCCTGTAATTCAATGTAAGCAAAATGCAAAATTGTCCAAAAGATAGAATTAATAAAAGCAAACCACATGCTTAATTTGACTGTTTTCAACCTGATGGAAATTTATTGGCTAGCCATTAAAAAAAAATTTGCTTTGTGTGTAGCTGCTTCATTTTTGCAGTGGGGTATTGTCACCATTTAATGGTTGAATGACCTTTATTAGGCAAATAAATTTGAATGATTTCTATAGGATGTTTTTAATTCTGCATTGCTTTGCAATGTCATCTGGTTTGTTTTTTTTTAATTCTTCTCACTTCATAATGGCAAATCAACTGAACATGAGAACTTCAATGCTGTTAAATAATTGCACTACTATAGCTTGTCTGAAGTTTATGGTCTACTATTAACAAGCTTATAATATTTAGTGTCATCTTTAGACTTAGGAGTGAATTATCCAGTTAAGGATGGAGAAGGTTAGTGCATTAAAAATGGTTTAGTTCATTAAATTAGTTTACTGTCTTCACATCTGATGTGGTAGAGGACTTGCTGAAAAATCTCCCTCGTGGATTTTTGGGTATTACAGTAAGTTTTAAACGTGCTTGAATATGATAGAAAGAGAGTAGGGTACAGAACATGTTTGTAAAAACATAAGCCAGGAGCAGAAAGAGGAAGGAGGAGATGAGCTAATTATTCCAGTTGAAGCTGTCACTTTGTGAAAATGAAACTGTAGAGGTTTTGAGATTTCTTTTATATCGCTCCTGTTGAATAAAGCTGGTATTGAAGTCCCAGGCCTTCCTAAAAGGACAGTGCCAATTCCTTGGCAAGAAGCTCGGTTGTTGAGGGAACTGGGATGCTTCGTTCCCTGTCTTGGGATGCTGTGGGATGTGCCTATTCTTTCTCCAGCTTGCTACTGCAAAGAACCAGTATTCCCTTGTTTTCCTGCCGTGTAATGCTGCTCTTTCACATGAGTACAGACAATCTGTTGCTCCTAACTTCATAAAGAGTATTAAGATGAATTTGCCTTAAAAAAAAACCAAACAAAAAGAAAACAAAAAACCCAACCAAAAAAAAATCCCAAACCAAAACAAGAAAACCCAAAACAAACCCCCAAATTAATGTCTTCATTTTTAGCAGCTGGTTTCAGCAATCTGGATGCTGCTACTGAAACTCCAGCTTTTAATTTCAATTTCATACCATTAAGAAAAGCTGCAAACAGAGGCACGAGAGCTAAAGCAAATTATTTTTTGTAAAGGAGGGAATATCACGTCTGGTGGGTCATGTTTTGCAGGGTAACATTGCAGTCGCTCTTTAAGCAGTTGTCATGTTCTAGAAGCTTTTGTCTCGGATTTAAATGCTGTAAAAGGAAAATGGTAATTGCCAGTTTCAAGGAAACATTGTTTTCTGTCTTTTAATTGCTGGCATCCTTGATGCAGTGTGATCTCATTGCATGAAAATAAACCAACAGTATGATTAGGTGGTGGATAGGGAAAAGATTTGGAATCCTTGTTTCTCCCAGCATTGCAGTCTTACCCTGTTGGAGTGTGATGAACCTTTTTTTCTTTTCTTTTTTTTTGGTTTTGTGTTTGTGGGTGAGTTTTTTAATTATTTATTTACTTATTTCTGTTGATTTTTTTTTTCTCTTCTCTCTTCTCTCTTCTCTCTTCTCTCTTCTCTCTTCTCTCTTCTCTCTTCTCTCTTCTTCCTTTTTTCTTCCCTTTTTTTCTCTTCTTCTCTCTTTTTCTCCCTCTCTTTTCTTCCTTT
>WUAM01000148.1:106620-127522 GCA_024336885.1 Actenoides hombroni
TCTTCTCTCTTCTCTCTTCTCTCTTCTCTCTTCTCTCTTCTCTCTCAAGTTGGCTTTAATTGTGAGTGCTTAAATACTGCCCTCTGAAAAGAGCCATTTGTATAAGGTAACAAAATTTAAGGTATCCTCTGAGAAGCTGATAGGCGTTGTAGTAATGAAAAGTGCCTTGGGAAGTACAGTAAGTTTGCTTTTCATTGCACGGAGTTCAAGTGCTCGGAGGCCTGATAGGGTATCTGTGGCCTTAGTTGAAAATGTTGACTGTTCATTCATGAATGATTAACAGGTTGTTTTATTTAAAAGCACGTATCTGCTTCCTACTGTGGCAGTGTAAAAACCTAGCTGGGCGTACAGCGTTTGAAGAATGTTGTGTAGTGATCCTGGAAGCTTCTGTCCTGCCTGCACAAAGCTCTCCTCCTTATCTTGTTGGCAAGGATTTAGTGGTAGCAGATTTTTCTGTGAGGCTGAACTTTAAATACAGTGGTTTTCTAAAGTATTAAAATACAGAGCATTACTGAGCTCAGGGGAAGGCCCTTATATTCATAAAGTTGTCGTAGTGCTTAATAGGCTCTACAATTTTCATTCAAGTTGCAGCATCACAGAAATATTTCTGTCTTCTACTTTTTCTTTATCACTTTTCTAGCAAGAGTCCTTCATTGCTTTTTGCAGGAAAAAGCAACATGAAAAAAGTACGAACTCCATATCAAATAGGCAGTGAATGTTGAAATATTCTTGAGTATAAGGCATTTTATGTGTGCATGCACGTTGTGAAGGACACGTTCTTGTGATGCTGATAGAGAGAAGACAAGGAACCTCTTCTGATAAGATTTCAGTCCGTGTTTATGAGCATCTGGAGCTTGTTAGTGCAGCAGTGAAGCTCGGAGTGAAGTTGTAGCTGGAAGTCCTCATGTACATAGAGAGCTGTTTAGTGTATATTGAAGTTTCACTTAGCTGTGTGTTGTTCAGCTGTGGGAAAACAAACATGGAAGTAGTCAAACTATTTTGGTCTCGGTGATGCTTTATTTGGATGTATACATTGGTAATGAGTAATGGGTTTGGTAAATGAAAAGAACAAAGTTAAATCGATAGGCTTTTTGTCTTGAAATTATGAAAGGTTTTTGCAGAACGGAGTATTGAACTTAAAAAGTCATCTGAAAGGAAACAGTGAAGTGGTGCAGGGCCTGGGAGCTCTACAGGGACATCTAGTGGGACCTGCCTCTCTGCAGGACTCTCCTTCCCAAGGTGGGAGAGGCAGAGGATTGACATTCCTGCCAACACTGGTGTCGAAAGTGCCCTGAAGTTCATTTTGTGAAACTTAGAGCTTTCCAAAAGCTGTTTTTTTTCTCATCAGTAAAGGAAGAATTCTTCCCCAAATGAGCCTTGTTCAGGTTGGGTGCTGTTGAACTGAACGTTATTGTAGGCACAGCAGCGTATCTCATTGTGTGGCTCAAGGTATGAGGAAGTGCTCACTTAAAATGGTTCCTGGTAAGAAAGTTCTGTCCCTCCGAGACGCACTTACAAGCTAAGCTGTGCGTTAGGTTGTTGAGTTGGCATTTCTTTACGCTTCACTGAAAGCAATAACTTACAGGTGTCTTTCCAAAAACTTAATTTCCCCTGGAAAAAACTCTGTCAGGAGAGAGCAAGAGGGAATGAAAGTAACCAGAGGCTTGATTGGCAGGATTGGTTCAGGGCAAAAAATTCTGGCTTTCCCTTAAAAACCAGAAATCTGTGTATTATAGTTTGGAAGTACTAAGCATTTAGAAGAAACCCCCTCGTGATGCTGTAAGATTATGTTGGAGTTTTAAACTTAACTAATGTGTTGGCTGAGTTAACGTGGGGCAGAATGTTGGCTGTGAGCTTCCAGCATTGGCTTAGCACATGTCCTGCAGTGTCATCTGGAGCTGTTCTGCTTATAGTGTTGAAACCTCAGTGTGAAACCTCTGAGCAATATTCCTGTGTGTTGCTTGAGGATATCTTCTAAAAACTCTTTTTCAAGCATTTCAAGCTAGGAAGAACTTCTTTACTGTAAGAGTTGTAGAGCACTGGAATAGACTTCCCAGAGAGGTTACGGAGTTTCCTTCTCTGGAGACTTTCAAGACCTGTCTGGATGCATTTCTGTGTGATCTGCTCTGGTTTTGGTCCTTCTCTGGCAGAAGGGTTGGACTTTATGATCTTCGGAGGTCCCTTCCAACTCCTAACATTCTGTGGTGATTCTGGGTCGGTCTTGTGATTCTGTGGCAAAGCCACCTTGTTGTCTGGCGTGGAAGAGCAATTTTAGGGGTGTTGTGCAAGCCACAAGCCTCCCACTTGGTGCTGCTGGTGCCTTTGCCACTTCCTTGAAATAGAGGAAGAACCCGAGGGGTTGTACACACCTCGCTGTAGGTGTACGTTGGTCCTTCAAGTGACAAGCCCGGGGCTTTAATGGCAGGATGATTTACGTGGGGAAATGCAGCTCTGTGGGTCGATTGGGAAACAGAGGCAGCAACTGGAAGGTTACTTTCCCAGCACCCAAGGGAACCAACCCCTGAAAACAGGGGGGGTGACGCTTCATCCATAGCAGCGTTCTCGATGCTGGTAGTGCTCTCAAGGGTGACTCTACCAAAGGCAGCCATTCCACCTTCCTCCTCCTCCTCCAGTGAAGGGTGGAGATATTCCCGGGACTCACATAGTAGAAAAATAGTCTTTTACTGTTCATCAAGTTTTGTAACAGGTTTGGTTTTTTTTTTTTCTCTTTAAATTAGCTAGAGGAAGACACTAATTGGTCTTGGCTCTCTGATTTTGCCAGTGCTGCGTTTTTATTTCTTTTCCTCCCCTTGTGGTTTGCCTTAAAACATACTGTACTTGCTGTATCTAGTAAGCTGTGTTTTCTCTTTCACAGGCACACGAAACAAGTCCGTGCCTGTTTTAATCTCATTAAGTTCCTCTCTAGCTGTTTCCCCTTTTGGTTGTGGATACTGCCCATATTTGGCTCTAGGTATGATGCAATCGGTTCATATCTGATTGTGTGGTATGATACTGTGTCTTGCCTGAGCAAACCCCAATAATTTATGATTAGATGTGGCTTAGATTAGCAATTTAGGATTTTAATGTTTAAAAGTACATTATGAAAGATCTTTTATGTAGTACAATATGTTATTTTTCCCCCCCGCCCCGTGAAAGATGCAGCAAGGCACAAGGACTTGCCCGCGGCCAAGCTCCTGAATTAAAAACAAAGAGGGGGAAGGGATGGTATAAATTATACAGTTCCTTCCTTTCGAGTGCCTAAATAACGTGCCCTAAAATGCAGAGATGGCGTTGCCTTACCGGGAAGCTGTTCAGTTTGGTTTAATAACAAGCTGCTTTCACAGTCTCGTAATGGCAGCCCTCGTGGAAACACGTGCTCTGCCATTCTGCCTCCTGGGGTTTATGTCCTTGTTTTCTACTTCAAAAATTGAACATCTGGAAGCATCTTTCGGCCCTAAACCCTTCAGTGGCTTATTTGAAAGTACTCCTGGTTTCGATGAGTGCCGTTGAGTTTTAACCGTGCTGTCTGCAGGCCTTCATGTTGGCCAACTAATTATTAATAAGAAATTGGCATCAGCAGTTGGGTTTCCTGGAGATATTTGTTGCTCTGCTTGGGGACATGTAACCGAACAAAATTTAGGTGGCTAAGAATACCCACTGCTGTAAGGAGAAGGGTGGTAAGCAGAGCACTGGGTGATATTACCTAAACTATTTGAAAATGAGCATGTGTTTGGCAAAGCACCCAGGTAAACCATCCAGGTGTTTTCCAGAGCTTCTCAGTCACAGCATCCGACCGAGCTGTCTCTTTGGATCTCGTTAAGAAGATAAAAGTGCTGCTTTGCATTCGCCATCATCCCTACGAGCGGGGAGAGGGGAAAGGCTGGGGAACCTTCTTTCCCTAACAAGTGGCATCTCAGAAATGCTACGGTTTTGTCATCTTGTTCAAGACGTTACTCACAGTTCCTGAGCAATGCTTGAACTGTAAAAGCTGAAGTTTTTCAACGAGGCAAGCATATAATTATTCTGATTATGATTCCAGTGTATTTCAAATCCACTGTAAGACATAATTATCAGCTGTCAGCTGGAGAAATGCTGCAAAAATTGTTTCAGAATTCAATAAAGCAAGCTTTTGATATCTACCTTGTAGTTAAAAAACCTACTGTTTTCATGCCCCAGCATCTCGTGGCTGTCCTTTGTGCTTCTGTGCTTAAAAAAGGGAGTTTGTTGGTGTGTTTTACTACTGCAATATATTCTGAATTGTACGGGAGCATTCTAAAATTCATTTGCTCTTTAACAATACATTTCTTCTCTCAATAGCCAACTACTCCACCAAGCCAAGGGAGGCCTGATTCACCAGTTTATGCTAATTTACAAGAACTGAAAATATCTCAGTCTGCACTTCCACCACTACCTACAAGTGCTCCAGTCCAAATAAACGGGGAATGGGAAACCCATAAAGATACGACAGGACGCTGTTATTACTACAACAGAGGATCACAGGAGAGGACCTGGAAACCTCCGCGGTGGGCCCGAGATGCAAGCATTAATAAAGGGGATTCCCAGAGCCATGCAGATCATGAGGTAGTAGTTCCTTCTGAGATCACAAGCAATGAGATTGTAATGCATGTGAATGCTGTTTTGTTACGGAATTTGGTGTTGCCGAGGTTCGAGGTGTCGAGGAGTGTCTTCATTTGTCTTTGGTCACGTAAATTGTAATGGTCCCTCAAGCAGGAACTGCAGCTTTTCTTTTACAGGTTAAAGGAAAACAAGGCATTTTGAAACTAATCGTAGAATGCCTTGGGTTGGAAGGGACCTCTAAAGGTGGTCTAGTCCAACTCCCCTACAGTAATCGGGGACATCCTCAATTGGATCAGGTTGCTCAGAGCCTCGTCAAGCCTGGCCTTGAATGTCTCCAGGGATGTGGCCTCCACCACCTCCCTGGGCAACCTGTTCCAGTGTCTCACCAGCCTCGTAGTAAAGAACTTCTAATGTCTAAATCTACCCTTCTCTAAGTTGAAACCATTGCCCCTCGTCCAGTCACTACATACCCTTGCAAACAGGTCCTCTCCAGCTTTCTTGTAGGCCCTCTTCAGGTACTGAAAGGCTCCCCAGAGTCTTCTGAAGAGAGGGCTGAAAAAAACTCCAGGCTGACAAACTCCAGCTCCCTCATCCTGTCTTTGTAGGAGAGATGATCCAGCCCACCGATCATTTCTGTGGCCCTTCTCAGGACCCATTCCATCAGGTCCACATCCTTCCTTTGCTGAGGGCTCCAGAGCTGGACCAGGTCAGGTCTCAGCAGAGCAGAGGGGCAAAATCACCTCCCTCAACCTGCTGGCCATGCAGTTGGCCTTCTGGGCTGCAAGGGTACACTGATGGCTCATGTCCAGCTTCTCATCCACCAGAATCCCCAAGTCCTTTTATTTTAGGGCTGCTTTCTATCACCTCATGCCCCAGCCTGTAACTAATAGGACCATAAATGACAATAGACTATGACAACCATCCTAACTTCTCTGGCATGGGGCACGTTCACTTTCCCAGTGTATTTGGTACATATTTGGGAGAGAAGGGGTGTTAAAGGGAGTGTGACAGTGCTTCTAGAAGCACAGTTTATGGAGAGATGTTGAAAAAGGCAAGGGGAATTATTTATTTTTACCAATATCACTTAAATGCACAGCAAAACAAAGGCAGGGGATATACATGTGTTTGCTACTGCTTGGTTAATGCTGTGGCAGTAATTTTAAATACGAGACGTTCTACTTGTAGAGGAAAATATTTTCACAGAGAGGAATTAAGATAGGTGTAGAGAACTCCAGAGTTCTAGGGTCAAACCCAGGCATAATGGAGTTTCACAACACTTTCCACCTGCTTCAAAAATACTGACATCATTGAAGCTTCTATCAAATTAAAGATACTGGGTGGTTTTTTTGTTTTGTACTTATAAATTTATAGAATTATTAATATGGTGCTTTAAAAAATACCCTTTTTTTTTTAAGAAGGGGCACATGTGACTGTTCAACCTTGAATTTTGTTTAATTCATGAATTCTTAAAGAGGTAGAATAATTACAGTGGATATTAAAAGCAAGTTTAGCTGGATAACCTGTTGCAGCATTTTATTTAATGATTTGTGTAGGAGATTTAAATTTACATACTTGTCACCAATTTCTGCCTTGGATAGCTGTAGAACAAACTAGGGAGAAAGGGTGGTTAAAAGAGCAATATTTTGTTATTAAATTGTGTAACTTTAAGAAAATCCTTTTCTTGGTGTTGTGAATGATATCCTAGAGAACAGAAGCCAAGAACACAAGTACCACGCTAGAAGCTCTGTCCAGCAAAGTGTCTGTGTCCAAGGGTAGTAAATGCTGATGAGGAGAGGAAATCCTCCTCAGCTTTTGGCAACTTCAGTGGTTCAGGTAAAGCAAAGGAATAGTTGGGAGATGGATATTACTATGAAAATACTCTTCAGATACTGCTTTTGTGTTCAGACTTAGGTGAATCAGTTTATTGATTGAAAGAAAAAACCCAGCTATTTACAAAGAAATCTTCTACGTATTTCATTTTTATGTACCTTTTTAAAATAGGTATAGTTTAGGTGGGTTTCCTTCTGAACTTCCCACAACATTTAGTTTTAAAATATAATTGTGGACTGCTGAAAAACTTTAGATTGCTGGAAGCCCTGTCGTGGAAGTTTACCTCTGGGATGGTAGTGCCAGAAACAGGAGAGAAAGGAAAAAGGGACCCTTCCATTGCCTTTGGCATGGCCTTCATAGCAGTCATGACATCCACAAGCATTTAAACAGCCAAAGAGAGAAAGATTGTGGGTGATGTCTGCCTACCTTTAGTAAAGCCTTCGACACCATTTCCCACAGTAATACCCTGGAGAAACTGGCTGCTTAGGCAGGGGTCCTCTTCACAGGATAAAAACAACCTGGCTGGATGGCTGGGCTGGTCACTAGTGGTGTTCCCCAGGGCTCAGTACTGGGGCCTGCTTTCTTTAATAGCTTTATCAATGATCTGAACCAGGGGATTGAGAGCATGCCCAGTAAGTTGGCAGACAACACCAAGTTGCACGGAAGTGTTGATCTGCTTGAAAGTAGAAAGGCTCTAAAGAGGGATCTGGCCAAGCCAATTGTAGAAGGTTCAACAAAGCCAAGTGGTGGGTTAAGTCATAGCAAGCCCATGCAATGCTACAGGCTTGGGTAAGAGTGGCTGGAAAGCTGCTCAGTGAAAAAAGACATGGGGGTGCTGGTCAACAGCCAGTTGAACAAGAGCTAGCAGTGTGTCCAGGTGTCCAAGAAGGTCAGTAACATCCTGGCTTGTATCAGAAGTAGTGTGACCAGCAGGACTAGGAAGTGATGATCCCCTTGTACTTGGCATTGATGAGGTCACATCTCATATATTGTGTTCAGTTTTGGGCCCCTTGCTACAAAAAATGGCATTGAGGTGCTGGAGTGTGTCCAAAGAAGGGCAACTAAGGTGGTGAAGGATCTAGAGAACAAGTCTTGTGAGGAGTGGCTGAGGCACCTGGGGTTGTTTGGCCTGGAGAAAAGGAGGCTCAGTGGTGACCTTATTCTCTAGAACTTCCTGAAAGAAGTCTTTAGCAAGCTGGGGGTCGGTCTCTTCTCCCAAGTAACAAGTGACAGGACAAGAGGAAATGGCCTCAAGTTGCATTAGGGGAGATTTAGGTTGGGTATGAGGAGAAAATTCTTGACAGAATCGTTTGTAAAGAATCCTCACAGGATGCCCATGAAAGTGATGGATTCACCACCCCTGTAGCTACATACTGTAGATGTGGTGCTCAGGGACATGGTTTAGTGGTGGACTTGGCTGTGCTGGGTTAATGGTTGGATTCAATGACTTTAAAGGCCCTTTCCAACCTCAGGGATTCTGTGATTCTGTTCTTGGCACAGGGTAGTGACAGCAACAGGTAAACTGGTGAAATGTTTGTGGATGTCACTTTGGTATCTTTGATGATGGTCTGTTGATGGTCTGGTAATTTCTCCCTGCCTGTCCTTTTGCTGGATGGGACTCTGGTTTCAGTTGATGGATGAGCTGATTCCTTTTTTGAATAGTAAATCTCCTTGTAGTAAGTGTAACTCATTTTCTGTTGTCATCATTCTTCCTTTTCATGAAAGGACTTCCAGTAATTCTTTCTCCATCTGCAAATGATCGCTCCCACTCTTACTCATACCTCTGTACCACAACTTCACCACATGATTGCATGTTCAGAAAGTTCATTTCTTTTTCATTGCCCATAATTTTTCAACTCAGTTCTTCTGGTTTTGTCATACTTGAGATATCACAGATTAGCTTTCAGACAGTTCTATCTATCAAGTTTTCAGTCTTTGTAGTACCAATGGATGATACCTGTTTTGTTTTATTTTCTAACTACACACAAATTTATATTTCCAGTACCACGAGTTCCTTAAGTATTTCTGTCCTCTCTGACTGGGTTGTTAAAGTTTGAGTCTAGAGAGATACATGTTGCAAGGTCATGCAAACCACTTTCCAGCAGTCGTGTTTATTTTGAAGCTGCCTTTTATTTTATTTTTTTTCTTCTCTTTCTTTTCTGCATTTGGGACTGTGCTTCACACCCCACTGTTCACACTCACCTTTTTCTTTATGACCTCTGAGTACTTTAAATGAAAATAATTAAAGGTTGAGATCCGAGCCTAAGCTACAGTAAAATGTAGGACATCCCAAATTTTGTCTGATTATGAAGCCTTTGAACAAGTATGTCTTAATAATTACTAAGAACAGGTTTAATTTATTATAATGAAGTTGACTTTTACACACTACTCTTGAGTTATGCTTATTCCCTTCAGATTCAGTAATAAAAGAGCATGTGCCAGAAGGTTAAACACTAGTTGTACCCCTGCTGATTTGTCCTCAGGGGAGCTTGCATCATGTTAGGTAGCAAATGGCAAGGTGATGTAAAAATGAGAACTGACTGATGATGTATCCTCATAGAGGTGTAATATATGAGAGCATGAAATAGCTTATAGTTGGTCTTAGAACTGTGTCATTAGGAAATGGAATTCTACTGAATAATTAAGGAAGGGCAAAATTGTACCTAATTTGCTAAAGAATTTGGTAACAGATAAGGGCACAAACAAAACAGTTGTAGGTTGTAGCTGTTATTTGGATGGGGCGGGGGGAAAGCAGTGAAGTCCTATTGACAAGGCCTCCAGGAAGGATTTTGGAATGACAGATAAAAATTATCAGCAGTAGTGGCTTGTAATGTATTTGAGGAAGGAGTGCTTGGTAGTAATGGGGAGAAATTTGTCAGATAATTAGAGTGATTTGATTTAGGTGGTAAAAGAATGAGATGCTGTCATATCAGAGAAAGGCAAACCTCTAATACCTAGCTAGGAGACCATAATATGAAGTAGAGACTAACAAATTAACCAGCAAGCCGTAGAAAAGCATCAGGTTAAACTGAAAAATACATTTAAAACGTGGGGCCAAGGGACAATTTCATTCCCTGTTTTTTTGCTTCAAAATAAAGGGCAGTAAAGTGATGTTAGCCTCTTTATTTAGCATTTTTTAATTATTCACTATTATTTCTTACTGTTTTGATTTTTAGAAGCAGTAGTAACTTGCTAACTGACTTGATTGATAGAATAGAGACTGTAACTGTTCTCTAACCTCCTGTTAGCTTTAGCTGTTGTTCTTCCCAGCTGAGGGACAAGGAATACCTTGGCTTGGTAAACCTTTACTATCTCAGGAGTTTCATTTGAGGTTTGTGAGATTACTTCAGCCTTGAAGAGTCAAGACTATTATGATCACCTTGCAGGTAGACACATTAACAATCATTCTTACTTAACAACAGTGTTTTTTCTAGGAGAATTTTAATTGCCAAGGCTTTAGTTCGACACAAGCACAGTGTTTCCTCAGTATCAAAAGTTGCTTGGAAGAGGCAAATACAAATGTGTTATTTTATTCAGTCGTAATTCTTGTTAATTGCAATGATAAAAATGTCCAAAGTCTGCTGCTTGGAACATATGTCAATGTTAATATTTAACCACTAAAACATAACGTAAACTTAAATATGTGTATACAATATAGGTGTCTTATAAACAGTAGTTCCAATGCAGCAGATAGCACACCTATTAACTCCTCAGTCTTAATTTTTCAAGTGTAAAAATGGGACTGAAGACTCCTTAGTTTTTTTCTCCAATGGTTCCAAATTGTCACTTCAGAATTTCATATCGCACCCCATGTAGCAGAGGTGACCTTATTTAATTCATAGTTTACATGCTCACATTCTGCAGGCTATAAAAGTCACCTAGAGGTTTGGATTGGTTTTTTTTTTTTCACGTGACTTTATTAATGACCTGAAAATTTCCCATGAGTTTTGCTGTGCTTGGTGAGCTGGTTGATGTTGATGTTGACACAAGTGGTAAGGTGCCTCAGAAAGGTAACACCAAAAACCTATGGAATAGTCATTTGGAAATGTCACTAAATACATGGTCTCTTGAAACCACTGACTTAAACTGGTGTGTTTCTGATAGCTGGGTATTTTTGGGTAAGATTTTCAAGAGAGGTATTTTTTTTTTTTTAGCTTAAAATTGAAACTCTGCCTTTCTTTTGCTTTAAACTTTTCCTCAAAAGCCTTATGCTTGTGTTATGGAACCATAATCAAAAATTAACTATGGTAATTTCTGAATAGCAGGATGTATTCCCTCCTAAGTGGTGTACCCCCTGCTAGCCAAAGATGCAAGGTAGTCTGAAACTGAATTCCTCAGCAAACTGTGGCACAGAGATGCTGTTGTGGGAGATGAATGCAGGGAGATGATGTTGTTTTGGATACTTTGAATAATGCTACAGTACCTTAGCAAGGAGATGAACAAGGTGTATGAGGGAACAGAAGCTGTTTGATGTGTGCATGCAAAAATCTTTTTTCTACTTTACACATCAAACTTGTCCTTTACCTTTCAATTCATTTCTACATTGAGAAAATAATTTTACACCTCATCTAGCTGTGCCTCTGCTCGTTGTCACGTGCATCAGAGTTGGAAGGAGGAGGGTGGAAGTATTTTAGGTTGTATTGCACAAATGCTGGAAGGTGCTGGGACCTAAAAAGGTGCAACTGAACTTTCAAGTCATCCTTAAATATTAGTGTGTTTCCAGATATTATTTGGGAAGGGAAGTAAAAGGATTTAGGTATGAAAGTTGGGATGTTCCCAGAAAACCAAGGTAACAGGTCTCCTAAATTTTTTCAGGCAATAAAGATTACTAAATCTCTCTCTCTTCATCATTCAGTAATGTAAATTTATGAGAATAAAGTTTACATCAGAAAAAAAAATAAAAAATCAGAGTTTAAATTGGAGTAGCTGAAATTCTGGTATAGCAGAATGAAAAAAGCCCCACTGTATCAGTATAAACCAGTTGTTCTGAAAATACTTTGCCTTGCTTTGCAATTATCAAATATTTCTGTGCTGTAAAACTGCATCTCTTATTCCCTGGTGTAAGTTACAAACATATGAACTCCCTGAATTTATTACTATTCTCTTTCTAGTCAAATAATCTTTGATCTTTCAGATTTTAAAGCGCTTTCGTTCTCAAAACTGCCTTGTATGTTTCTGACTACTTGTAGCATCTTTCATCAGAAGAAAACGACCACAGTTCTTGTTACAGCCAGTCAGATAGTCAGTATGGTTCTCCTCCAAAGGGTTGGTCAGAAGAGTTGGATGAACATGGTCAAACCTTATATACCAATGACTATACTAATGAAAAGGTACTTTTTCCTTCTTCTCATCATGTGTTCTAAATCTTCTTCACTAATTCACTGCTAGAAATGCAGATTTCAGTTCTAGAAATGAAAGCCATACCTCAGCAGTAGCTTCTCTTCTTTTTTTAAATATGCATGAAACTTTGGCCACTGAACTGACTTATTTTTTTGTCTTTCTTATGTATGTACTTTACTATTTAGAAAAAGCTTTATTTCCAGTTGGGCATCAGATTGTATTAAATGAACATATGTATAATTTTAAGGTTTTTTTTAAATTCCAGCCCTCCCCCATTCTCTTGGTTACACTTCAGGAATGAACTTCATACCAATATAATGTTTTCCTTACTGTCTTTTAAGAGAGTTCTTGTCTACGTAGACCTTCCAGCTAGGATGGTTTTGAACTGAAAGCAATGTTGCATTATTGGTTTTATCCTTTACTAGAGATTTTCAGTACTACTTTCAGATGTAGACAGACTTCTTAATTAAACTGTAGCCATTTCAGCATATTTAAATTCTATTTTAATGACCAAATTGCTCGTGACAACCCTACTGTAATTTTGGGTGCATCATAAAAATTTCTCCCACTTAGGAAAAATGACAATATCTGTTTACTGGTTGATACTTGTAAAGCAGTCACTTTTTCTAATAGTTCACTAAAGATGCATTTTGGGTTTTTTTTTAACTTCAAAATGTGTTCACTGAAACAGTAGTTTGTTTGCCATGTTACAGCATCACCCCTTCTCTAGTTGTAGAGCGTGTACCTATGTTTTGACAAATAGGCAAGCTTTTTTTAAATTTATTTTTTAAAATTGCACTGAGATTTATAGAAAACAATGTTTCCCATTAGAAGCAGTTTATTGGAAGGCAATCTTGTGAAACCTGCTCGACCCCAGAGCTTTGCTGCGAGTGTTTCCTCCTGATCTTCTTGTACACTTTTGCTCGTGACAATTCTTTCCTAATATCTAGCCACAGTTTTATGTCTTTGATTGTGGGAGTTGCTTATGGAACTTACAGAAACTATATTCATGATTTATTTAGGATCTGCATCTCGTGTTCCTGTTGTTGAACAGCTCTGTTTTTCAAACATCGAGTGCAGTTGTCTCTTGAGCTTCAGCATTTGCTGGTCGAGTTTCTTGTAATTCTGTAATGTTCTGTGTAAAATCCTTACACAGATCTGATGTGAAGATTGTGCCTCCTTAAACTGCCACTGTAACGTTGATGAGCGAGATAGACCATCTGAAAAAATATCTGTCACAGTCTCTTGTGTGGTATTGCAGGAGTATTTTCTGAGGAGTTACAGAAAGAAAACAAACCCAATAGTGAACCTAATTCAGGAAGCTGAAAACTGTGTTGCTTTCATTGCTAACTAACCTTGGTTAGTTAATGGAGGCTGTGCACCAGACACTGCTGAAGGGGATGGCACTCCATTAAAAATTAACTTTTAAATCCGAAGCATCAGAGTTTTACTGTGTTATGACAGTCACTCTGATTACGTTTCTTACCATCACGTTTCTTTCTACAGTGGATAAAACATGCAGATGAACAAGGTAGACCCTACTACTACAGTGCTGATGGTTCCCGCTCGGAATGGGAGTTACCTAAGGTGAGTGACCTAAAAAAGAAACTCTGACAGCTTAGAGGTTTCCACATCTCTCTAAATATTCTATGGGACCTTTAATGGGAGTTATAACAAGAGGACTTGTATATTGGATCTGCTTACTTCTTGCATTTTGGTGGAATTTCTGATTGTGAAGAGGAAGAAAATATGCTCGAGGACAAGGTTGAGAGAAGTAAACAAGCAGTTGACTTGGATTCATGATCTGCCAGCATACGTGTTTCCAGGAATCCTTAGCTTTTAGCTTTAAATGCTGTGGAACAGATGAAATATTTCAGCAAAAGATTTAGTTGATTTATGTAACTGTGTATCTGACGAACACACAGCAGAACTATTGCACTTGTAATTGATGCGTGATTTAAGATTAGTATCTTGAAAATTTTACTGAAGCTTGTTCCAAAAGTGCTTAGGAAAAAATGAGTTGGGGAGACAATGTAGACTGCAGAACTGCTTTGGAGAAAAATCATCTATATTGAAAACTTATGAGTGGTGAGAGGAAACTGTAGACAGTTTTCAGCATTGTAACTCTTGCTTAAATGAAAACTAACTTACTAGAAAAAAAAGAAAAACAAACCTACTTTTGGTCAGTTTTTCTCCCAGTGTATTTCATTCAAATATGGCCTTCCAAAATGTCTTGTGAAATAAAGTATGGACTAGCAGGCAGTGTAATGCTGTTGAACCAGAAAAAGAAGAGAATCCTTTTGTTAGATGGTTCTTAACAATCTGGACTCTATTACAGCTAAAAATCATTTGGAGGTTTCTGGAAATAGCACATTAGCTGAGCTAATACTATAACACTTAAAATCTTCACCATTACAGCTTAACTGTAAGTGCAAATATGCTCAGGAATAACACTTCCAGTGGATTTTGTTTAAAGATCATGAGGGTGTATGTTGGGAAGGGGGGCAGTTACCAAACAAATTACTTTAGACAGTCTCATAGAAAGCCCTCCAGTCATGTATATTTAAATAACATCTCGGAATAGCTGAATGCCTCTGGCTGAAAGTGATGTCTCAGATGGAATAGCTTTGACAACTGCTGAAAAGTCTATTAAGGCTCGTGATGAGTGTGACCCAGCTTTTTTGCAGTGGAAGAGGACATCACACTGAATTATTCTTTAAAATGGGTAATACCTTTAACCATAACTTGTACTACATCTTGCAGAAGACTTTGAGTTTTCTCCTATGCTGCATTCAGTTGCTGTTTCTTTTGAATTATTAAAACAACAAAAAAACCCACCCAAAAACCAAGACAAAAAACCCCACCTAGCAAATAAAAACCAGATCACCATGATGAAATATGTTTATTTCCTGTGTAGTGAATGAATAACATGTAAATCGTGTTGAGAAAAGCTACAACCCTACTCCAGAAACCTACCTTTCTAACATGGCTTTTATAATTCAGGCAAATGAGAAATCTCTATTAAAGGAGGGGGGAAAAAGGGAAATTGATCTTGGGAAGAAGAACTCTCCAATTCCTGTGTTTTAACTCGAGGGTTAATCTATAGTTGATTAATGAATAGTTAATCTATCAAAATGTCCAAAAAAGTGAGGGAAAACGCTATAATAAATCTTGACTAAGTAGTTCAAAGGGACAGTAGAGAGAACAAGCTAATAAAAATTGGCTGTTAACAGTGTCTCAGCTCTTCACAGTGCGTTCCTCGGCTGATACCTGCCACAACAGCATGATGCTGGGGCATCTTCTGGCTGAGCTCTCTGATCCAAGACTTTGAAAGAAGATGTGTGTGCTGTAAGACTCTTGAGTCGGAGTTTTGGTGTTTATATTCACAGACTGATACTGCAGTTACACTTCTCAGAAGTTCCTGCAGCATTAGCTCCCCTCTCTGTATCCACAGAGAAGCACGAGGTAGAGGAGCTTTATTTCCTGCAGTTCTAATAGACCAGCAGTCTGTTAATTCACTGTCTGTGCACTGCCAGTGACTAGTGTGAGCTCAGGGCCCTCAATTCTGAAACTCAGCTGAATGATTTTCCTGCTGGAGACCTGCATGTTGTCAAACAGAGCAGGCTATCTGGAAAATAACAGCAAAACACAACGCAGGTAATGTCAGGAAGATATCACGCAATCAAGAAAATAAAGATGATAATATGTGAATAGTGTCTGGTTGTCTGATGGTAAATTTGTCGTGTTCTGAGCTGTGCTGTTTGATTGGAGGCAACACGCTGTGTGTCTTGGCATTCATACCTACTGTAAGCCAATGCACTTGGGTAAGCAGCAGGACATTTGTCAATCAGTGCTGACTTGCAGCTCTTCCTCAAAATTTAGTAATGCTGAGGGCTAGAAGGTGAGGTAATGGATGTCTAAGGCAGCAAAGGGAACAGAGTGGGTAATCTAGAGGTGTGTTTCAGTCACTTGCACCTTTGAGATAGAGCTGCTTGTCCCGATGGTCTCCTTCTTTGGCATAAGTTCTGTTCCTTAAGTGCAGTTGATGCCACCAATTGCAGCCACTCAGATGTCCTATGGCAGGGAACGAAGAATCTTCGTTCCTTAAAGAAAGGGAATGAAGTCCTTAAAAAGGCAAAAAATAGTCTTTTTCTTCTTTTTTTTTTAATGTAGTTTTAAGGAAGATGTGTTACTCATTTAGTTGATAAGAAAAGCAAAAACTCTAAGGTAGGTGGTTTGTCTGCACACCAAGAAAGTTTATTCAAAGCCAACAACAGTAGTAGCACTGAAGAGTGGTTTTGTTTTGAGGCAACATCACCATTTAAAAAAATATATGAATTTGATTTGACAGTCTGTTGGGACAACTGGAAATAACATGGTAGACTGTATAAGGTGCTAAAGGGTACTAGGATATCAGAATATTTTAAAGTACTGCTGTTCTGATTACTGGTTGCAAGAAGTGGGAGTAAAATGCCTAACTTTGGATCTTTACTAGCTTTGACTGTGTGTTGCTTCCAGCTCTTTTCTCCCTTTGCCTACCCAGTTCCCTGTCTGGCTGAGGATGTTGTTAAACCCCAACCAAAAAGTATGTTTTTTTCTTTCTTAAAGCTGACAGAGCCCTGTTATCTTTATAAGAATAGGGACAACTGCTACGAATAACTCAGAGGTGTCGCATGTATTCCAGTCACAATTAGGCTAGGACAGAGCCTTGAGCCATACCAGGTTAGAATTAAATGCAAATCCCTTGGCCAGTTGAGAGAGTTAGAAAGGTCATGTCCCTCTTTCATAGCAGGAGATGCTCTCAATGAAATGGGAATCAAACTGAGGTGACCTGCCAGTGAATGTAATGGGACAAATTAGAGTTTGTGGAGGATTTCCAAGGAGCGGTAGTATGTGTATTTGGGGTTGTCTGGTACATCATGAAAAGCTTTTACAATTAAGAAAAATATCATCACCTTCAGAAGACTCTATTAAGGCACATGGTGTAGCAGAAGTTGTCCTACCAGGCAATGGGTAATCTTGAATGGGTCAGTTTTATTGCAATGGGCAGCCCTTGCCCGATCTCTGTTTTCAAGATGACATCAAGGCTTAGGCATTGAAATCTTGCTTAAAGTTATGTAAAGAGAAAATTTTACATGAGGGAAGGAGACCCCAACCTAGTTACTTGTCACTGCTGAGCAGTTGGAAATACTATAAATGCCTATAGGAGAGACAACAGCTTTGCAGGTGGGAGTCGTGTAGGGTGTCAAAGAGTGAAGCAGACCTGAAACTGTTCTGTAAGGCTTTCTGAACTAAGATTGCTGGCTCTGGCTGCTTCTCTAGCTGCTGGAATCTACCTGATCATTAGAGAATGTCTAGTTCAGTTGGGTAACACAGAGTCTGAAATGGTTTCTGTATCTCTCCGTGATCCTCTTTGGAGATCACGGGTCAGTCCATTTATTTTAAAAGCAGAGGCTTGTCTTGAGCCTAGAAATACATAAGCTTTTTCTTTCCCCCTCAGTAGTGTGTTCTACTATTTGTAATGAGTAAACCAACCAACCAAACAAAACCCACCTGAGGGAAAATTGTTTACTTGATGCCTCTATTGTGAGAAAATAGGGTGAAAGTGTCAAATGTTCCCTTTAAAGACTTGTCAGTTTAATAACACTGTTTGTATCACCAATGCAAATTATTTAAGCTGCTAAGATGCATATAGCCCAGTGTTCCTGAGTCGTTAGCAGTGCTTTGTTAATGAGCTTCATATGCTGTTGCTTTGCTTTCTTGTTAAATATGTTTTGCAAGGCTAGAATTTCACATATCCTTTCTCCTTCCAGATTGGGCTGTCTGTTAAATACTTCCCAATGGCTTATGATGGTATCAGAGGCACCTTTTAAATACAGATCACCTGTTATTAGACCTCTGCCCGTATCCTAACTCTTAATATAGACTTAAATTAAAGATAAATTAAGTCTTTGACTGTTTAGACTTAAATTCATTGGGTCAGTGAAATGGAAAGTGCATGAAGGATTTCCATGAATAATATTCACCGGTGTCACTGAAGTGTAAATCTATTTTTGAAATAAACAGTTGTATTTCATAGCAAGAAATATGTTTGAATTGCACTAGAACTGCTGAAAGGGACGTTGCCTTCTGTAATTTAGACATAGTTTTCACTGACAGTTGTTTAGGCTTTAGCTGTAATAGAGGTGAGCAGTTTTGCTGGGTATTGCATAGCTTGCTGCCCCAGTTGGAGTTGTGAGGAGCACTTGCAGAATGAGTATTTCCATAACAAGAGAGTAAACTAGTATCAAATTCTTTGCCACGTGAACGATGGTTCAGTTTTTGATTGAACAAGGGGACAAACTGATAGTTGCTTAAACCTCAGCGTTGTAAGGAACCCTGTGAGTGTGAGCTGAACCCCACACAAAGTCAGCGCAGTCTCACAAGTGATTATTTCTGCAGTGACAACAAACATGTTTCTGTCTGCACATGAACTACCAAATTTTGTTCTCAGTCCTGCAAGATCCATTCACCTGGGAGTATTTCACTACTCCTGTGCATATTGAAATAATTTAATGAAAGGCCATATTTACCTTTTAAGCATCTGTTGACTTATTGGTGCTTGTAACTGTTCATAGTAAAATACAAAGCTAACACAAGTATAATGTCTGCTATGGGAGTAATAATGCTGGTTCTTTATTGGGGCAATAAATGTAGCTGTGTTATGCAATTCAGCTTAAATTTAGTGTTTATGTTCTGTAGATTAAACCTTGCCATGTTTTGTTGGTATGTGTTCCTATAGGTTATTCTGGCTTTGATACCTGAGGCTCCAAACTTACAGTAGGAATCAGCAACAAAACTGTAGTATTCACTGTGCTGCTTTAGGGGGTTTTTTAATAAAAAGGACACTTGACTTTCCTTTTTTACTTCTTACCCAGTGGATTCCAGTCCTTTGCATGACTCTGCAAATGCTGCCTCATGTTTCTGCCTTATGCAGATTTTAGTCTTACGCTGAATAGAAAGAATGAGATTTTTTTTTAATGACTTAAACTGTACACTGATGTCATTTCTTAGTTGTCTTTTCATTATTAAACTTAGTTTGAAATACTTTTTAGTTCTTTATAGTGTTATGTCAGTGTTGGGGCTGATGATTTAAAATGGCAATGCTGCTAAGGATAAGTGTGCCTCAGTGCTGAGATCTAATCAAATCCTAGCTCCTTCTCATGACCTTCACATTTTCTCAGTCTGCATATCTTTGGATGCTCTTGAGTTACTGGAAAAACCTATGTTATGATAAATCCATTCTCTCCTTGGCTATTACAGCTGTGCCAAATCTGAAAATTATTTCCCACTAATATTTATTTTCCATGCTTACATACAGCAAATCTTTTTATAAGTAACTTGATGTGATTATTTTGAAAAAGCAAGTCCTCCCCCTCATGTCTTCTCTCCTAGACACCCTAGATCTTTGGGTCAAAGAGAACTGTACCCAGACAATCATGACTCTAAATACCAATACCTTACTGCAGGATAATAGGGTTTTCCTTTTCTTAGAGAGGAGCCAGGACAGCTGGTGTAGCACTGTCAGTGCAATATGAAGGGTGAATGTTTAAATCTTGTATCTGTTCCAGTTCCTTGGTGGGTCTAAATATGCTGGTTGGGAATAGTAAGCAGTTGTCAAACATTTATCTGCCAGTGGAGAGTATTATCCCAATGGGGCAGTTTGGTTACTGCCTCGGAGAGGACTGCAGCAGAAGGGACAGTTCTGAAGACTAAATGCAAAATAAAACTAAGGCTTTTTTCACACCCTGGGCTGATACCAGGAATATGAAAGCTTGCACTGTTGGGACGTATGAGTGCTATGTCCAAATCTTGTCTGCGTGAATTAGATTGTACTTACAGTTTGATTTTTCTCTTCTTTAGTATAATGCTTCACCACAGCAGCAGAGAGATATAATAAAGAGTAGGAGTCTGGACAGGAGGCTACAAGAACCAATAGTTTTAACGAAATGGAGGCACAGCACAATTGTGTTGGATACCAACGATAAGGTAGGAGCAAGTTAAACAGCCATGCTGGAATACCAACTGCTTCTGATGTGTGAAATATTTAATCTAACAAATCAGTATGCATGAATTTCTAAAATACCATTTTTCTTAATATTCTGTTGTGTCGTGTATAACATTCAGTGAAACCAAAGGCTGTTCAATAACTTTACTACTGGTACTTGGTGTGTAGTAGCTCTTTTCTTGTTACCGGTGAAGTATTTTAACTAGTTAATTTTATTTAACTAGTTCAGGGTTTGATGTGTACAGCCTTTTTACTTACTTTTGAGAATCTCCCAATTCAATTTAGGCTATGGAGGTGTAATTAGGGTTTGAATTCAAGAATTACAGATGTGGGTGAGGTTCTTGTGTAAGGTATAGTCATAATTCATGCCTGAATGTTTTCATTGTAGGAAACACCAAGTAGGAATACACTTGAAAGATTGCAGATGAATAATTGTAACATTCACAGAATTGAAATAAAAGCTGCACTCGCTAAAGTAAAAACTATGCCTTAAAGATGTAAATGATAGCATTAGATAGTGGATTTATCCCTGTTCCATTGATCTCCACTGTAATATGTCAAGGAAAGAGGAGAAGCCGTGCGTGGCTACAGCAGCGTTGCAAGACTGTTATTGAAAGACAGAGGACAGTACTAAAATGCTTGATCCTGTCTGGAGCTGAGCTGGGTGTTTAGTCAGAAAACAGCTGTGGGTCAGTATCAACAAAAGCTGCTTCCTGCCCCTTCTTAGGGCATGTTCTTGTTGGTATGTTTTGGGCTGTATTGTAACAGCTGATGTTGAGGCCAACAAGAAGACAGAGCCTTTCACAGAATCACAGAATGTTAGGGGTTGGAGGGGACCTTGAAAGATCATCGAGTCCAACCCCCCTGCCAGAGCAGGATTACCTAGAGCAGGCCACACAGGAACAGATCCAGGTGGGTCTTGAAAGTCTCCAGAGCAGGAGACTCCACAACCCCCCTGGGCAGCCTGGTCCAGGCTCTGTCACCCTCACTGTGAAGTTTTTCCTAATGTTTACTCCAAACCTCTTGTGTCCCAGCTTACTCCTGTTGCCTCTTATCCTATCATTAGATGACACTGAGAAGATCCTGGCTCCACCCTCCTTACAGTCA
>WUAM01000148.1:130643-147846 GCA_024336885.1 Actenoides hombroni
AAAAAAAAAAAAAAAAAAAAAAAAAAAAAAAAAAAAAAAAAGAAAAAAAAAAAAAAAAAAAAGAAAACAAAAGAAAACAAGAAAAAAGAAAAGAAAGGAAAAAATGAAAAGAGAAAAAAAGAGGAAAAAAGAGAAAAGAGAAAGAAAACATAGAAAAGGAGAAAAAAACAAATGGGAAAAAAAAAAGGGGGGGGCAGTGGAATGAATTTATCTGATTTTTAAGCAGTAATTACATACTCTAGATCTGAAAATGCCACCTCTGAGGAAATAAGACACTAGCCCAGCTCTGAAACTGGGAGTTTTCCAAGATACTAAAAACCCATGTAACACATTGTCAAAACAAGCTAGAGATAAACAGGTATACAACAGGTGAAAAATGTGACTTCAAGGGGTGTGATGACAGTTCTGTTTGCACAATACATTCATTTCAAGGTACTTGAGCATCTGTTATATATTTAGTTCCTTTCTGCTAAAGACAATAAAGCAGGTGAGCATCATTTACATCTAAGAGACCATATGTCTGAGAGATGGGGGGAAGTGCACTCAGCAGAGGGAGAAATCCATTCACTTCAGAGGAGAGGAAAGCAGGCTGGATTTCTTCTTTGCACAGACTGCTTTTTCTTGTCATAAAGTTATTAATGCACGTGATTTAAAATCATGTACACAGAATACAGCACCTGGGTTAAATGCCCTCAAGATATTAACCTAGAGTATTGCTTTGACTTTTGTGGACAAATAAAGTATAGAAAGGCAAGTTAAAAAGTGGCTGTTTTCCTCTGGCTTTTGTACTGCATCTTCTCCTAAATAGTCAGGAGGGGACACTGGACATGAAAAAGTGGTTCCTAAGCAAGTTTCTACTACAGAATCACAGAGTGTTAGGGGTTGGAAGGGACCTCGAAAGATCATCTAGTCCAACCACCCTGCCAGAGCAGGATGACCTAGAGCAGGTCACACAGGAACAGATCCAGGTGGGCTCTGAATGTCTCCAGAGCAGGAGACTCCACACCCTCCCTGCGCAGCCTGGTCCAGTGCTCCAGCACCCTCACCATGAGAAAGTTTCTCCTTATGTTTCCGTGGAACCTCCTATGTTCCAGCTTGCACCCGTTGCCCCTTGTCCTATCTTTGGATGTCACTGAGAAAAGCTTGGCTTAAAGCCTCATCTGGAGACAGGAAAGGAAGAGGTTATGTTGTTTTAAATATTCATGTTTATGATGTCCTCATTGCCAGAAACAGGACAATGGCTGCTTTTTCTTCCACTATTTCTCCCACTATGTTTTCATGTTTTGAGGAAACAACAGGCTGATGAAAGTGGTGACTCCCTTTTATTCATCATGTGCACAGCCACACTGGGAGGACCGTGTCCAATTTTGGACTCTCCAGAACAAGGCAGATGTTGATATTCTGAATTATGACCAGTGGAGGCCACCAAGATGGGTGGAGGCTGATGCACTGGGAGAGGCTGAGAGGGCTGGGCTTGCTGGTGGGATGGCTGTCAGGGCTCCTACTGCTGTCTACAACTATCTAGTGGGAGGGAACAATCAAGAAGGAGCCAGACTTTTTTTCAGCAGTGCACAGGAAGAGGCAATGGATGCAAGCTGGAACATAGGGAATTCCTGTTAACTAATGAGTTGGAAGTTATCTGCCATGAGTTGGGGTTTGGGTGAGATCTCCTCCCCAGGTCCCTTCCAATCTACATCATTCTGTGATTCTAAAATTGGGTACTTCCCCATGGAGGAACATCCCAGCTTCTTCAGGCTTCAGGTTTTGATGGGAAATGCAAAGAAAGGGAGAGAAACCATGTTAAAGAGAAGATACATTTTTATTTGACTACCTGGCTTCCAGAACAATTCAGCTAGAATGGCCCAAGTAAAGAAACTCCCCAAGTTCTAACTTCTAACAAAGTTCACCTGGCACAAACAGCTAACCAGATGCATGTGGCTGCTCTTTGTTGACCACTGCATTGCTGAGACAGCCAGGCCTCAGCCTCGAGAAAGGCTATAAATTAAGAAACTAAATTCAGCTGTGCACTCTAATTGGCCAAATGATTTGGTATCAGTGTAGGTATAAATGCTGAGCTTCAGAGGAGCTTCACTGTAGCTGAAGAGGCTGGTCAAGTCCTAACAGCAAGGTATTGTGTACTGTGAAGATTTCCCAGACTGCTTGCTGAAAGGGCTTTGAAATTTTAGAAAACAAGTAAGTTGATGAATTATTTTTTTTTCCCCATCTAAGAAATTCAGGTGATACACTGTGAATCATGGTTGTGCTATGAAGATAGAAAAAATTTTTTCTGAAAGACATTCAGAGGAGTCTGTTTGTGTTTCTTCAGTGGGTTGTGTTTAAAAGTAAAGCATTGCTATTTCAAATAGTATTTAATGTGAGGTTTTTTAATAATGTATTAAATGTTTGTTTATTAAGGAACTGTACAGCATTCCCCCACTATTTTACCAGGGCCTATTGATACCTTCAGTCAATAATTAAGATCCATGGAAAGTTTTCTGAAAGGACAGAATGGAAGCTTGTGTTCCAGGGAAGGGTTTAACAGAGATTCCCACTAAAGGCGAGCTGGATGGTTACAGTAGGGCTGGCACTTACAATAGGGCATGCAAATGGGGAAGACAGTTCATATAGCTAAGTACTATCTTGCTGTTATTAAACCAGGACGATGTTACCTAAGCTATGAAAGCATCTTGCTGAGCGAGAGAGAGTTCTCCAGGCCCTCTCTACAGAAACATGCCCTTGGGGAGCCAGCTGGCAGGGAGAAGAGGTGGGAACCACCACACCATCCCCTCCCATGAGAGATGTTAGTGTGAACAGACCTGCCCTGTAACCCCTTGTGTTTGTCCCCAAGAATAGCAAGGGCTAAACACACCTTAGTTTTTCTGTGTCTCTCCCAGACATTACCAGGGGATCTTCCTGACAGAGGAGCAACCTGTGGAAGCCAAGCAAACCTGACAGCATTTTAAGGTTGGGGATTTATGGATGCATCTTTAGCATCCCCAAGCCCTTGGAGACAAGAGCCCAGCCTGGAAGCAGTTGTGCTGGGTCCTGCCTGGACTTCTTGCTTTTCCCCATACCAGTGTTCCCAGCAAGGCAGTGACTGCAGGAGGGGAGAGTGGCCCTGGGGGGGGATGCATGGCCAGTGGCTTGCTCTCCTCAGGCAGGCCCTTGGGGCTGCTGGAGTAATGCGTTTTGTTAGCCTGGGGCATTTGGTGGGGAGCAACTGAGGTGCACAAGCTCTCCAGTAGAAAGCCAACGTTGACCTCTGCTATGCCCTCTTGCTCACCTGCCACCTCATCCTCGGGGCCTTCCAGCAGCTCGAGTTCCCCAGAGTCCTCTGCTTGCTACTTATCTTGTAAATACGAACCCAGAGCATTTAAATTTTCAGCCTTTCCTGCACCCTTGAGGGAGGAGGTAATGAAAGACCTGGTGGAAGATGCACAGGCTTATCAGCCTGGGGGTCCCCCACACTGCCTTTGGAGAGCTTCCCCAGCAGGAGAATCCAGCCCCCAGATGGGGACCACACCAGCACTGACAACCATTTATCACTGCTGCTCTCATTAATCCATATGATTTTTAAAATAAAGTGCAGGAACCTAAATAAAGCCGGGGAAAGTATATAAATAAAAATAGCAGGAAACAGTGGGGAGTTGGAGTAGCATCTTTCTTATACTGGGGGGGTTTCCTTCTGCATAAACACAACAATAAATAACAAATGCTTCAACTAAAAGCTATAAATAGCATCTTGTGTGCACACTCGGATGATTTACATGCTTGCCTTGGAGTGGTTGGGCTGGAATGAGTTGCAGCCTGTTCCTCTTCCCCCATGGCAGGAGTTCTCCCATTACCTAAGCTTCATTGTTTTTACACTTTTTATTCCAGGGCTTCACGCATGGCTTGTTTGCTGCTCAGTTCCTTCCCGTGTCCAGCTTCCCTCCTTGCCAGCATTTCCAGTGACGGAGATGACACCTGATGGTGAGCTGATCAATGGCTGGTTTCCTTCCTCTGAACTCACCCCATCCCACACACACACACCACAGCCCAACGGCTTCCCAGATGTTCCCACTTGTTTTGGTTTTCATAGGATGTTTGAAAACATTTCAAACCCACCAGTGGCTGAGTGAAAATAATTCAGGCCTCAAGCAACTGTGCTGATTTTAATCATATGCATCCTGTTGAGGAAGGGACACACACATATACTGTATACACATGTGCATGTATATGTGTTTTCTCATGCAAATAACCTGCTTCTTCTAGGGGTCGCTCTTGGTATGAAACAGTCTCTTTTGAGACAGAAAATATTGCATAGCACTGACAAAAAGCTTATATTATTTGGATTGTTATAGCAAAGGCATGAATGGAAATTTCCCTTGGGGGAAAATATATAGCACCTGAGATTTCTCCTTCCATTCATGAACATATATCAATGAGCCTTGATGGTATGGACTGGGAGCTGAGAAGGTAGTGTAACGCCCCTTGCTACCCTGACTTCATAGCTGCAGAATCGCATTTGCAGCCTTTTAAAGCTCTCCTACCACCTGAACTAAATGGAGACCAGAAGAAGGGAACTACCTTAGTAAAATACACCATTGTCCCAGAACAGGGGCTCACAGACTTCATCATCTGATGTGCCAACTCTCAGCTTTTTGAACTACAGCTCCACAGATGAATGCCATCTCCTCTGCAACCCACATGTTGCTGGAGGTGGTTCAAAGACATATGGGGAGTGAGCGCCTGTTGCAAGGAGAAGACAGCAGTGTTTTTGCTGAAGGCAGGAAACAAGCCAAAAGAGAGCTTGTGATGTACAGATGAAGTCAAGACTGTGCTTGCTTAGCTCACTGTTCTGTTGGCCTTGGCGACTCCCAAGGACAACCGCAGAGTCCAGACCATTGACTGAGAACTGCTGGTCTGCAAGAAGTCATCCACTGCTTTGATATTTCTTATAGGGAGGTAGGGAGGCAGACCTTGTTTATCCCAGCCCTGGGAAGGTTCACGTTTCTCAAGCAGCAGTAACAACTGGAAAGAGCTTGTGCCTGTGGTGAGGCTCCTTGCAGCTGCAGGGTGCTGCAGAAGGGCTGGCGGCACTCCCACTCACAACGATTGTTTGCCTGCATCTGGATTGTGCACATGGTTGCTTCCAATGTCCACAAAAGGTTGAAGAATGTGGAGAAAACAGCTCAGTCAATTGTTTATTTGTGTTTAAAAAAAAAAAAAGGAGGAAAAGAGAGAGACTCTAAGAGACTCTCAGTGGAGAGCATCAGTTCATGGCCAAGCACGTGTCTTGGGGACTAGACTAAGTGGTGTCTCCACCAAAGGAGATGAAAGCTGATCTCTTCTCCCAGGCTGGGCCATGACACCGCCTCATGCTTCTGCCTCACCACAAGTGACTGAGCAGCCCCTCCCCGAGTTGGGTTGAGTGAGTTTGGCAGAATCAGGGTCTCAACCTCTTTGTTCGTCTGTCAGTAGAGGGCAATGTAGCTACAACTAACTGACCTTCTCCAGGTCCCCGCCCAGGAGAAGGCATAGACCTTACCTAGTATTTTACATTGCCACGTGTGACCTAACAGTGTATCCTGCTGTTATGTGCCATGTTTAACATACCAGTAACACTATGTCATGCAGCTGATACTAGAATTAAGGTCTAGGGTATTTGTTTATGAAGGCAGGTTCCCTTGTGATCACTGCTATTTGTGGCAAGGGGAAAGGAGGGGACACAGCACTGGAATTGGTTTCCAGTGGGCGTTTGTTTACTGTACTTTTGAATCGCTGGTTTATCAGCCCAGGGAATAAGTTATAGCTTCCCAGCCTGCTTGTCTGGTTACAAATTCCAGTCTGTTCCTCCATCTGAATATAGAGAGCAGCTGGCTGAAGCTAAATGAATAATACTGCCTCGCAAAACAATAGTGCTGGACTCAACGTGTTACACAGAAATCTATTTTGAGTTTGGATATTTAAAGACTAAGGAGGCATGACAGGCACATTTATGGAGCAGCAGTTACCAGCAGCCTGCAGACTGTGCCTTGGATGTGAACAGATTAACACCTTGCTCTCTGCCTGTGTCAAATGTTCTAGTAAAGAGTTCACCTCTACAAAGAAGGTGTCTCTGAAGAGCTGACAAGTCCTTCCACTTCTTGTGCATCCTGCGTTTGCACTTTGGATAACCTAAAAGAGAAAGTTTCCGTGCTACAGTCAGTCCCACCTAGAATAAAGAGATGAAATGTAATGCTGATATTTGACTCCATCTTGTACCTTGTATCGGTGGGAAAAGGCAGAAAGATCTAACAGGCATTTATGGCTTATAATTTTCTAATTTCAGGGCAAACTCTTTTCTCTGGAAGAATGCAAGCACTGCTTGGAACATCCTTCGCACATAAGGTGCCTTGATACTTAACAATTATAGCTCTTTGAAAGCTAATGGACAAGGGAGGTTATATTCTGTCTTTTCAAGACAATCAGAGCTAGGAGATAACTAGATATATAGGTTGCTTCTGGAGATACTTCACGTCTTTCTGTTTCATCTGACCATAGCTATGCATACAGCCCGCATATACCTATATTCCAGAAGGAGACTGGATCCTTATTTGAGGCAGAACACGTCAGCCTCTATCCATTGCAGAGGAAGCTGAATGTGTGCAAAAGAGTGATTTGTAGAACTTTGTGGACTAAGCCTGCAAGAATGTACTGAAAAGTGTGGCTCACAGGACACTGTTGAAACAGATTGAACAACTCGTGCAGGGTGTGAGGATGAGGCCATAACATGCATTTGTTTTACAACTCAATGCCATAGAACTGGACAGAAGCAGACATAGGATCTTTCCAGAGGTTTTATAAGCTCATGGTCGTTTCAGGTACTTGGAAACTCCAAACATTGACTATTCTTTTCAGCAGGAAGGAAAAATACTCTTATTTAAATGGTGCTTAAGGGAAAAATGCAATCTTTCTTAACAAGCTCACTCGCCAGTGACCCTGGGGTCAGAGAAAGCTCCTGATTGTAGTAGGAAGTGACACTGTAACCCACAATTAGGGGCTGACATACAAATGAACATAGGATAAGAAAGCTCCTGGTCCAGCCTTCAGCTAATTAACAATGTGGACTGGCCCACAGGTAGCTTGTGCACTGATGCATTAATAGTTTCAGGACAAGGAATAGAAAATACCTACTAAAAGATATTAAGATAGGTTAAAAAAAAATGCTATGAAATCCCAAACAGCTCTTCACTCCAGCACTTGTGGTCTTTTTCTGCAGTTTTGAAATGAGTACAATTCTCACACCTGATCATGTAGTTCTAGCTAACAACCAGGACAGCGAAAACAAGCAGAGGACAGAAAATCCCAGTGAAAAATATAGTGTGTCAGACTTCTGACTTGTCTCAAGATGGCACATGGTACAAGTGCATTGGTCTCACCAATAATATCCATATTAATTAAGCTGAACATGCAATTAAATGCTTTGCAATACTAACAGTATTTACCCAAGGCTTTTGGAAAGCTGGAGAAAAAAAAAAAAGAATAATATATATAATCATTTTGTAACAAAAAGATTCAGGTTCAGGTTGTGATTTCCAGTAAAAAAGTAGGACCAAAGCCACACACCAGTCCTGGGAGGCAGCTTCAGGGACAGACCCTTGGCACCTGGGTCCACCAGTGCACGCTGTCCTACTGCTTGCAGATGATCTTTCTGGGTGCCTGTCATGTTTCAGATAGTCAGAAGTGTAGGACTGCAGTGACTGGATGTCTAGGGTATGTGCCCTACGCTATCCAGAGGATTTATTGTTGAAATAATGTAATATTAGGCCAGTCAGCAGGAGACAAAATGTCATTATGTTTGTTATCAATCCTTTTGCTATCAGCCCGCACAGATAAGTTTTTAAAAAACAAGGACGTGGGAAGTAACTGAGAACCTCTAACTGAGCCGACAGTTCCCCCTGATTTCAGCAATCCCCTACCCCACTTTCCATCCTGATTTTAGCGTGCTCTTGCTGGGACCAGCTCTGTCCACCTCCGACAAGGTTGCGGCCAGCCGGTCCAAATCCAACGGGCGAAATGTTCCGTTCCTATCTCTGACGATACTTTACTGCTCTGGCAACTTTGCCAGGGCCGTCTCCGATGTGAACGTGATCTAATAAAAGCCACGGCGTCTAGACAGCCAAGGCAAACGCGCGGGGAGTGCACCCAGCCCGACCTCCCCTCGCCGTCGCCTCCCGCCCCGGCTGGTTGGAAACGGCTCTTTGTGTCCGGTGGAAGATACCAAACCCTCTCCTGTACCAGGGAGAGCCCTCAAAGCGAGATCACGCCACTTCCCCTCACCTCGTGTGAACGTTCTTCGGCGCAAAATATCGCGCTGTTTGCCGGGGAGGAGGTTGCAAAGCTCGTGCTGCCTGTAGATGAACGTTGGGTTTGTTGGACGACGGGTTTAGTGAGAGGACACAGAAATCTTCTCTCTATACGCTGAGCTCTGGCAGTGTTTCCAGCTTCTCCCTGCAGTGGCACAGCACTCCCTGACTCCGCACTAAACAGATTCCCACCTGCTGCAAGACCTGAGGAATCACTTGGCGTTGCTTGCTTATAAATAGCACACACCTAATCCGAGTGCTAAATTAAATTAGACTTAAAATATTCATGCAGTCTACACCTGGTTCCCTGCTAATGGCAGCTAGCGGTTACACAAGTAAATGTTCTTTTCCTCTTGCAAAGCTCCCCTCAAGCTGAGTGAGCAAGGCTGGGATGAGGGATGCGCTCTGCCCCTCGCCCGTGCCAAGTCTGCTGTCCAAGAGGGCCAGCCCTGAAAGCTGCTGTCACTTCTTTCCCTTCAGCTCCATCTAAGTTTTCTATTTTTATATCATGCACCAGGTACCAGCTCCTTTTAATTTTAAATATTAAAAAAAAAAAGAAAAAGAAAAACCTCCACATCTTGTATTTTCAGAGATGCTGAGAATGTGTGGACTGGGCACTTCTGAAAACACGAGCTAATATTTATTTAAGGTATCTAATAGGTCTTTACCTAAGCCCTTTCATGTTCTCAGAGAGTCACTGCTTACAGTGGTCGATGATGTGGCCTTATGGTTTAAGGGTAGCTTCATGAATGTTTCCATACAATAATATGAGAACAGGTGCTGTATTTTTAGCACCTGCCTTTGGCCTAAAAGTTAACTTGCCCTTCGAGCCTTCCAAGGAACTGCTGCAGGAGAAAACAGCTACTGCTGTACTAGCAGTTCTGTAAGCAGAGCCTGTATCTGAGCGACTTATGTCCAGCCCACCATGTCTGATGTCTGATGGTCAAGAAATTTGCAGGGCAATCAAAGCTGTTAGCAGTTTTGAACAGTGAACAGCCTGGGCCAAAGCTCCCCACCCCCAAAACCATCTCCCCAAAACAGGAGGAAAACTTTGTAACGTCTAGAAAATTAATTTTGATATTTAAAAAAAAATCAAACCACATTTCGTATTTATTTTAACGTTGACTTATGCCTGTCAGAATGTAAGGAAAGGTAATTCAGAAAACAAAGCCTTTATCTCTGGCCTGAGGAAAGTATTTGAGGGTTTAATCTTTTGCAAAAATTTTGGCTGCCAGGTAAAAAAAACCATCTGTTATTCATGCAGTTCTATTCAGGATCTCTCAGCCTACATGTCCCATATGGCAAGATTTAGGCTTTGAGGAGTAGCAAATATGAAATATTTGATGCAATTTTGTGATGAAGGGAGGAGAGAAAGAATGAGCAAATGTTTATAATTCAGGTTCTGTTTAACCCATGTGAAAAAAGAGAAGTCTTTGAAAGCCACTGTGATGGCAGCATTTATTGTGTTTAGCTCAGATATATGTCCTGGCAAACTGGAACTGAGTGAGAGGCATTAAGAACAGCGTTCACAAGCTCTATAAAGTCCTTGTACAGTTCCTTTCAGCTGGTAGTTACGAGCCTTGCTCTTCATGGTGTGGAAGCTGTGCCAAAAACTGTATCCCTGTAAACAGGACTTCTGATTTGATCACTTTGGAAATAATAAAACAGCAGTACCACTCAGAGCACCTGGGTAAAAGACAGGCAGTGTTATGAATAACAGGTATGAAGTAGTAATAATTTGCAAGTTGCCTAGTATTTGCTGAGACTGGTGCAAAAATAGAGATGCTGCCTGTTCTGACAAGCGTATGGACCTTGATTTTTTAACTAGCAACATGCAGCCAGACCGCTGTGGCTGAAGGGCAAACCACTGCTTTCATGTGCACTTTTCACCAGCAGACCTATGCGTTAAAAGCTGCTGCCTGCACAGCAGAGCCACCCAGTAGGAAGGATGAAAGGGAAACCAGGATTTTGGAAACAGTCTTTCTTTTCCCGGCTTTACCTCACAGCCTGTGGGCAAGCCAAAGGCTCATGTTCCCCATCCCTGAAAGTCTGATGACAACACTCTGCTGCCCTGCAAGGATGGTGAAGATATGTGCATTTAAGACTGTGAGACTCTCTGGCACTAAAAAGGGAGAAGTGTCCTAGATGGATACAGAGTAGACAGGCTGCCCTGGAAAGCCCCAAGTGAGGAATATGGTTCAGTATTTGCAAATTATAGTTGACACTTTTTTTAGGACTTAGTATTTTCTGGCAGTGATAACACTTTCAAAGAAACAGACTCACAGTCTCTAGCAAATCATGCACTACAGCAGATGTCATGTTTCTGATGCTTTGGTCCATTACATATATTTTTGGAGCTCTAAAAACTCCTAAATCCTCCAAATCTAGATTGAACACCCTATCTGGGCTGTAACATAAAAACACATAGCTGAAACCCTGGTTATGACTGTCAATACTAACCAGAGAACACTAATGTGCTTAGATCTAAGCCCACTTAATTTGCAGAAAGCTATTCAGGTGCCGTCAATCAAACTGGGAATGTGAAGAATATTTAAGCTGTTGATTAAGTACTTAACATTACAGGTTAATGCAAAATTGTCTGTCCTACTTTTCCTGTGGTTATACGATGACCTGTATAAATGCGGGAGTTCTGGCACATTCCTTCCACCGCAATCAGATCCACCTCACCCCAATAAGCTAAGACGAGAGGAGGTGCAAATATACATTCCCATGTCAGGCTGTCCACGGGCAACTCCCTTGTGCTGCTCATTGGCTTTCACTGGTGAGCTGTAGACATATACTAGTTGTGCACGTGAGACCCAAATAAGACAGGACGAAGAAGCAAAAAGTCCACGCAGCTGTTCCTCTTTCCAGACCCGTAGTGAGGTCTCCTTGCATAGGAAAGGAGAAGGACAGCGTCTGCGAAGGCACAGATGGGAATAGGTACGCTTCTCCAAGAGCCTGGCTTTTATTGGAGTTCCAAAGTGCTATGAGTGAAGGTGAAACTGGCAACGCTAGATCCCTCTCGGCCCAAACCAGCTTCTGCCTGAGAAAATCCTGACCTTGTCATCATTTTGCACATGAAAGCGGGACAGTGAAACTCTCTCCCTTCTAGAGGCTGGGGATTTGTGTGCAGAACAGCGGGTCAACATCACAGAGCTGAACAGAGCATCTGCACTGCCAGCACCAGGGCTTTCATAGTGAGGCTTTGATGTCATTTTTCTTGAAGTCATAGACTCTGCAACAAGGGTTCACAGGATGTTTTTCAACATAAACCAAACAAAAATGCGCACAAAAAACTCCCCACCAACTTTCTAACCCTTCTTAAAGAGAAATGCCAGAAAACGTGGCCAAATGCAATGAAACAGACCTAAAATTTGGAAGGTTTTCCATCCTTGTTGTGGTCTATTGTAAAATCTTGTCATTTTAGGCAGATGGACAGACTGAATGTTGAGGCCACCAGCACTGTTTTGTTGAGTACCATGCAGACCAGGGTAATTCTGTACTTCTGAACTTATGGAACGGGCCCAGACAACGAAGTAGAACTAAAATAAATCCCATTCTGTAAATAATGCTTGATCCTTGGTACTCCAGGAGACCAAATCTGTCCCACCAGCCACTGTGTTGGCAGCGTTGTGCTACAAAGCTCCTATGCAGGTATGTTTCTTTCTTGTGAACCTCATTTAGGGAAGGGGAAGCTGAAGACCTTAGCTGTCGTCTGTCCTCACAGGTGTCACTTCATGTATTTGAGGACAGGAGCAGTTCACATTTACCTCCCCCTGATGTTGCTTCAAGAGCTGAAAAAAAATCCAGTGTGGGGGTTGAAACCCATTGTCTGGTTGAAGCAGAGATTACCCAGTGGCAATGTCTTCCACCTCCACATACAGTTGCAGATCCCACCTCATCTCTTTCAGCTACTGACATGCCATCCCCATAGCTGCTGCAATTACTCAGTCTTCTGTGTGACACTAGGGAAGAGTATCATTGATTTCTTGCTTGTTTTAATACAGTTTAGCAGCTATAAGAGAGGTAGAACAAATGCTGCATCATCAGCTGGTTCCCACAGATAAACACTAAGTGGTCCTCTAACCATAACTGGGAAAGCAGTTGATAAAGATGACATGTGCTGACAGATGTGTGGACTCAATGTGATGGAGGAGCTCCTAGTACCATTCAAGGACTAGGATTTTGGGGGTTAGCTACACAAACCTACGTATTTATTGGGTCAGCTTCTCTGCAGTTAAGGAAATCATATTACCACCTGCCTATTTGACTACTGGACTGGAAGGATGCAGGGAGTCATTAAAATAATATACCTTTATGACATGATGCACGTGTTTATCCATGGCCTCAGACTCTTGTAACAATGACACATGGAATACGTGCCTTTGGGTTGGTTTAGTCCTAAATGTGCACATGAACCAAACCACTATGTTGTTTATCTCCCCATTAAAGAAAAACACTCATGACTTATTTCTAAGTCTTTATTCCAGTATGTGTTCACTTCCCTGGGAGCTGTTTTTTCAACTGTATTCCCAGGGTAGTCAGGATGTTGGTAAATATTCATTGGCAAAAACATCCCCACATGACTGGAATTCACTCCCAGCAGGCATTAAATTGGAACAGGGGAACAAAGGATATGCCAGACTTGATCAGACCACTGGTCTGTCAAGCCTGGTACCCTGCCTCTGGCAGTGGTCCATTCTTTATGCTGCAGACAAAAGCAAAAAACCAGAAATAATAATAATGCACCTGTCTGAAAATGCATCCCAGATACTTCACTCAGACTTACTACACCACCTTAAGTAGCTGGGATTGGGGCTACAAAGAATAAAATAACTTTATACAGTGTTGCAGGGAACGACTGCATTCACTTAATTTCTGCTGCACTTTATTGATCATCTAATTAGGACAGACCTTACTTTAATATTTATGTAGCTTCTGAGTTTCCCTGACACTGTTGAAAATGAGCTGTGGCTTCTCAGGCATAATTCTGGTGAGTCGATGGGTGTCTCAGAAATCAATCACATTTGACTCTGGCAGCTTGACACACAAAAACTGCCTTTCACTTACAACTTTCAGGTTATGTTTTTGTTATCATAGTTTTTCCTGTAATAAGGCTTGTCTATGCCAGCCTACTGAGGACCCACTGTGGTGACCTATGTACAAGCCTATCGTCAGATCCAATGCTTCCCTCAAAGACTTTTTAGCCCAGAAGAGAAATTGTGGCAAGTGAAATGAAACTGGTAAGCCAGTAGCAACAGATGGAAGGTGGGGTAGTATATTTATCAGGAGAAAATTGAACAGGTTTCTCCCACACTGGTACATTGACAAATCCGATCTGCTCATAGAGTATGTGATTTTATTGGCAGTATCAGCAGACAAGCTGAGGATTCACTGACAGAAACGGAGTGATGCTCTCAGCCCAGATGTATTGCCCTCTGAAGCAGGTCTGGGCCATGTTGATGAAGAAGGTGCTCAGCACCCAGGCTCTTGGGTGGCAAATAAAGTCTCGGAGAGAACCTCAAAGGCCTCCAATGTTGCGTTTTTCATGGGCAACACATGGATAATCCAAGTATGCTCTAACTTTGTGTGCAGATCAAGTCTCTTCATGTCTGTGAGCAACCAGAGCAGCTATGTTTCCAGGTAAGGAAAGAGGGTCTTTAAACATACTTCAGAGTTTGAATGCCCTTGCCTCAGGCCAGTTTCAAGTGCTTGAGCTGCAAAACCTTTGATCGCCACTCCACTATATTGCACAAGGGATATATGTTGTTAAATCCTTGCTTTTGACTCTAATAAATTGTAACCACCTATGCTGTGGGCCAGTGCTGTGTGAAAGCAGTGCATGCGACAAGAGATGCCCACCAAAGATGGGTGCAGTGGGTGCCACTGGCAATAAATGACTGACTGTTGAGCGGGGTGGTCACGGTAAAAGGAACCAGTGCTTTGACCTTAAAAGCTGTTCGGGACACATCCAGTCTGTATGGAAGACTCAGTCAAGAATGGAGATCTGTGGTTTTGGTCTGTTAACTTGTATTTGACAGCTTGGGTTTTGGCAGCCCGAAAGGATTAAAACAAGATAAATAAAATGTTGCCCAGACGGGGCTGCCCTTGCACTAACACAGATAGCAAGAGATGGAAAGGAGGCTGAAATGCCAGGCACAGTGATAGTGGTGGATGCAAAGCTCTGCAAACACCCCAGTGTTCACTTTTCCTCAGCTGGTAGCCATTTCTTTGAGGATTTGAACTGCCTGGCTCCTGTGTGAGGGTTTGCAAAGTGCCTGTGTGGAAAATATTTCCATCTGTGTTTCTGCATGCAGCTGTCAGAGGAGAGGAGCATGACCTGGGAGTCCAGCAATGCTCTGCAAACCCCCCTGTCCCTTGGGCATGCCCTGGGCTGAGCGGCTTTGCTGCCCCTCCCACTGCTTTTAGAACTGGTAGAGCTCTTCCCCTGCCTCTAGGGAGCATTTTCTTGCTGAAGGTAATTAAAAAGAGAAGCTCACATATCTGACCGCCACAGGGTATAAAACTGGATGAGAAGAAAAGATGTTGAGCATCCAATGAGCTACATGAATGCTCCCATGCTCTTATTTCCCAGTAAAGTTTGTTTTGTTTTGTTTTTTCATAACCTTAAGAAAAGAATTAAGATTTTTGCCCGATTGAGCCTGTAACAGGACAGCAGACTTAGAGGAAGGGAGTTGTCAGTTTTTGCTGCTAGAAGGCTAAACGCCCAGAGAGATAGATGCACACAATACTTACAGCAAGACATTTATTAACACTGTTAGGACTGTGTCAGACCAAATACCCTTCATCACACTGAAGCATCTAATGGTGATATGCTGATGATAATTAGATGCTAATGACAAAAGATTTTACAGGCATTCTCCTTCCCCCAGCAGTAAAACCCAAGAAGCTGAGACCACTGTGTTGGGTGGGGAAATGCACCTATCCTGGTAAAGAGGCACTGCTGTTCTCTGAATGTCATTCTGAAATCTGTTGATCTTGTGGAAGAGGCAACTGCTGCTGTCCAGTAGCAGTGTTGTTTTCTGCTGGTGTGATGAAGGCATCAGCCAGCTGGAAGGCCAGGATCTGCAGGCTGTGCTGCTCCAGAAACTCACCCTGTATCTGAGCAGCAGTACTAGCTGAACCTTCCAGACCCCTGAGAGGCTGTGACCATTCCAGTTCAGGATCATTTAGCAACAGTGCCTGACAGAGAGGGCATTTCTTACAAGCTAGCATGTTGCTGCAGATGTTTTGAGGCTGAAAAATAATCCAGTCAGTAAAAAGGCAACCTGGTTGGTCCTTGAAAGTAAACCATTTGTTCCACGTTGTGACTGGTAAAAGTCACGATTGCATTACCAGTGATCTGTGATGTTTATAACGAAGTAAGGAATAGAAAAGCACCATAAAAGCTCAATTCTAGTCTCCAGCAAGGACAGAAACACTGAACATTTGGAATTGTTTTTGATTACTCCTCTAGAACAGCATGCACAGCCCTTATGGAGTGTCCAAGCTGCCATGTGGCTTGTTCAGGGGAGTCGTGAGTGTCTGAGCAGACATATGGTGAGGTGAAGAACCAGCCGGTGCAGGCTGATGCAGACACTGCCAACTCACTTTCTGCTGCTGCTGGGCAATTAGGCACATCAGGAACTCAGGGATTTTTTTCTTTCTTCTTTTTTTTTCTTTTTTTTTTTTTTTCCTTCTCCTCTCCTCTCTCCACGCTTGTAAGAGAAAAGACATAAAATATCTGCAGAGTTCACACACACTTTCCCTGCCATCGTGTTCATCTGCAGCCCCTCCTGGCAGTCATCAAAAAAAGGAGACAAAAATGAGGCTGTTTGAGCTGAATGTATCTCTGTGCAGCGGGACCATGCAATGCCCTCCGCAGAATTCAAGCCCTGCCTTGGTTCTGCGTGTGGCTCATGGGTGAAGCGGCCGCACAAAGAGGGCTGTTGTGTTGAACAAGTTTCCTTCGGCACAATAAAAGTCTCTGCCATAAGAATAAAGCTCCTTTGTGTAGGGAGCAGAGCATTTCCCGCATGCAGTGGTGGAAAGAACACACCCCTAGATACTGGGCAGCATCGGGCGTTCACAGAATCACAGAATCACAGAGTGTTAGGGGTTGGAAGGGACCTCAAAAGATCATCTAGTCCAACCCTCCTGCTGGAACAGGTCACACAGGAACAGATCCAGATGGGGTTTGAATGTCTCCAGAGCAGGAGACTCCACACCCTCCCTGGGCAGCCTGGTCCAGGCTCTGTCACCCTCACCATGAAAAAGTTTCTCCTTATGTTTCCATGGAACCTACTATGTTCCAGCTTGCACCCATTGCCCCTTTTCCTATCTTTGGACATCACTGAGAAGAGCCTGGCTCCATCCTCCTGACACTTGACCTTTCTATATTTCTAAACATTAATGAGGTCACCCTTCAGTCTCCTCCAAACTAAAGAGACCCAGCTCCCTCAGTCTTTCCTCATAAGGGAGATGTTCCACTCCCTTCATCATCTTTGTGGTTTTGCACTGGACTCTTTCGAGCAGTTCCCTGTCCTTCTTGAACTGACGGGCCCAGAACCGGACACAATATTCCAGATGCAGCCTCACCAGGGCAGAGTAGAGTGGGAGGAGACCCTCTCTCAACTTACTAACCATACCCCTTCTAATACACCCCAGGATTCATAGAATCACAGAATTGAATCCTAGAATGTTCGGGGTTGGAAGGGACCTCTGGACATCATCAAGTCCAACCCCCCTGCCAGAGCAGGGTCACCCAGGGCAGGCCACACAGGAACAGATCCAGGTGGGTCTCGAAAGTCTCCAGATAAGGAGACTCCACAACCTCTCTGGGCAGCCTGGTCCAGGCTCTGTCACTCTTA
>WUAM01000148.1:174551-194551 GCA_024336885.1 Actenoides hombroni
CCCCCCCTGCCTACAACTGCCTTTCAGGTAGGTGTAGAGAGTGATGAGGTCTCCCCTGAGTCTTCTCTTCTTTGGGCTGAACAGCCCCAGCTCTCTCAGCATCTCCTCATAAGACTTTCCCTCCAGTCCCTTCACCAATCTTGTTGCTCTCCTCTGGACGTGCTCCAGCACCTCAATGTCCTTGAAGTGTGGGGCCCAGAACTGCACACAGGATTCGAGGTGATGCCTTCACCAGTGCCAGATACAGTTATAAAAACACTTACGTGGGGTCAGGTCTGAAAACATCACTGGGCCATCTTCTTTGCTGAAGAGATTCCGTACGGACGCTGTGTGAAAACCAGCAAGGCAACAGACTTTGTTGCATTTCTTTTCCACTGTCACAGCTGGTAGAAAGAGCTGGTTTATGTGTTTGCTGACATGATGTAGATGGCAAAAACTAGATCTAATGGAAGTGCCTGCAATAGCCCTTGGCTCCTTCAGCAAGCACCCAGAGGTGCCTGCTGCCCAGGCTTCCAGGGCCACCCCAGTGCCAGCAGATCGGCGTGTCTTTCCTATGTAAGGCAATGAAGTGAAGGACACCTACTATTCAGAAGATCCCAAAAATCTCCTGAGGAGCCTGACCTGCTCTTCTCCTGCATACTGATGATTTCTGCTCCTTGTTAAACACAGATACAGCCAGTGTTTTCTTCTAAAGCTTGGGTGGAGGAGGTACATGTCCCTTACACAGCAACTTGTGAGAGTACTCACCAGGGGCACTCTGCTGTGCTCAGGCTGGTGCTTGCTCCACCATGGTGACTGAGCATGCATGGCCTGGGCCATGGGACACAGAGGCTTCTTCTCCACCAAGGCACTGGTCTTCCCGTGGGATCAGAGACAAGTTCCTTCTGGTGCCTGAGATTGTTGATATGGTTCTTGTCTCCTTTTCCCAGCTCTTCATCCTGAAGTACTATCTGAAGAGGAAAATTTCCTCAGTACAAGGGAAGTGCCCCAGCCCTGCCCTGAATTGGCCTGTATCCCCTGGGTTACAGGTCTCAGTCACCGAGGAAGCTATGACAGGTGAGATAAATAGGATGTTGAGTTCCTCCATCTGTCATGAGTAATTTTATCTTTTGGACGTGGGCGGGAGTGGGGTTTGAAGGAGCACAGTGAGCCCTGACCAGTGTAACTCCTGGAAACAAAAGGATTCTCAGGGAGAAATCCATGGTTTTGAGCGTGTCTGGACAGAAGGACCCAAGCACATCCCTGAGCCAAGGCAGCGCCAGCTGACTTGCATCACATTTTGGTGCACCCAATTTTCCATTTGCACTGTGTAACTTCCCACCAGAGATGCCTGGACTTTCTTCCGTGGTCAGGCCCTCAAGTCCTCTATTATGTCTAGCCTGTAGTCTCAGCGTGATGACATCCTGCTGCCAGGGGCTCATTTGTAAGTGAGGGAAAAACCAGCCCACTCTAATTTTGAATATGCTAAGTGACTAATAGAGCTAATTGCGGCCTCTGCTCTTTTAACAGCTTTGAAAGTGAAAAAGAGATGTTGACGCAATAGGGCAAAGGACATTTTCTGGCTCTGACAATAACTCAGCAGCCTGGACTAAAGCAGCCCCGTGCCTTTGTAGAGAACGTGCTGTGCTGCCAGCAGCCCACTCTCGCTGGGGTCTTGCTTGCCTTTGTAATTTACTTGGGTTTGGCCACCAGTACAATCATCACTACTTTTGGCTTCATTCTGGAACCTGTCAGAACACACAGAATAGATACAGCAAACCCAGAAGAGTAGCATACCTCTAATCCAGCCCCTGCTTGTTATTTTTATCAAAAGCATCAGCATACAAAGCACAGACACAGGAGTGGGGGAGTGGGGAAGCACTATTTTAAGTCAACCAGCAGAGGAGGTGGTTCTTAGCTCAAAACCAAAAGGACCTGCTTGCACCATAAACTAAAATGATTTTTTTAGCAATACCTGGAGGTCTATGCAGCCACATACTCAAAGAAAAAAGAAGTTTGTTTACACGACACTGGCTACACTGCATTTCAGGGTAACAAATGTTGATGCAGTACAAAGGGCAGAGAAACCCAGTAGCTTGGATTTAATTGTGAGCTGTTACTGCTGCAGGCTGCAGTGAGAGACTCTTTCCTAAATTATATCCCACCATTGATACTGGGGTATGTGTCTTGGCCAAATAAACTCAGTGTAAGTTGTCACTCCTTGGCAAACCAGCTTTAAATTCAAGTGAAGAACATTTCAGAAGGGCAAAATCAAAGGCATTAAGATTCTGGTCATGATATATTTGCAATTTTTGGCATCAGGTTCTTCAAGTATTTTCAATTAGTTTTAGCTACAGTGAGCTGAACAGATTCAGAAGATTTCACTGAACCACATACACTTCCATCATCAGAGAGTAAGCAATGCAGTTCTGACCTTCTTAAACAGAGATGGCAGGGCCATGATTAGGAATTAGATTAAATAATAAACGACAGTAAAGCACGAATTAAGTTTTTGTTTTCTTTAACATTAAAAAAAAAAAATTAACTGCAAAGGAGAAAAAGATTCTACAATGATTTTACTTATATAAATAACTGTGAGTTGAGCAATTTCTGTGAAAAAGGATTATTCATACATGAAAGAATTTGCTGCACTGAGGTGTTTTTTCCCCTCCACCCCTCTCCCCCAGGGGTTACAGCTGGAGCTCCCATTGGGGAGCCATCAGGACCCAGACAAAGTGTCCCTGACAGGTGGCCTACACAAAAAAAGCCCCAAACCCTACAAAAACCAAGATGTTGTATTGGGGCTGCAGAAGCTGTAAGGAATCAGCAAAGCTTTTATGCTTCTGCCTCCATGAGAGTCACTGATGGAACCTGCGCTACCCCCAGCCTGACAGCACACTTGCCACTGTACTTGTAGCTGTCCATGCAGGGAGCAATGGGGCACAAAGATTTCTGGAAACAGTTCTGGAAGTAAATTGCTAGTGGCAACAAACCATATAGAAAATGTCTCACCAGCCCTTTTTTAGGTAATCTGCTGGCCTAAATAAGGTGCTCTCATTGCATACAGAGCCTGAGTCTTTGCTGCTTGAGCTGAAGAACTGGCCTCTTGACTGCAATGTAAGAGGATAAGCTTGCCAAGTGGTGTAGCTGCTGAAGGGTGAGATGAAAATTACAGAAATGCTCCATTTGCCATATTCCTTCAGAACAAACTGCATGCTAAAGTAAAAGGCAGACAGCTTGGTCATGGTAAACACCCCTCATTTCTGTTACCAACTCTGCGTGAATAGCTTTGTGCAAGTTATATTATCATTCATGATTTCATTTTTTTATTAGTTTGTTGTGGTTTGGGGTTTTTTTTGTTTGTTTTGTGGTTGGTTGGTTTTTTTTGTTTTTTTTTTTTTTTCTTTTTTTTTTTTTTTTTTTTTTTTTGTGGTTGGTTTTGTTGTTGTTGTTATTGTTGTTGGTTTGTTTTTGGTTTTTTTTTTCCTAAGCCAGGGAAACTGGACTGGTAATCAGGACTGGAAAATATACACAGAAATTGTGACACGAGTCATCCCAGTGAAAATGCTAGAATTCCTTGGTTGATAGAGTGCCTCTCACTAAGCTGCAGGTCATTTTAAGAGCACTTGACACGACAGATTGCCTTGGAGATCAGAATGCCAATACTAAGAACCCTGATTAAAAAGATTTAAAAAAGATTCTAAAGACAACACTATGTTTTGGGGAACATGAGGGACTACTCTAAAGAATTTATAGACTGAGGGGTGGCTGTTCTGCATCAGGTGATGCAGGCTGGAAGCTCCTCCAAGAATGGTTGCTGGCTCCTGCCAGAGGAATTCTTTGGAGTTGTCTAAATGGAGAAAAAAAGCCAACTGGAGGTCAACTTCAGTCAGCTTGTCTTGATTGAAGCCCCCCTTATCTCTGCAACCACAGCTGAGATCATTTGACCTGGTCAGGCTGTAACCATGACCACTTCAAACACTCCCTGGCTGGCAGCAGCAGCAGCTTGTGGAAAGGGGTTGCTGGCAGCACAACCAGCTTGAACTGTCAGAAAGGTTAAACCTTCCTTCCCCGCTCCAACACTTACTGCTCACAAGGACTCAAATTGAAGTATGTACAAGTGAGACACGTTTTCAGCTCCTGGTTTGGAGGAGACCAGTAGCAGCATTCTATTCAGTGTGAGCAAAACAAATTGAGGACTGCTGTCCTTGGAAGCATTTTCTCATTATTGGGTTGGTTTGATTGAGGGAGGTGAAAAATATTCCAAGTACCATTTTTGTATATAGTGATATGACTTTACAAACCTGTTGGAAGCCCTTGTTATTTTCAGAATTTTCCAGTGCAGTTATTTCTTGAACAAACCAGTTCAGCTTTGAAAAATTTGGTCCAACAGATTCTGTTCTTGCACACTGAAAGGAGCAAAATGCTCCCTCTGTATCTTTGCTTACCTGTCATGAAAAATTTAGTGAGTTTCACAGAATCCAAGTGTTCCAGTGATACTCAACAGTCATGCAGTGTTTGGCTCCTTAACAGCAAGGGATGGAAACAGGGCCAGTCATACAATGCTGTCAGACTTGTGGTTTGTCTTTGGGCCCAGGGTATGCTAAAAATGAGCAGACTTTCCAGGTAAAAGGGGAACAGAAACTCCTGAGGAATGACACAAAGTTTGTGTAGGTGTATTGCAGGTTTTTTTTAGGGTTTAACTCATTTATCCCCTTCATTCCTGACTTAACACGCAATGCAAATCTCATTATTATTACACGAAGATGAGCAAAACTCAAGGACAGTCCCCAACTCAGGAAGGTTAAAATATGAAAGGAGAACTGGAGAAATTGAGTCTCACCAGAAAATTAATAGAAGGACCAAAATGAATTTATCAATATATTTAGTTTAAAGATTGCTTCCCACTGTCCTCATAATTTGTGAAAGTTGTTTTTTTTTTTTTTATGTGCTAGTGTAGACGTACAGCCTTGGATAACGTCAGCCAGTTGTAGATTAATACTACAGGGCTTCCACATTCAGCATGCTACTAGGATAAACTTTGCCATGAAAGTCCTCCTGACAGCAGCACATTTCATTTTTAATTAAAGTATCACTTTATCTTTTAATTACAGTTTAAAAGAAGAGCAGATTTATAATATTTTTTTTTGGTGGAGCAATGATATCTATAACTATATATTGTTTCCCCTAGAGACAACATACATACAAGGTGTATTATAGGCATAATACACACTATTAAGAAGACTGTGACAGATTAGTGACCAGAGCTCATGAAAGAGCAGAGTATAAAACAGAAGTTGAAAATATCTGATCACTTTTAAGAGTTAAGCTGATCATCATAACCCTTTTGGATTGATTTATTTATTTTTTTTGTGAAAAATCAGGCTGCAAATATCATCAGAACAACTGCCCAAGAAAAAAAAACCCACAATAAACATTACAAAATACAGAGTTGAAAGATACTCTACTATTAATTTTCATTTTGAAATTTAGAGGTTATTCTAGTGACAATTAAACAAGCTATTCTGCCATGGAATAAACCCCAAACTTCTGCATTTAAGTACCAGAATGTGAATCGCAAAGAATTACACACTGGTAGTAAATAAATTAAAAAGAACACCATGTCAGGAGGTGCTCAGAACAGCACATACTCAGCTCTTTCCTCTCCTCCTCCTCTGCTCAAAAGCCATCCTCTGTCTTCCCTACAGCCTCCATGAGCAAAATGAACTTTTCCCATCCTCAAATCATTACCTTCACCTCTAATGTTCTTTACACTAGAAAGTATTTATCTGGTATAGGCTTCTCAGCTGGTTTGGGTATGTACACCCCTGATCTTTCATCACCTTGATGATAAAAGCCTCAGTGCAGCATTTTGCTGTGACAAAACCAGTGCTTCCAGTAATGTCCTATTTTCTCTCCTGCAAATGGCTCTGCTTTATACCTGCACTCAGGCTTGTGGCCACCACCATCCCAGGCACGCTTTGCCAGCACAAACATCAGGAGATGCTCCTTGTACAGACAGTGACTGTGGGTTTACTGGCCAAAACTGCATTAGAGTAACTTTACTCAAGAGTGTAAACACAACACTTGTTGCCAGATAAAGCAGTTTTTGCCCCATCTGCCTGAAGATTAGTGTCTGCCAGGATACCTGTATCACATTCTGGGTTGATGTGCCATGGTGCATTCTTTGGCTGCAAAAGTTTAAAATAGCTATTGAAGCACACTGAGATTAGACAAACTAAAAAAAAACCTTCCTGATTTCTTTAGTATCCATTAATTTATCTGATTATTTGTAATACAATACAATTTCTTAAACAACTTTCAAGCTCATACATACAGCCTTGTTGAGCATTGCTATGGTACCAATCAACGTAACATATGGACAGGCTGCTCCAGAAAACCAGCAAGTAGACAGCAGTGTGGCTATGGAGAATTTGAAAATGCCACCAGAAGCACCACTGGGATGCCACCTGAGCACTACTAAAAGAGGGTAAAGCAATTACTTCTCTTCAATGTATTTTCTAATTCTCTCTGTAGCCTTAAGTACCTCTTTCTGCTCCTGTTTGCTCAGGATCTCGGAAGGGTATTCCCCATCCCAGGGCATGAAACTTAATATTTACTTCATCTGTGATATTCTTCCTATAATTACTCTGCAGTATTTTTCCTATTCTCAAATTACTTGCTAAAAGAGGACAGACCACCGTCACAATTTTGCAACTGGAACTGATTTTGAAACATAGCAACTAATTATATTCTCGAGTCATAAAATGGGTCAGTGGCAGCACCAAAACCAGTACATCAGGTTCAGGTCAGAGCTCTGTCCCATCCTGCACTGAAAGGACACTTTTCTTTCTATCGGTCTGGACTGGTGACCATCCCCTGATTGCTTAGCTCATCGAGCCACACATTGTGAGCATGAGGAAAGAGCAGGCACAGACAACAGCCTGGGCACACAGGGCAACTGATAGACTTTTAATCTTCTGACCGAAGAAGAGGTCACAAGACGTGAAGTTTTATTAAAACTGCACTCCATTTTTACTGCTCTTTTCCAACTTTATCTCTAAAGGACAGAATGCAAAGGCTTTACACTTCTGCTATCACTTTTTTTCACATGTGAAACTTACTCTCCTTGAAACTTTACCATTACCTTAGAGAGAAGATCCATGTGGCTCCAGCTGGAATGCTTCTGGTACCTTGGTGGACGGACTCCTTCCACAGCTGCCTGGGCTTCTCTACACTGCCCAGCCGTCTGCTCACTGATGGGGCTGGGACTAAAGTCTGCGTGTCTCCTAAGCACATCAACCTTCCAGATGAGTTTACTCTGCTAAATGGAGACTCATCAGTGTTCTTCTCTTTTTTTCAAATGGCTAATAAATGATGTTATGAGGCATTTCTGAGCTTAACAGATGCAAAATCCAATACACCAATCCATTTTGAAAATAAAAAAAAATTAATAATGGTTTCATAGTCTAAGTAATGACTATACATTTTCTCCCCCAAACCGATGACATCTTGTGAATCAAAATTGCTTGGACTTTGCTCTCTATCCAAGCACAACTTTCTCTTACTTTATTTAAGGTTCTAACTCAAAGTTATTGGCCTTTCATGTGCAGCTGTCACTTATGTGAGTAACCTTGGATTTATTAAAATTCTTTGTTCTATTACTAAAGACAGCAAAATTTTCCCATTTCAACAAATGTCTCACTGGGTTTGTTACTATGGACAAGTAAGATGTTCCTGGAATATGAAAAATGTGGAAAATTCTTAAAACAGTGTCTAAAAGGTGTGTTTTATTACCTAGAACAGAGCAGAGCCAGTTTTATCTGCAAGAAATCCTTATCTATCTGATTTATTCTATTATGATAATAATTACAAGGCAACATTATTGATGCAATATAAATGGTATTTTTTTTCAAAATACCTTTCTCATGTTTACCTCAACAATACTGCTGAGTTAGGAGCTTACTCCACTTCGAAGTGCAGTATTTGGTGTACAGCAAAATACAGACAAAGTAAAGCAATTAATAAATATGAGAAATCCTTTGTATGTGTTAATGTTGAGATAAAAAGATTGAGAGTTATTCAAAACTTAGTTATGTGAATATACAATAACTTACACGATGCTCATGTAAAAACCCCCAAACTGACAACTGAAATCCTCTTTTAGGAATCTCTAAAGAACAGAACTTTGCTTAAAGAACAGTCTCTAAACTTAGCTTAAACTGGAAAACATCGTAAAAATGCATAGGTTACACAACTTTCAAGCCTTCATACTTACATTACTGAAATTACATATATCTATAACGTTGGTGCTGTATTTTGGGGAAGTTCAACAGCAATATATACATCGAGCTTTCCACCAGCTTACTGCTAACTCAAGAAAACAGTTATAGACTTACTTCCTTTAAAAGCAGTCCTATTGAAGAAGGCATTGAACTGCGTATTAGATAGACACAAGAGAAAAAAGTAAATAGCAAAACCACATAGTTCATTCTGAAGACTAATGTTGGTCAATCAACAGACCAATGCATCAACTCCTTTGCCTGCACACAGTCATCCCTTTCGTTCACTTACGTGCTCCTTAGGTACAACTGAAACCAAGTATCGATGCTGAAGCAGGAAGCATGTCTGAGTTAACACCTCAGAGAAATGATTTTCAACCATTTTATCAGTTACCAGAATAATGACAGTAAGTCAGACATGTTGACGCATTTTATTGTGAGATGGGGAGTCTGGTAAAAAACTAGAAAATGACCATGATGTAACAAGGAACTTAAAAATGAAGTTTCAGATTTGTAACATACATACATGAATACAGGAACAAATTGGCACAAAAATGTTAAACATTGTTCCCAACACTGTTTATAAGATTATTCTAATTTTGGCTTACTAAGGAAATGAGAGTTTTATGGTTAGACTAATCTCTTAATAAAACTGCAGAGCATCATGCTATTAGTCACACAGTGAATTTCAAAATTTAAGAGCTTTATATTAAAAACTGGGTAAAGGTAAAATGAATTGATTGCAATTGTAAAATTAATACATTCCCATTTTAATTCTTCTGTTCTACAGTCCAAGGCAAGTATAAATGTTAACATAACACTGTTAAATCAAATCTCAATGCAAGAGAACCGATTGCATCTCTACTTTAAATCTTATCAACTTTCCAAATTTTCATACTAAAATATATTATTGTATTAATACAAACTACAGTATTATACACTACACTGTGTAATAAATAAAGAAATATAAAAATAAGACACATAAATATAAAAGTTTTCTAAAACTAAAAAGGTACATATGTCAGTAAGAAGGGTATTAATACTGCCAGGTTTGAAGACATACAGTACAAAATGTTGCACAGATCTATAAACTAAAAGAAATAAAATAATACTGATAGGTAAAAATCAGCTAACATTGTTAATAAATGGGGTCCATAATAACTAACATTTGAAAATACTTATGAGCCAGATAACATGTCATGTATGTGTCTGAAATTAAAGTAAACCAATAAAGCAATAAAGCAGATTAGAAAATTTCCCTTGTAATTATTGTAGAGAAATTCTGCAAGTCAGGTATTAACCCAAAATACCACCAAATAATTAAATAATGAAACATACCCAGTGTTCTTACTTCTCTGATGGCTGAGTGTTTTTTTCCCCATGATTAGTTTAGAAGTTTGATACAAATCAACAAATGCTAGTTATTGTAGGCCACATATTGGATAAAGGCTGCTTAGAGCCTCTGTAATACTGATAAATGGCACTTACAGCACACAGGTCTTGCATAAGGCCAAAGGAGATACAAAGCTTCATATCATATCCTTCATATTGTTGCTACAGACTCAAAACACAATTACAAACACTGATTTTGACGACTTTGCTGTCCTTACCAGTATTAACACTGTTAGTCCCTGCAATCAGAACTCAACGACAATCTTTTTCAACTACGGTTTTAATCACGTGAGTAAGAAACTTCAGTTCTTCTATCATCTGCTTCCTTAAGGCTAACAATACACTTTTAAATGATAATATGCTCTACTACAACATCTAATGTCATAAACCGCTACCTTCTAGGTTGGATTTACAAAGGTAGCCAAGCATGGTTTGCAACTGCATTACAGGTTTCTGCAAAAGGGAATTTTGTAGTGCAGAAGTTCTCACATTATAAAACATAAGAAAATAGTGAAGTGGATTTAGGAAATGTTTTACCATATAAAGAAAAAAAAAAATAAATCATATCAATCTCTCCCAATTGTACAGCTTAAAAATTAATCAACTTAAGAATGAAAATTAATACTGATAAAACAAACAATGCCAGATGCTTGTCTAATAAATCAGGTTTCCTACAACCCGTTAAATCTTTGCTTCCAGAGTCACTGTATTTTTCTAATCTGCTTCATGTTATAAACTTGTTCCTAACTTTGAAAACTGTGTGAAAAATTACTAAGTTTGAGGTTCAGGCACACCTGGATTTCTTTTTTTTTTTTTTTTTTTCTTTTTCTTTTTTTTACATATATATTTTTTTACACAGTAGTGAACAGAAATCACAGTATGCAGGCTACTGCGTTTCCATGAAAAGCATGTATAATATAGAACGAACTTCATTACCAACTTTTTTTTTATTTTTTCTCCTTATAGAAAAAACTATCATTTAAGCTTTATTTGTTTTTTTCTTCCGGCACCTGCCCGTTATTCTGTATAACTTCTGGTTCTGCATTGCTTGCTTGATTTACAGCTTCATCACTCTTGTTACCTTCAGTTTTCCCTTCTTCATCTTCTTCTTCTTCATCTTCTTCTTCTTCTCCTACTTCTTCTTCATCCTCTACTTCTTGTAGTTTCCTACATTCTTTTTCTTCCTGAAGTCCTTCTATCTCTTTTTCTTCCTCCTCCTCTTCCTCTTTTTCACTATCTTCCTCTTCTTCCCTGGTTAGACTCTCTCTCTCATCCGAGTCGATCTGCGATGGAGATGCCCTGGCACCAGCATGCTCATTGTTGAGGACCTCCTGGCCTGCCTCCTCCTGTTCCGTGCTGTCACGCTCTTCTGCTTCTCTTTTGCAATAGGAGTAGCGATGGTTCATGTGTTGAGAGTAAGACCCCGAGTGTGAAAACCTCTTTCCACATTTGTCACATTGGTAGGGTTTTTCCCCAGAATGCAGTCGCATGTGTTCGATCAAATGGTGTTTGTGTTTAAATGCTTTTTTACAGATTCCACACTCATGAGGCCTTTTACCTACAAAACAAAGCACAAACAATTGGACATCTTGTAGACTGAAGTTTAAAAAAAAATTATGCTGGTTGTTTTTATCACTAAATGCTGTTGGTGAATGTATTACCAACAATTAATAATTCTATATAACCAGACGTTCTACTGCACACGTTATCAGCCTGAGTTTCTCACGTGAGCTCAAGGCAGGAGGGTGCAAGGGTACACTGGCACAATTACAAGGGCAATTTTAAAGTCTTTTAGGAAAACTGAGGATATAAGGACAAACAGATTCTCAGATGGCACTTTTAGCACAAAAAAACCCCACAAGTAAATCAGAAAAGGAGACATTTTTCTTGAAGTAAAAATTATTACAAATCAGAACCAATTAACTTTTCTGTGTTGCTGGAAATTTTAGATTGACTAAGCTTTTCTTTGGTTTTTGTGCACCAAGTCCTTCTTCGATGTTCTAGGTAAAGTCATTCTAAAGTCTAGGCTGGCACATGTACATGCCTTACGTACAAAACTTGCTGATAACAAGAAAAATCTGCTTTGTTTTGTTTAATTCTCTTTCTGCTCTGTTTTTCAGCTTTCTACTTTGTTGCTTTGTTTTTTAGAGAGTCTTATTGTTTGTAAGAGAGACTTATTGTTTATAGCAGGAGCCTAGTAATGCTGTTATGATTTCAACGTTCAAAGCTATTATGCAAAACAAATTTGTACTGTCTTAGCCCAGACATGAGACAGAGACAATAAGACAGAAGTTTTTTGGTCACACTATACAGATGATGAACACCTCCATGTCCACCTATGCCAAACAAGCAGCGAGGCGTGTGTTGGACTCTCTTCCCAAATAGAAAGCAAGGATAAGAGGAAATGGCCTCAAGTTGCACCAGGGGAGGTTTAGATTGGATTTATGAAAAATTTCTTTACCAAAAGGGTTGTCAAGCCCTGGACCAGGCTGCCCAGAGAAGTGGCAGAGTCACCAACCTGGAGGTATTTAAAAGACATGTAGATGTGGCACTCAAGGACATGGTTTAGTGGTGGGATTGGCACTGTTAGATTAATGGTTGGACTCGATGCTCTTAAAGGTCTTTTCCAACCTAAATGATTCTATGATTCTGAATGCTGCACTCAATTTAAAAGTAGAATGGAAAGAAAAATTGTGTTATGAAAAAGAGGAGTTAAAAGAGTCTCAGGATGGGAAAGGTGTGAAAATAGCCTTAATGAATGTAACTTGAGAAACTTGATCAAGTGGTAAAGACAAAATTCCTTATCTTTTTAATTCTATATATGAGATGAAATGAAAACATTAATCTGCAGAAATACAGGCATCTGACCAATTAAAAAAAGATTAAAAAACCCACAAAACAACACGACAGAAGAAAGAAGACAGCAACAAGTTATTTTAAAAAAAGACTAAAGATAACAGAACTGGAGCCAAAAGGAAAACGATGAGAAATTAAAAATCAAAGCCAAACAGGTATTCCTCTGGGGTTAGATTCCACATCTAATGTATGGCTGTTAACTTCAGATCACTACAGATGTGGCTCAATTTGAAAATCCTTCATGCCAGATTAATACACTGCCTTTTGTGTAAAGTATCCTGCACACGCAGGAATTATTTTCCTTCATTTATAATTTTAATTTTTAATTTTTTCTTAATTTATAACCAGGCAAGGTAAATTAGAAGTCATACATTCTTGATTACAGGTTGTGGCTTGCAGATGATTGTCCACGAGCCAGATGAAACTCTCCTTTTTTTCTATTTGGGGTTTAGGTCTTATGTATGCAAAGAAACAGAATTACAATTACAACAGATACACAAAACATAAGTTTCTAAAGAAGTCTGAGAATAGGTGATAAGGACTATTAAACTTACCTACACTTTGCAAGAACTGGATTCCAGTTGAGATTATCAGTTCTATACTACCAATGAAATAATGATCTGGAACTGCTTTTCCTAGTACATACCTGTGTGTTCATACTTATGTCTCAATAACGAGCTGCTCTTCTGGAATATTTTGTCACATAAATCACATGCATACATCCCGTTTTCTGTCTTTCTCATCTTTTTCTTTGGGGGTGTTGAATCAGAATCATTTTGATCTTCTACGTTCGATACTCCTTCTGAGCTAGTGTCTTGCCTTTCATCCTTTAGAAACAATTATGGAAAAGGTTGAGGTCGACAAAAAAACATGACACAGCACACAATTTATAAAATGTAAGCTGAAGCTGCACTGTTTTTCTCATTCAGTTCTGTGAACAGCCAAATGAAATTGTTTAGACTGACATAGTCAAAAAAACCCTTTTGCTGCATCATTCTGCTTTGCAGTCCCTGGCAGAGTTCTCACTAAGACTGATTTTAATCGCATCCAAATCTGACTGTGGCCAGGTCTAAGCTACACTGACACATCATGTTTTAGGGCTTATAAAATTAATGCAATGTTAGGAAGGAAAAGAAGATTATAGACCTGTAAGTACCTCATTAAGCTGGACGAGCAAATTTGGTATCTAACTGAATTTTTCATCTCATGTTTGTCCCCCACATTTTGCTACCTCGTGGATTTTACGGATGTTAAAATTGAATTTTTTGATGTTTTCATAAAAAGCTCTTTAAGATACCATTCGAATTTGCATATTTGACTACTCTCTTCCTCATAAATCTATCATAAATACTACTTAACCTAAAGCTGTGAGACTTCAAATGTTTCATTAATAACAAGTTTTTAAAATACTGTAACTGTTGTCTATTTCTAAGCATTTCAATGGCTGAAGCTCACCTGTAAGAAGCACAGTATTTTCTACTGATGTCAGCAGTATCACTACACACAGGCTTAATTTTATCATATATTATCAACTCTGAATATAAAACCCGTACACTTTGGCTACCTCAAATGTTTAACATATATGCAACCTTGCAACGCTTCAAGGCTCCTCAGTCTCTGGCAATATAGAAGCCTGCACAAAATGCTAAACAGCTTATTTCTAAGATTTAATTAGAAATGCTCAGTCTTTATATAAGCCACTTTTCTCTTCTGCTCTGTCCCTACCTCAACATGCACAGGTGTTTCGCAGGAGGAGTGACTCCGATTAGATCACATCTGGATGTACCCAGGGGAACAGGGCAGGATCCAGGAATGGCAGATGAAGAAGATAAATACCTGCCTGCCTTTCAATTGAGAATACATCTGAGTTTTGTTTCAAGTGCCATTATGGTGTAGGATGAATTCAGTTACTCTGTAAAGCCAAGAAGCTGAGAGGTGTGAAGGGAGTAGCCAAAAGTTCCAAAGAGTTTATTTTCTGGATGTGGGGAAAGAGGAGATGTGGAGCCAGCAAGAAACATAAGCCATAGCCTTACTTCGCTTTCTGATCAGGAAAATCAGATTGTCTTTAAAATACTGAGCACTAATGTCCTCGAAGACACTTTGGAATGACTGAATATGGTGAAGAACTGACTTGTCCATGCACAGAACTATATAGTTTCTGTCAGTCTGGATGCAAGCTGCCTGAACTAACCAGTTTTGCACAGGACTATTATCCATTAACAACGAAGCTGATTAAACCTGAAAGCTTACATTTACATTTTTATTGAATTTGACAGCTTTCAGTTTAGTTCAACATGGATATTGAATGAATACATCACAGACAACATGCAGGAATGCAGGGCCCAAAGTACCTGATTTCCATTGGCTTGGGCCTGTTTTGGTGGTGTTTCTTGAACTGCAGGACTAACTGTAGTAGAGTATGTGTAAGCCACCTGTGGAATCAAAATGGTTTGCTTATTGGCAGCGAGAGCTCTCAAGCATGGAACACTGTTCTGGTCAGCAATGGCAACTATTGTAGGTAACTGGGCAGTGACTGTAGGTATAGCAATATTTATGGGATTGGCACTTGGTGGGATTACATTTACAATAGGATCAGAGTCTGTAACACTGTTGTCCTTTTGTGGTTCTTTTTTTGCACAAGTCAAGTTCAAAGGTTCTTCTTGGACAGAATAAACACTGTTCTGGTAAACACTAGTTATGGTAGATCTTTCCAATAGCTCTCCATGTTGCTTTGGTAGCGAAAGGTCAAGAGGTTCAATTTGTGGCTCTTCTTGTACACCCTCTGCTGTGTACGTATAACCCTGTGAATTTCTTGATGAAGAAAGGTTAAGTGGAGATGGGGATGGCGTGCTACTGCGTGAACCATTCAGAGTTGAGCCCCCTGGTAAAGTCTGAGACTTTGTTGTATTGACGGGATTTTGCGAGTTATTTGTGCTGTTCTGGGATTCGCTTACGTTTGTAGTTGCTGCTTGATCATCGTTATCTGCGGGGCTGCTTAATTTAACTTGTTCAGGAGAAGATGGTCCAGAAGACTGCACAGAAATTTGTCCAGCTTGCATTTTTTCAAACCACTTTTTTACCACGTCCAGTGGTAAGTTTACTGAATCTGCGATTTTTGAAAGCTCTTCTGCGCTCGGTTGTGCATTTAATGCATAATATGCTTTTAGGAGCGATAAAAGGTTCTTTAAAGGTGGCTGACCAGGAGATAAGTTGTTCTCCCCAGTTTCTGATGGGACAGGGGAGTTGGGCTTCTCAGCTTCTGTTCCACTGGGCTGGGGAAGCTGAGGAGGATTTTTCGTTTCATAGTGCTTTAATTCTTGAAGTGCATTAAGATCTCCTGGACAGTCATCACAAAGAAGACAAGTGCTATCATTGGTCTCTCCTTCAAAGTTCTTATCTTTCTCAGACTTCACCGTAAGATCTTCTGGCAATTTTTCGTTTTTGCAACTATTTGTAGGAACAGAGTTTTCTTTTTTTAGATTTTGTGGAACAACCTGAAGTTGACTTGGCTGCTCCAAGCTGTAGTTGATGATAATTTTGGTTGTCCCATCTTGGTCAACCAAAGGAAGACTGATAGCTGAAATGAGGGAATGGCCAGCTTGTTGTATAGATGCATTGCTGATTGTTTCTTGTTCTTTGGATGCAAGATTAGCATGATTGTTTTCCAATACTTGCCTTATTACATTACCATCCACTGCCACTTTAAGTACATTTTGAATGTCACTTAAGTTGATGCTTATGGGAGACACCAGACCTACTGTTGGTAGAACAACAGCTTGCACCACACCCTGAGGAGAACTGGTTGCCTGCAATGGGCTACCACCACTAAAAACCCCATTCTGCAAAGGGGTCGAACAATTAATTCCTGAAGCAACCACTATGGGCTTGAATTCATAATCCACAGGTTCAGTTTTAATTTGGTTAACAGGAAGTTGCTCTTGCAAGGGCTTATTTTCTATCTTTTGTCGTATCTGTGGTCTTGCTGGGCTACCTGGTGATGCAGAAAGGGAAGGGGAGGAGCACTGAGACGTCTTGAGCCCTGACCGGGCTCGACCATTCACGGGCATCAAACCAATACACTTCTTACTGCTTATGTGTGAACTGTATGAACCAGAATGGGAAAAACGTTTCTTGCAGTTTGGGCACTCATATGGCTTCTCTCCTAAAGGTGGAGAAAAAAAAAAAAAAAGAAGAAAAAAAAGCAGATGCAACACTTTTATTAGGTTACAGAGTAACTTCATCAAGCAATAGTCACTAGAAATGAATACATCAAAATGACCACTCCAAGAGTCCTAGAGAAAAAAAAAAGTCTTATACAGTGAATCAAACAATGAGAGTGATCATGTCATCTACAGCTCTGGTCCTAGGGTCCTTTAATAAGTTTCTGAGCCACCAGTAGATATAGGATGGAGCCTACATGACCATGACATGTTCTGTATTTCTCAGTAACAGTCTACGTATCACATAAATGAGTCTATATGATACTTGCAGATTTCATTAAACTCCATTCAAGTAGTACCACTACTAACTTCAGGAGCTGCACAAACTATTTCAGAATGGGGAAAAAAACCTAAGAGTATGATTAAGTAAACAAAAAATGCCCTAAATGCAAATCATAATTGTATAAGAAGATATGCACATTTTATTGGGGAGATTTCTAATACAATAGATCCATATTCTCCTACAATACTCATCAGCTGAAAATCAGGCAAAGGTTAAGTAAAGGGAAAGCAGACACATGTAGAAGACCGATGTCCAGGAAGAGGCATGTGATTATGCAATCATTACACCCCTAGTAAGAGTTGGCTTTTCAGGGGATCAGTGCTACAGAGCAAAAGGAAAGAGCTGGAACAGCTGGCTTCCTTCAGGTTGAAAAGCAATTGACTGAGGCTTTCCCACTCACAGGCACAGTGCCATCACCCTCTGGAAATGAAATGGAGATGATGTTTGCAGAGGGAAGACTTCTAAGTAGAGGTGTCCTTCATTGCCGTTACTACGGCTGAGGACAAGGTAAGAAAGGAAAGGATGGCCTAAAAACTTGTTTTCAGGCTTTCTGTCCATAGGTAAATCTGGGTTGAAGACAGAAATTGAGAATCTCTTTCCAGCGACCACATTTAATTTCTTGCTATCTTATATATTAAAATATATTATTGTATATTTTATTTCTCATAAATAGGAATCCTTCTTATCAACTGAGATTGTTGTGGCAGTATACCACGATCCTAGACACGTGTCCTGAGGCTATTTTTATATAACTAGTCTTGAATGATGACAGGCACAGCTTGAGTAGGAAGCATAGTTCTTATGTCCTGATTACTATCAATTAAAATTTTCTAGCAAGGCTCATAACATGCTGAATGACCTGCAAATACTGAGAAATAACAGACAGGTGAAAGAGGACCAGAGTGATGCCCCCATTGCTTCTGCCACAAGTCAAGTTTTCCCTCACTGTCAGAGCTTAAGCTGCACCTGTAAATCCTCTTGAGATATTCTACATATTTCCTGCACACAGCTGAAGGCTTCACTCAGTGCTTACAGAGTCTCAGTAGAAAAAAAGAGAAAGGAAAACACTAGTATTTTAAACTTAGACTTACAAGACTGATATCACATCAAAGAGAAGAAATTGCAACATTAGTACACAATTCAATGCTTGGTTTATTTACCACTATGGATTCGTAGGTGCTCCTTTAAGTGATGTTTATACTTAAAAGCTTTTCCACATTCAGTGCACTTGAATTTTCGATTACCACTGGACTGCGTCACATGTCTCTGTAAGAAAGAATTTGTAATTATTGCATAGGACAGCACGTTGGAAAAGCACCTTGTATTTTCACATCGTAACAAAAAACGCAGCACAACACTGAAAAGAATCAATCAGAATTTCAGGAGACTGCAGGTGGTATGCGTTATGCATGAAAAAGAAACAAATTAGAAGTCAGGCTAAAACTGAGCCATGTGTGTCCTCTGTATAAATCCGCTACAGTAAAAAGAAAAGGAAAAAACCAAACAAAATATATTTGCCCCTTCTCCTAACTTCAGATGAAGCTTGCACCGACATGTTATGCGAGTAAGAAGTTCCAGGATGCACGCTAATTCTACTTGTGAAAGCAAAAAAAACCAAGAAAAACCCCAAGTCCACCACCCACAGAATATGTCACGCAGGATAGAGAAACATTAAAGTGTACAAAAGCCTGTTTAAAGTTTAATCAGTTGACTTGATTTTTCCATTTACATGCTTCCAGCGCTTACTGTTAGCCTTGGATTCCTCTATGTAATGGTGCCACAGGATTGCTCAAGAGAAGATGGCTCAGTGACAACAAAGGCACTCTCAGTCACAATTAATTCTCAAAATAAATGCAAAAAACTGTATTAAAACAAACGTCAATATGGAGGGATTTCCCAAGTACACACCATCAAGCCCCTTCCCTATGTCCACTGAAGCTCTGCCGTTATTTTTGTTAAGTTTTTGCTGTTTATTTTTGAGAGCATTTATCATTAAGCTCAAAATTATTATCTTTATTGTTATACCAGTCCAAAAAAAAGCAAAAGCTAAGAATATGCTACTATATGTACTAAGAATATATACTTTATGTAGCATATATTTGATAGGTATATGAAAGATACATACTTTTATCACAAACAGTAAAAGTCTGTCAGAAACTGTGTAAATCCATGAATGCGTATTTTTAAAGACAAAACTGACACACAGTTAAGAAGCTGGATTAGCTTAGTTACTAACAAGAAAGGGAGGCATTACAAATGCTTCTGTTCAAACAAATCAGTGTAAGAATACAGCGGCTTCATTTTCAGTAGACCTCACTTCACAGAAAGATACTCTACCACTGTTTGGATGCAGCTGCAGATTTTTGGTAACTGGGGTAAGTATTTTCAGAAACTCCTTAATCGAGCTATTCACCTTCTCTGGGGCAGCTACCATGAACTGGTTGGCGAGGTGAACTTCCTCTGGTGGGAAATGGTGGGGAGCTCCTGCAACTGACTGGTCTGCTGCAGTGGGCAGCGCTGGGAGCAGACGCTCACTGAGTGCTGAGGTTATTCCCTGAGTGCAGACACAGCAGTGGGTGGCTGAGACATGTGCTGGAGAAGTTGGGATGAAGGAGAATGCAGGATGGTATTCCTGATCTGATTTATGCCTTTAGATCCGAAGGACTCAGAAGTGATGCAGTTTGCTGGATGGAAGTCTGAACACTCTGAGATCTCTGTGAGGCCACAGCTGGAGTATTGTGTTCAGTTCTGGGCTCCCCAGTTCAAGACGCACAGAGAAATACCAGAGAGAGTCCAACAAAGGGCTATGAAGATGATGAAGGGACTGGCACATCTCTCTTATACGGAAAGACTGAGAGCCCTGGGGCTGTTTAGCCTAGAAAAGAGAAGCCTGAGAGGGGATCTTATGAATGTTTACAAATATCTGAAGGGTGGGTGTCAAGCAGAAGGGGCCAGTCTCTTTTCAGCGATGCTCTGTGATCGGATGAG
>WUAM01000148.1:199551-204555 GCA_024336885.1 Actenoides hombroni
CTTCGCTTCAGAGAAATTAGGGTCTTTTAAGGCCACTGATGATTCCAGTTTGGTCAAGGAAATATCCACACATGTATTTTAGAGGTTGGTTGCGTATATGTTACATTTTTCATGTGCAATCCTGAACTGATACACAGGGACTGGAAGCAAAATACTGCCAGAGGAAAAAGGACCTTATATACTCCCACTATACCAGTCCCAAAACATAAATAGAGATGTGCAATAATATGGTTGGCAAAATTAATATGACCTGATTACTACTTTTATGGCATTTTAGCGATGGTGAAATTATTTCAGGCTGTTTTACCGTACCACAGAAAATCATAAGCAGTATTACAGGAGGTTGAAAATCTCTGTATTTATGAATGAGGGATGGATGATTAAGATAAAAGCATCCCTGCTATTGATCACAGGCCTCTCTCATCTATTAAAATAATAAAACTACATAACGCTGCAGCACTTAAAACTCAGCACTTGAAGAAGGTGACCGAATGCAAACGCTGGTGGTCACGTCTCCCCACGTGGCACAACACTCTGGCTCCTATCAGTATTTTGGCCCTCGGTGCCAAATCCCACCAGGGAGCAGAGCCACCAATACTCAGCATGGACCCAGTTTAGCCCAAATCACAGCCTGGATTGTCCCTGCTATTGCCTACTGAAGCTTTGTCCGGGGCTCAGGTCTTCACCACATCAAACCCTACATGTATCTTGCTCCATCAAAGTGACTCAACACCGTGAACATTGGGATTTCCACGGGGATGGATTTTGGTGCAGCAAAAATATGTTCTGCCAGACATTTCCTTCAGCAGGATGCCCCAAAGAGGTATTTAGAGCCATGATGGTCCCTGGTACTAAGCACTCCCAGTCCCACGTAGGAGATACTTGACACCTAGTAGTACTGGTTTCATAAGATTTCTGAGCCTCTGTTACCCTCTTTTGCAGCATTGACGAGGGTCCAACACCACAGTCCCATGGCATCAAGAGTTCCCACTGACGTGTTCCTGCACTGGGCTCAGGCATGGCTGGTGAGTTTGTGCACAGAGCTGCTAGCACCACCAAAACCTACTGGAGACCAGAAACTGGTCTAGTGAAGTACCACTGGCAAACTATCAAAATACAGACCTGTAGAAAATATTATTATTACATATATTATTCTGGTTTTCTGAAGACAAAAAACAAGGTGTTTTTTCCAAGTGAAAATCACGGGGGTTTTACGGCAAAAATCGTGTCTTTTTCCTTGGCAGAGGGTGGAATATCCCAGTCACACTGGAAAACCACTGCATGCTGGCCTGATATTAGACTGGATCCAATTAGAAACACTTTTCAGTTTTAAGCCAGGTGGAATTGCATGATTATAACAGCAAAAGCCTGTGCTTGAGAGGAAACGGAGAAAGTTGTTCTTGCTGAAGAAAGAAATAAACGTCTGTTCAGTGCTCCACAAAAATCTCACACAAAGCCAGCAAGATGAGCACAGCTCTCAAACTGAAGATCAAAACCAATTTTGTGCTGGATGGTTAGCCCCAGGTACTGAGGATGCATTTGTCCCTCCAGAAGGCAAGGAAGAACACTGGTCTCCCTCAGAGAGAAAGCCAACTTCTCCAGACCATGGTGGACACCATCCATACAAAACCACTTCACATAAGCTCCTCTCCTCAATGCTTGATGTTCCCAAACCAACCTTGCAAGAGAAGCCTCCTAGTTCAACATGGTTTCTTCCAAGAACTCAGCCAGTTTGCACCATTTTGAACAAGGGAAATACCAGTAGTTGCTCAAAGCCACCCTCCATCTCACCGAAAAGGATGTGACCACAGGCACTGTGCAACACCCAAGATCAAGAGCAACGCTCACAGACATTGTTTTGCATATGTACAGCACCAAGCACCAATAGCTCCAGGTCCTTGTGCAGGTCCCTGGGGACTCTTGGTAGTGCCAACAAGTACCTGGTAATGACTTGCTTCAACAGGTGCCTAAATCCTGCCAGACTTCAATGATTTCAACAGAGATGCTTTTACAAGCTGGGATAAAAACCCTAGAACTCCATACTGGATATAATTTCTCTTGAAGAATAAAAAAACCCAAAACTGCTCACACAAGCCTAATTACATTGAAAAGTTTCTTCAATTTTTTTGAAAACTATGAGACAAATAAATTGCCTGTGTCCCCATGTGTATCCAAACACCTACCAACGGAAGGTGCATTGCTTGGAGGCAAAGGACCTTTCCGTCTTTTGCCTCCAAGACACAAACATTTTTTTCAAGAACTTTCAGAAATGTAGCTTCCTTTATGTAATGAACATTGTGATGTTAACAGCCATGGGACAGATGAAGCAACAGCACTGAGAGAGGTTCCAAGTGAGGTGATATTTGTGATAAAATTAAAGGAGATGGAAACAGGACACACGAAAATGCTCTATTTTACCCTCTGGCTCCTAGTTCTTATTTTTCTCATGTAGCAGCAAAGAAGAATTAATTTGGATCTTCTGCATCAGAATCCTACCACATCCATGACCAAGAGGGTCATGTAGTTACAGGATTCTATTTGCAGAATCTGAATTAACAGATACTGACAGTAGGACATTATCACATAGCATAAACTACAAATGGAACCAGGTTTGTAAGGGTTACCAGCTGAGGGATACAAAGAGCTTCTTTCTAATTCTTGCTGCAGACTTTTTGAACTCTTTTCCTGGCTGCCTTTTTCAGGTCACATTCAGAAGCAGATACACCAAAATACTCTACCATGTGTCTGACCCAAACATGAGAAGGACAGGAACCTTCACAAAGGCAAAGAAAAGGGAAACGAAAAGATAAAAAGAAAAATAAAAGCCTATCCTCAGAAGATATGCAGACCCATATTAGAAATGCAGGAGGTTGAGATAGTTTGGATAAATGCCCAAACTTCTGAGAGTTTAATCAAAACTAACCCAACCAATCCTCTTTCCCTTTTGAGATTTGCCCAGCAACAATTACGATCAGTTTTAAAAACCACAAGTACTTAATAAAAACTAGAATATTATAAATCTTCTGCCACATGAAGCTAATAAAAATAAATAATAATAATAAATTTTAATGTTAAAGGCACCCAGGCCCAGAAGCACTAACCTGTATTTGTGCCTCAAGTCAATGATATTAATAGTTCTAGAAATATTTGAATAAATGTAGGTTTTGCAAAAGGGTTTTTTTTTTCTATACACTTGCCAGGTTTTAGACTGATTATATTGACTGCACTAGGACTAGTAATGAGATTGTTGAAGACATTATTCCATTTACATGTTCACCTGACATTATTAAATCTCTATTTGTTTCTATCACATAGAATTTAGAAGTATGTTCCAGAGAGCGTAGTGTTGGCCATATGGGCCATTATCAACCTCATTCTTTCCAGTTCCATATTAAAGTTAACAGCATAGATGCTGGCTTGCACCGACTGCCTACAGCCAACCAGCTCCAGACATCTCTTTTGGAGCACAAGAAGCCATTTATTTTGCTAGCCCTGGAAGTGATACCTTTTTGGTTTTCACTGCCTCCTCCCGTCTACCTTACAAGTTCATTAAAAAGCAGATTGTCCCATAACACTGTGGTTGCTACCATCCCAAACCCAGTGGGAATGTAACATTTCTACACCACCAATGCACTATAGAAAACATTTGTTTTGAAGGGCAAGTGTATGGTTCAGCTGGCCTGGTTCTAGCAGGAAGCTCAGAGCTAAAACATCAATCATCACTTTGAAAAGTTTGGAGATGATGGCCAACTGCAGTGTGATTTCAGTGCCATGATCCCACAGGCCCTGAGCCCCAGATCTGAGCTTTTTTCCTACTTCTATCCAAGCAAAATTCTCATCTAAATCTTCCAGCGGCCTTTGCCAGCAGCAGGGATAAGTAAAAGCTAAGCAAAGATACTGTAATTGCTCCAGTTAATAGCAATAACGCGCTATCGAGCGAGTGGTGTGTATTAATGTGCGGGAAACGCGCTGTCGTGCTTTTCGTCCTCGGGGGCTGGGTCCCAGCACCCCAGTGAAAGTGCCAGACAGTGTGTTTTCTCTCAGCATCCTTCGTTTGTGAAAACAAAAATTGAAAGCAAACACACGCACAAAAAAAATCCTATTTTGGGAATATGTTGGAGCACTTCTAGAAATCACTGAAACTGTTTTCATAATCCTTCCACTTGTAAGGCCAAATGCCTTAATTACCATGAGACCAACTAGCTACAGAAGGCTCAGAAAGAGCCATAAAAACATTTTAGAGCAGCTTAAAATAGCTTTTCCTCCTCCTAAAAATAGAACAATGTACAGAGAAAAATCTTCAACCCCTTTTTGAGGCGACGGAGAAGTGTGAGGCCAGCCCCAGGGGAGAGGCAGGGATCCCCCAGTCCCGGCACCATGGCATTCTCCACCGCTGCTCTCCCAGGCCAGGATACTCTGCCAAAAGCATGATGCTGTCCCGTATCAAAACCCATGTCTAGCCTGCACTGAGTCTGACCAGCCTTGGGTCTTGAGCCAGAATGATTTTTTTGGGAGGAAATTCCACATTTGGGAGGGAAAGGATGAAGCATTTAAAAAGGTCAGCTTGCCAGCAGAGAAAAAAAAAGGCAGTTATAGGAATAAAAGGGAGGAAAACATTTCCTGGGTCACTTTCGTGCTTTGAGTTTTGTCCAGAGCTACCAGAAGGAACCAATTCATATATCATCTTTCACAAACCGACCCAGCTCTAGCAGCAGGCAGGAAGGTTGGGATCCACCTCCAAAGCAGAGCAGGAGCCCCTGTGACAGGCAGCGGTGCCTCTGCAGCTCCCGTCCCCGCTGCCGCAACCTTCGCAAAGGTGCAAAGAGCAGCAGAACTTTGCCAAAACACGTGCTTGACCCAAAAGTCATGCTCTTTCTTTTCTCTTTTTTCTTCCCCTTCCCCCCCCCCCCCCCCCAACACAAAAAAAAAAAAAAAATCATTAAAAGGCGCCCCGCCGACCCCCCGCACCCAACCAACAGACAAAGACAACAACGAGGTGAGTGG
>WUAM01000148.1:204655-222619 GCA_024336885.1 Actenoides hombroni
AACATGAGGAAAAACTTCTTTCCTGTGAGAGTGACAGAGCCTGGACCAGGCTGCCCAGAGAGGTTGTGGAGTCTCCTGCTCTGGAGACTTTCGAGACCCACCTGGATCTGTTCCTGTGTGGCCTGCCCTGGGTGATCCTGCTCTGGCAGGGGGGTTGGACTTGATGATGTCCAGAGGTCCCTTCCAACCCCTACCATTCTATGATTCTATGCTATAAAACATGTTGTCCAAATTACCAACCTTCCCTGTTCTACACCCTGTCCCTCCTTTATATGATACAGATGCTAACAGAAGACAAACTGAAAACCAAGGTAATCTAAATTGCTTCCAAGTACTCCAATTCAACTGTTCCCTTGGGATAAGCATTTGGTTAAAATGCAATTTTCACCTCTCAGCAGATACTGCTTCTTGGGGTGGGCTCCATCCCGCCTCCTCCCACACTCTGCAGTGAGGTCTCCACTCTGATTTATCCAGATTAACACTTGACCCTTATTCTCGGCTTTGTCAGCTGGTTTTTTTGCTAGTCCATACAGCTTTTCAGCTTTGTTTAACTAAGTTCCTTGAAGATGATGTTCTAGATGGTTGTCTGACTTGCTGCATTTCATTTTAATGATCCAACTTCACTGAGTCCAGAGGACTGTGTCAGGATTTACTTAAGCCTGCAGAGAATCAGTTACTACTGTTTGACTTGAGATTATACAAGTTAAAGGATCTCAGCATATATACAGCTACTGCAGATACTGGACTACATAAATATTCATACTAAATATTAGTGCATGTATTCAATCTGTCAGAAATGCTTCTGCTCCAGCCTTTAAAATTCCATGTTCTGCTTCCAAGGTAGAGAAGCCCACATTTCTCTTATCAAATTTTTCATGGGTTTTCCTCTTTCTTGGTCATAGCTCTAAGCTGCTTTGAACTTCCTGCTAGGCAGTGTTTCCATCTGTTTTGCTTAACCGTCTTATATTTGTAAATCTTTATTCACCTTTCTTGCTGCCTGTCCTACACTTTTCTTTTTTATAACTCTGGGACATCCTCAGAGTTGCTCTCTGGGATCTTCTTTAAAACTGACTGAGAAATCATAACTCTTCTCTAAAGTACCATCCCTGATGCTCTTTCACCTTCATTTTCTCAGATTAAAATGCCTTTCCCCCTTTGAGTACTGTTAAATCCACACTTTTTCACGCCTCTGATGTGTGATATATTTTTTAATGCACTGTGTGTAACTGCTGGTTTCTCCTCAGTAAAGAATTAATTGCAGCCGAATGCAAAGAACGTTCCTCTGCCCTCCCTTCAGGACTGAAAGAAGAAACATCAGCATTCAGGTCTGTAACTAGCCACTAATAATACATCCCTGCATCAAGTATTTACTGTACTTAGGACAAAAGTCCACTCTCTTCGTCCCAGAGAACCCAAACTAATTAATGGGAACCCTCAAAAGTTATCTGGAAGACATGAATTACAGGTACACCAGGGGTTTTTCAGATGGTTTGCCCATAGTTTTCAGGAACTGCCATTTCTCAGCAGTGTCCCCAGCAACAGGAAATTTTAACAGACTACCTATTGATGCCTTGTAAATTCATGAGAAGAAAAATAAAACAAGTAAACAAATAGAAGAAGCATTTATTCACACTTCAACATGCAGCATCGCCTCCTACCAACCATTGCTGGTGTAGGACACCAGGGGAGCTGTGAGGGATGCTGGGGATGAGGAGGAGGGAGGGATGAAGGAGGTGGTGCAGGATGGCTCCCAGCTCTCTACTGGAGCAGAAGTAGCCAGAGTTTGGCAGATCTCTCCCTCCCTCAGAGGGAGACACAGTGTTCACATACCTCTGCCACTGCCTTCTCTACACTAAAGAGAATCTTTGCTTGTTGATTCCTTGTGCAGAACAATTACAAAAGTGTCATGTGCTGGGCATTAATGAGCTAACAGTTATCCAAATAATCTCCTTTCAGTTGAAGTCCTTCAAGAATAAGACATTATGCTTTGAAGACACAGCTGTTTAAGATCCACAGCCAGGAGGTCTTGTCTTTACTTTAAAAAAAAAGGTAATTTTCCATGACACAAATGATGTAACCATGTACATATGCACATGAAGCCAATTTTGAAGGCGTGACACCTTTGTGACAATAGTATGAACAAATACATATTTCAAATTTACCAACTTTCTAAACTATTGTGGTTTTGATTCTGGCTACGGCTCTGGAGACAAAAAACCACTTAAATTAATGTAATACTGAGTTCCAGATACTTTATGAAAGCAACATTTATCAAATGCAATTGTGCCTTTAAAAGCATAAACCCATTAAAATGTATCTTCAGGAATACAATTTAAGCTTCACTTTTGTAATGGTTTAGAGCCAGCTGGGAACTGAGCATGATGTGGCTTCTCACTCACCTCCCTCCCTCTCCCCAGTGGGATGGGAAGGAGAATAGGGAGAAAAAGGTAAAACCCCATGGGTTGAGATAAGGAGAGTTTAATAGAACAATGCAAGAGGAGAAGAAATGACAATAATAGTAATGAAACAATGTATAAAGTGAAAGGTATAGAAAGAACCTGACTGCTTTAAGGTTGCACCAACAGCACAGCCTGTGCTGTTGCCCCTCCCAGCTCTTGGTGAAAATTAACCCTATCCTAGTGGAACCCAGGACAACTTTGCAGCAATTCTTCTGAGATTGTTTACTCAGGTGATATTTTCTCTTTTCATTCAAACTACATGCAAATATGAGAAATACACAAAGTCATTCTTCTGCTTTTAGGCTGCTGGTTGGAAAAACTGAAAATGAATGCAGTAGCTCACAAAAAAAGCATTATACAAAAAGCATTCATAGATTTTTACAGTTAGAAGATGTATATAAGGTGATAGTAACTTTATATTGGAAGCCAAGCCAACAAGAGAGCAAACCACAAAAGAATTGTTCATGGGAATTACATTTGAATAAACAAGAACTGCCACTCCAGAATATGCTGGCAAGGGTATTCCAAACACTGTGAGACAGTAAAATCCCTGCACCAGGATGGCCAATGCTTCTTGTAACAATTTTTCCTATTTAATTTTCCCCTGAATGGAAACACCCAGGTCTGAAAATGTAGAATAAATTTTTAAAGGCTGTTAAATTAGTGATACTTTGCAGAATGGAGGCTATGATGCATTGTGTAAAAAAGCATCTCCTTTACCCTGTGTTACAGCATTTCAGTTTAATGAAAGATCTGTTGGTATGGAGCTGCAAGAAATATTGATGTACCTCTCCCTTTACATTCTCTCCACTATTCCCAGTTTTGCATATTTCTGTGATGTCTCTCTCCTGTTTCCTCTCTGGAGAATATCAATCTTTTTAGTCTGCCCTCAGAGGGAAACATCTCCAAGCCTCTCTCTATGACCTGGTGGTGGAAAATCAATATCTTTTTTTCCTTGGATAATTCCTGGCTGTTACAATGAGTTTCAGTTGGTTCCTGAGCCTCAGAATGCCTCTGATGAGCTATGGAAGCATGCAATTGGGCATGGATGATAGGAAATTGTGAGGATAATAGAAGAAAAGAAAAGGAGGGACAGAGGAACAGAATCTCAGGACCTTCTGTAGTGACAAGATAGCTAACTCATGAAAGGCATTACAGGGAACCCTGTCTTTAAGTCAGCCCATGAACCAGAGAAAACAAGCTCAGAATATCTTTAGCCCTTTATGTTGCTTCACTTAGTACTGAAATGTCGTATTTTATGCACAAATAATTTGTGTATTATCTTATGGCATGGACTGCATTTAAAAACTGTATCTCTCGGTTGAAGCAAATGAATCAACACAATGGTTTGTTTCTGAAGGGCAAAAATAGCTACAGTAAATTTTGAATTAGCCAAACAGGATTTATGAAAGAAAAACACCAGTGTTTCACTAAAGATTTGAGATGAGAGTTGAGTCACAGTAATGCTAGCCAAGAAACAGAAAAAAACTAATTATCTATAAATGCAATAAAGCACTTTCGAAAACTAAAATGTAAACCAACCATACTGCCTAGATGAATGACAACAGGAATTCAGACCTCATCCTTTGACAGCTATGGAAAAATAACCCCTGATTTCAGCAGGGAAACTGAAATCTGTGCTCTGGGACTGGGACTTCAGCCCACAGATAATCTGATGCAAACAGCTTACTTGCTCTGTACTTTTTCGCTCACATAACAAACTGCATCGTTGGTAGAGAGGATGACAAATCCTTAATTCAAACACCACTTACTTGATCTCTTCCTGATTTGTGTGATGTCATGTGGCGGTCGAGCTGCGTTCTGTAGGCAAACGTGTAACTGCACAAGGAGCAACTAAAGTTATCTTCATTTTTTTCATGGCGGTATTTAATGTGTTCTTTCAGAGAGGTAAAACGCTTGTACCCTCGATCACAGTACGGGCAAGTAAGTAGTTGGGAAAATGCATCTGGTGTTCCTGCACAGGAGAGACAAGACACCGTTATTTAAACAAATATTAAGTTCCAGATTTTACTACCATCATCAGACGTGCTTTACATTTCCATATATTACTGTAAGAAAACATGAAGCTGCTAGAAGCTCCATCTGTTTTAGAAAATGGACTAATGATAAGTGGGTTTTCTTTTTCTCCCCCCCACAGGTGTTATGTTACTAACTACATTATGGTATGGTTGCCCTGGTTGTACACGGCAGAGAGTCAGCACAAAACGGTTACCCAAAACCACAGAGCTCAGTGAGTTTGTTGGATTTCCCAATGCAGCACTAGGGCATCTGTACAGCGGTCTGAAAATTGTGAAACATGGTTTAAGATCTAGTAATCTTTGTAGATCTGGTTAGCTCAATCACGGACAAGCCTTAAATCCTGTTTACAAAGTGAACTCTATCACTCAAATATCAAATACTCATCCTGTTTTCAGCTCCTAAGGAATAAAAAAATATTTGCAAGATGCAGAGAGTATTTTATTTTTCCTTGCTCTTTGCCTAACACAGAAAAGAGAACTGAATATCATTATTAGAAACATGTTTATAATTCTTATACCTAGACCTGTTGGAGTAGGTCCAGAGGGGGGCATAGAAATGATCAGAGGGCTGGACTATCTCTCCTATGAGGAAAGGCTGAGGGAGATGGAGTTGTTCAGCCTGGAGAAGAGAAGGATCTGTGGAGATCTTTACCGCAGCCTTTCAGTGCTTAAAGGGGGCTTATAAGAAATATGGGGAGAATCTTTAATAGGCCCTGTGGCGACAGGACAAGGGGTGATGGTTTGAAACTAAAAGAGGGCAGATTCAGTCTAGATATAAAGTGGTTTTTTCTTATGATGGTGGTGAAACACTGTCCCAGGTTGCCCAGAGAGGTGGTAGGTGTCCCCACCCCTGGAAAAATTCAAGGTTGGGTTGGACAGGGCTCTGACAAACCTGATCTGGTTGAAGATGTCCCTGCTCTTTGCAGGGAGGGTGGACTAGATGACCTTTAAAAGTCCCTTCCAACCCAAACCATTCCATGATTCTATGATAAACAGATCCTATTAGTAGTAGTTAACTGCCTGTTAGTAGGACATTCTGACTGCGGGACAGAAAGGAGAGAGATAAAATGTGAGGCCATAAATATGATTCTAATGTGATCTGTGGAATCTATTCTTCTGTCTTTCATAAAATTAATTCTGTATCAGTACAGGACAAAGTGAAGTCAGATTGAAGCTGAATATTAATTTCCCAAGTCTATTTCTGAGAAGTCACCATTTATGAAGTTTTAACTCCATATCTTCTTATCAGCATATATTTATCCCCCATGTACAGTAACTTATTCTATCCTTGAAAAGTTAATTTCTTAAAGGCTTGAAAAAACCTATCTTTCTTTATAAACTGATGTAAGTATGTTTAAATAAATGCTGGGTTTGCTGTATTTGATCAAACTATCCATTTATAAGGTGTGATAGCCTCCAGTGACCATGCTACTTAGAATCATAGAATCATAGCATAATTTTAGCTGGAAGAAATCACCCTTCAAAATCATCAAGTCCAATCTTCTTCCTAGCCCCATCAAAAACCACTAAACCATGTCCCTAAGCACAACATCTACCCAGCTCTTAAACACCTCCAGGGATGGTGACTCCACCACTCCCCTGGGCAGCCCATCCCAATGCCTGACAACCCTTCCTGGAAAGAAATGCTTCCTAATATCCAGCCTGAATCTCCCCTGGTTCCACTTCAGGCCATTTCCTCTTGTTCTGTCACTTGTTACCAGGGAGAACAGACCAACTCCTTCCTCGCTACAGCTTCCCTTCAGGTAGCTGTAGAAGGCAATAAGGTCTCCCCTCAGCCTTCTTTTCTCAAGGCTGAACAGCCCCAGATCCCTCAGCATTTCCTCATAAGAGACATGCTCCAAACCCTTTACTAGCTTTGTAAGCTCACCTCTGTACCCTCTCCAGCACTTCAACCATACTTCCCTATGCTTTAAAGGAAATGGGAAGCAATTTTGCACCTATGTACTGTACTGAGTAAGAGCAGGAGAGGAATGTGAAAGGTCTTTACTGATTATCATTTTATGCTATGTCATTTTAAGTTGCAGAACTATAAGCATTATTAATACTCATGAAATTAACCAGTGCTTTAGAAAGTCCTTCTGAATTATTTATCGTCATGACCCCTTCCTGAAGTTACCACCACAGATTGATCACGTGCTCTATAAAGTAGCAATTTGTTCTGTTTGTGTGGAATTTACTGACTTCATTTTTACTGAATGTGCCACTGTTCTTGCAACAGTAAAAACGAAAAGAAGAGGCAGACCCCTTTTCACTATTACTGAAAAACAACACATTCTCTGCCATACTGGTCCTTTTACACTTGTTATCATTAGCAGGCAAAGTTAACACTTGTAGTGCACCGAGTTTGGTGTTGTGCTACCCCTTTCTGCTTTTCTTGGATTAGCTGAGTTATCCAAAAATGAACCTGCCCCCATACGTGTAGACACAGTTTCCCAAAAGCCACTAAAGACTCTCATTCTCTGTCATTTCTTTTGTCTATTCCCCTGGTTCAAAATGATGTAACTTTAGCAAATATCACTATATTTTTGGCATTTTCTGTTCCAAATGATTAAAACACTGAGCGTTATTGTTCAGCATTGTGATTTTTCAGAATGCTTCCCTGGAAACTAACTGGGCTAAGTCCAATTTAAATTATTGATACAAATGTGTATTTTTAATGATTACATGGAAATCACATTGCAAGCCTGTAAAAGAACTTGACAATCTGTGCCACTGGAACCACAGATTAAAATTTCAAATTAATTAAATTGTAAATGTTAAGATGCTACTGTTGAGAGAAGATCTTATTTGACTTTTGCAAAACTCATCAACCACAAAATATTAGTAATTCAGGTCCTAGTTCTGTATATAAATAGCTATGTACATAGTTGAAATTTCTCAAATAATTTAGTTTACTTATTTCTTTTTCTAAAATATCTAACAACATAAAATCTGTGGAAGAGCAGAACAAAATTGTTAGCATTACCCTTTTCACTGCTTTTCCTTAGACTCCAGTACAGTAATACAGACACAATGACATTTTTTGTTCAATTACTGCATTTTTTTAGATGTCTGGAACACAACTCCTAACCCTTTAGGTAGGATGTTCTTTTCTCTTGAAAAATCTTAAATATTCCAATAAAGGAACACAACTTAGTTGAAACTGCAGTTGTCACAGGTTATGAAAACCCAATCCGAACAGGTTTTGCCTTCAAATATTTAGTGATGAAGATGCCTTCAATGTTTCATGATGAAGAAATGAACTAAGTATGACTTCTCATCTCACTCAGAAGAACATCTTAAGCATGAACCTTCCTTAGAGAAAAAGGACACCTACTTAAAAATCACAACAGGTCATTATTTTTTCACATAAATGCTTTCCTATAGCAATGTTTCTTTTTTCTCCACTGCTGTCTTTTCAAGAAGAAAAATAACCAAACAACAAAACCTGACACAAACTGGCTATCTAATAAAAGAAATCCTATCCAGTAGATCCTTTTGGGTGTTTTGTTTAGAGATATAAAAAGACAAGAAACATGTCAGAAATCTCCCTAAATTATTCTTACATAAACCCACACTATATTGACTCACTTCCATTATATTTAAGAAATGTTTGTTCTGTTCTTTCATATAATGCTACTGAATGGACTTATGAAAGCTTGACTTTTTATTTCCAGTTACTTTAGGTCATCATTTAAGTACACATACAACTGAACCCCAGTGCATGTCTTGTTTCATAAAATCAAGTGGTAATGCTTTCTGCATGGTGATTTCATCCTTTTATTTAACTACTAATTTAACTATTTGATTATTTAACTTTGTTGAGGTTCTTTTTGTTCCTTTGTTTTGTTTTCCTCAAGTTACACTTGTATGCACTGTTGTCTTCTAAAACACAACAGAACTTCTGGGTCAAGTAGTTAGTAAAATTTATTTCACAATATATGAACTGGTGGCATATTTACCATTCTCATCCTGACCACTAGCTTCTGGTGTGCCTTGCCTCTGGTCCTCCTCAGGTGCTTCAGGGTAGATAACAGCTGTATCTTCTTGTTGAAGGAATTCCTCAACATTAGGGTCATGGTTTTGTTCATTTTCTGCATCAGAATCACATTCATCTTCTTTTACTAAGAATAAGAAACAAGATACAAGATAGGAAATGAAGAGTTTAAAAAGAACATAAACGAGATTTACTAATTCACATCACCAAATCATCCTTCTTCCAAGGGCTTCAAAACTCTTTACAGATACTCATATAGGTCAAGCCCTTTAAAAAGCAGGAATATGACAAGTTTTAAAAGAAAGAACCAGTGGCATAATGACATTTAAAAATTTGACTAAAAATACAGTTTCCCTCTTCAACTCAGTGCATTTTTGCCATTTTATATTTAGCTGTTCTCCTCAATTTCCCTAAAAATTTTAAATGCCATATTAATTATGATTTAGCCCTTGTAGTTTTAAGGTGAGCTTACCATCTTCTCTCCTATATTTGCAAAAAAATGTTGCCTTCAAGAGATAATTCTTAATGTTACTTAAGACCTGTTCATTAGCACAAGCCTAGAAGATATTTAAATTCTGAATACCAAGTTATTTGGCTGAAAGGCAGCAAACTCGAACTTCGAGTGGCTTGCTCTTCAGTGCTGAAAATGGCTACCCAAAAGGTTCAGATTTAGTAACATCCTTTGACGTTTTTCAGTTTAGAACTTAAGAAAACAATCAACAAACAACCGTATTTCAAAGTTAATAAATAATACATTAAATATTTTGCTTAACGTTTGCATGATAAATATTTGCTAGAAAGCATTTGCCTAAATACACTGTTCACAGAGTTTAATTTTACCATGGTGGAACATTTTGTGAGAGCTCTGCCTGTGGCACACTAAATCATGACGTATCTCCTCCACTATTAATTACGTGAGGCGTATTTTTAATAGGAAGAAGCTTCATGATTCATCTCTCTGTGTGAAGTCACATACTTAGCTTACAATTTGACACAGTATTTTTATGACAGGAGGCAGTCTCATCCAATACATAAGGTAGTTCTCCATACCTGTTTGGAGAGATCTGACTTAAGAATAACTAAAAAGAATTTGTGAACGTGCAGTTTTAAACATATGAATGTTTAGTTGGGATTTTTTTGTGGTTTTTTTTTTTCCTTTTATTCTTTTTTCTTTTTTTTTAATATGGCTTACCGTGGTCGTGTGTAACTATTTAGTGTTAAGGACATTAAAAAAAAAATATAAAAAAACTTTTAAAAGCTGGATGGACTATACGTTAATTTTTTTGTTAACCAGATAAAGAACAAAATAACAAATCATCTGGTGTTGTTTGGTTCTTAAACTGAAAAAACAAAAAAAAATGGAAAAAAAGAAAGAAAAAAGAAAGAAAAAAGTACACATTTACACATTTTATTTTGCCTTCTGTGTAATCAATAGAAACAGAGAAGTTGATAATAAGATATAGCATTAGCTGAAGTTTAGTTTGCTGTATTCCTTATTAGTTTAAAACACTATCTATCGACCTGTACTTGTATTCTGTACAACTACGTGTAGGATCAGCACTACTCCTCGTTTTGCTCTCAGGAGACAAGGTGGTGCAGTGGCACTGGGGTCACCCCTCGCACGAGAGGACTGTTCTTGGGTCACTGTCAGCTGTACCTCCACACCCAGGACATCTGAAAGGAACCCAGACTATTCCTCCTCAGCTAAAACACCTTTTACAGTTTAAGAACTCTGGCCTGGAAGAGTGAGTTAGTTTAAAAAGAAAGTGTGTGTGGGGGGAGAATTTCAAAGATTTCAGGATAGTCACATAGCCAAAATTCAACAGTACGTTATGAATAAAGGTCTTAGATTAACCAAGAAATACCTGTACATCCAACTTCATCTGCCTGAGCTTCAGGCCCCAGGATTTCCTTTGTTTCTTTTCCAGCTGAAATAGTACATTTTGCAAAAAGAAGAATGAATATTTTTCAAACAAACCCAAACAAACAAAAAAAGCCACACATACAACTGACTATATTTGAGTTATTTCTTCAGCAATTTTTTTTCCATCTCTGTATTATTCAGGACAACTGCATTTGAACACAATGTTCTTTCAAAATATGGATTGCACATGGTTTCAGCAGTGTGTAATCAGATGAATCACAAAGTATTCCGTAGTTAAAGAAACAAAATCTTGAAAGGAAGCAATACTAAACACTAACCATTATTTGAAGAGAGGTAAAGACAGGGACAGTGTGTTTCTCCAGCAAGTACAGACACAGCTACTTGAAAAACCCTGCCTACAAATGCAGCTACCTGAAACACTGCAATACTATTTTCAGAAACCTGAGTACCATAAAACAAATAAGTTTACATTATTTTTTCTAATTAGCAGCTTTTTGGAAAAGATAGATCATTTCCTGGTAACATCTCTAAACAGCTACCGAGTGTATTCTCTTGTAAATCATCTACAGCCCATGGAGAGGCTGCAATTCTGAGAATCATAGAATTATTATGGTTGGAAAGGACCTCTAGGATCATGAAGTCCAACCTTCATCCCAACATCTCCCTAGCCACTAGACCGTAGCCTCAAGTGCTACATCTACTCGTTTTTTCAACACCTCCAGGGATGGTGACTCCACCACCTCGCTGGGCAGCCTGGTCCATTGCCTGAACCACTGCTTAAACAAGGATTTTAAACACATCCCCCCCACTTCAGAGCAACTGCACGCTACAAAAATAGACAATATTTCACGCATCAATTCCAATATTCAGTGCGGGTTTGAAGGTACCAGATATCTGTAGAACTAATGCTATGGTGACCACCTGCCTCTGAAGCTCCACCAGCTCCTGCTGAGCTGCAGCACTCAAGGATGCAGCATGGAAATTTTAACTCGCTACAGGGTGTTGGTTCAAGTCAATCAACGGGCCAAGTTATTCCTAATTTATGTTTGTTGGGGTATGTTCATTTGTTTGTCCAGAGTAGTCCAGACTGGAAGTTCCTCATGGAAAGGCTACCGCTGCCATTTCTGTCAGTACCTGGCTTGTGGCATAGGAAAGCTGTTAGTTGTTTTGCTAATTAAATGAATTCCATTTTCCTTGATCAGTAGTACGTTATCCCAATACATGTGAAATTAAAGCGTTATTTCATAGTTTTATTATGAAAAACCTTAAATGCTTCAGAGCTACCTGGAAGACAAAGACTCACACATGATAGAGGAGGTTAGACCACACAAGTGCTCTCATCTGAAACGGCAACTGTTACACTTTTATTTACATTACTTCACTCTATGTCTGTGCAGAGAAAAATCCTTTGGTTTGGCCAGTCAAAATCTTAGAACGTTCCAGCTTTTTAATTACAGGATAAGCCAATTTCTCCCTTATGTGAAAGATGATAAATTTGATAACTTTAACTTCTCAAATAGTACCATCTTTCTCAAAGGAAAAGATTGTTAATTCTGTCTACTTTCATAAAAACCCACAGACCCAAAATCACAAAGAAGAAATACGCTTAAAAGGAAACTGTAACTCTTAAATCCTGCTTTAATTTTAATTGTCATCCAAAAACCAACACCCAGTCTCTATTTTATTGGTCAATACTGGATTGTGAACTAATCATTTTTTTGGCTTGTGATACCATAGACTTGGTTCAGAATTTCTACGATGGATGACTGCATGAAATGCAAGTTTAAATCAAAATTCAATTTCTTAAAAACAATCATAATGTAAACCCACTATTTTTCTTCAAAAAGGGCTTGTGATTTTTCTCCAATATGAAATAGACTCAGTGGAAGAGGGAGAATATGAATAAGCTATTACTCACAGAAATCTGAATAGTGGCTCTAGCTGTCAAATTCTATTGGCTTCAGTACAAATAAAAGCTATGCTTCCCAAGGGAATGTCAAGGAATTTCTGGCATTACAGATTAATCTCAGGGAAATTAAACCCCCTCGCAATTCTACCAATCCTAACTTTAGTACTGTCTCTTCCCAGTATTAAAAGTGGGATGTAAGTCAGGGAGGTGCCCATTTCTACAAGGGATGATCTTCCTTAATGCTGTAGGAACAATGAATAATTCGAAAGATGTTAAGTAGAGCTCCACCTTTATAGCTATGTATGGTCCACACAGCAAAGCAACTTTGCAGTTGTGTCCTCAGATGCTCAATTACCAAGCTGCGAATACTGCTGCTGAGAAGCAAGAGAAAGGGATGTGATGACGAAGGAACAGATGTTAAAACACTGTTCCAACCAAGTAGAAGTCATAGCTCTGAATTCCAGAAGAAATTTGAGCTACCTGCTGAATGACTGCTTAAAATACTTATCTCCATGAATAGCATCTAGGGTGTGAATATCCATCTCGGCATTACATCTGAACATACCAGATCATTGTAAAACATGTTTCTGGACTTCTGTATCTCATCATTGCTTATAAGCAGGTGCTTAGAGATACAGTGGGACTTCCTTAGGGTTTAACGCTAACGATTTTCAGATCGTTGCCACACAGGCAATGGGCATGCATGACACAATCACTGTGTCATAGGCTGACTTACCTCTGCATGGGTAAGATAACCCATCAATTTTAAACCACTAGCAAAATGGAAATTTTGGTTGTACACAGAAAGACAAACTTCACTGAAATTTCCATTGCAGTCTGATCTTCAGAGAAGGGAATAAATTCCAAAGCCCATCGAAAGAGTTTGTAATTTAAGTTCTGTAGAGCTAATTTTCTGATATGCGTGTAGCAAGTGTTATTTACAGCTTGCAGTATTGCCTGGTTGTTTGCTTCTGGCAGTAAAAACTTGCTCGAAAAGATGCCACGCTTTTTTAGCCTTCCTCCCAAATGAAATGAACACAACATAGTGCAGCAACCTTCCTCAGCAACCCATCACAGTGAAAGAACACAATCCACCTTACAGAACATAGGCTCAACCTAAAGTTTTATGAGTTCAAGGAATTTTTGAGTTCCAGGAAGAGCTTAAACATAAAATGTAACTTCATTAATTTTTAAAAGTTATTTCAAGGTCTAGACAATTTTTGGGTTTTTTTTTTAGATTTTCAAAGACATCTTAGTTCCAGGTATGAGATGGCCAGATTTGTTAAATACTTAGAATATATAATAATGCTTTTTAAGTGTATTAATCAAGACATAAAAAAATTTAACCTTTGATTTTTGATTTTTTATTTCCATTGTAGAGTAGATTTTACTTTAAAGGGGAAAAAAAAAAATCATATTACAGAATCATTGCACACATGAGTGCTGGCACACTGCCAACAACTCGTGCAGGATACACACGGTTCACTTTTTCAACCCCATATGACAGTTTCAGTTAAACCTCTCGAGACGCACACCTTATATTTAAAACACCTGTTCCAAAGGTCTCTCAGAATTTCGGTTAGAATGGCTGGAAACGGAAGGAAACTAATCTGATAAAGAAATGTTACGTGTGCTGTTTCTATTCTGGGGCATTCGTGAGCAGAATAAATACGTTAAAAAAAAAAAATCTCCTTCTGTCAAGTAAGGCTAAACCTGGGAATTTTCAGTTAGTACTTCATGGATGAAACACAATTTACTAAAACTGCTTTCTAAAAAATAATCACCAGTCCTGAAGATGGTAATAGCGTTGCACAGACACCCACCCCAGTCCCTCTCCCTGTATGAGAGAGATCCCGTGTTCAATACCTCTCTCTCCAGATTGCTAATGTGTATCCAAGACTGATGATGTGATTTTCAGCTCGCACCTTTCCTTCTAGGAAAGCTATAAAAAAGTAAATAGTTCTTTACCATCACAAATCAAAGCTCCATAAAACCTAATGTAGCCTTCATTTTTCTCACGTAGCCAGAAAATCAAACAATTTGTTTAAAAAAAAAAACTTGCTGTCAAATAAAAAACCCTCCAGACTGCTACAAAATCCAGAATTTTTACAGGAGAAATTTATGGCAGTTTGAGCAAGCCTGTATGGCAATTATTTAATCTTCTGTCTGTCTAAACACTGCTGAAAGCCTGTCTTCACCACTGATGACCACGGCAGAAAAAAACCCCATCGTCTACATTGTGATTCTACAATCACAGTACAATGCGGTTCAAAACGCTTCAGTTTAGCAAGCAAATTTTAAATGGTTAAAAGTGGTGCCTCTGAAATCAGGAGTGAAAAAAAAAAAAAATAAAAAAAATGCCATCAGATGTTCTGAAAAACCCCAGGAGGTTGTTTGAGGCGGGACGTTGTGTCATGACTACCTGTATGTGTCATGGCTACATCTCCAGGAAACGTTCAGTCCCAAGGCTCTTGACCTAGCACCTCTGTGAGCCAGTGCTCTTCTTCACCCTTTATTTCAGGTTTCCTACACCTATACTTGAAGGAGTCACGAAATAGCCCACAGGCAGCCCATTTTTATGTGACTGCAATTTCTGATAGATACAGCCTGCTGTAGAGCAGAGACATTACAGGAGAACTAAGAAAATTACCTACCCGATAAATGAGCTCCAAAATACTCATTTCCCTGCACAGTATACCTTGGCAATAGCAGCTACGTAAAAACAGGCTGAGTTGATGCTATTCTTTGAACTCTCAGCTGCTCGCTCTCAGCTGGATTGCAGTTAGGGACCATATGACTGCTTTCTGTTTATTTAGATGTGAGGTCATGCAATTTGTCTTCAAACCACCCGTTTTTAACAAGGTGAATGCTAAAGAATTGTGGCTGGAGTTCAGACACAAACAGGGACATGCTGGAAAATATTCTGTATCTTTCAGGGGATTAAGGCAAAATTCCGCAATAAATTCCACTAATTTATGCTTTTAACTCAATTTGGCTCAAATGTAAGCATGCTGTGTGATATTATGAAACTCAGTATCTGATTCCACAGTAAAAAAAGGCTCGTTTCCCGACTGCTTCAGATTTTCAGCTCCTAAAGCTGCTGCATAATATGTGCAAGATTTACCTCCTTCCAGTGTTTTCAAAATACAGATTCATTAGGAGTAAGATAGCCAATTCTAAAACTAATAATCTAAAACCTATGTTTTCTGGCTGTATTTTACAAAGGAAAACGCAGAGGCAGCTCCCAGGGAGAAATTTACATCTGAAAATTATTTGGTTTCATGTTTTTGGCTTCCTGCTTACTCTCCAAGCTGAGCAAACCCTGAACCTTACCAGGAGCTATGGCAGAGACCTGCCATGCAAAAAGATTTGGATAAAAGCAAGTAGCTAGCGTCTGATCACCCTTGAGAATACTACAACTGCAGATCTGAAGCTCCTGTTTAACAGTGCCAATGGAATGGATGCACCTCTGAACCTGCTTCAAATATTAAATACAGAACATAAAATATATTACAATAAATACTTCAGAAAATACAATATTTTTTTTTTTTTAATTGTATTACATATTGTTTCAGTAACAAAGTAACCAAAGTAAGTTCTATCAAATCTTTGTTTTGGAAACCTTTCTCTCCGTAGCATCATCAGTGAGAATGAACTTACCTTCATCTTCCCAGCAACTGTTTGCACTCCCTTCTCTTTCACTGTTTTCTGGTAATACTGCATGGTCTGTTGGCAAGTCATCTTCTGGCACACTAGCATCACAGTCTGCTGCATCCGTTACACTTTCCTCTTCCACTATATGCAATTTATCTTCATCATCTGAATCTGAGTTTGCTTCTACCACGTTGTTATAATTGGTGACTGTGGACAGACAAAAAGCAAAATACTGATCAATATACTCTTAATGTACAGCACGGAGGTCCAAAGCTTTCAGTACTGTGGCTATATCTGGGGCATCTCTATGAAGTCACCTTAGTGTATCTTCTTTCGACATGGAGATGGCAGTGGCCTGTGAGCAACTTGGACATAATGGCAACACACAAGGAAATGATCTGGCAGCTGCTGGGCTTCCACCACTGCTAGGAACCATGATATCTCTCACTTCTGAACACCCAGCATAAGGCTCCACAAGAAAAGGCAGCAGGCAACCTCAGAACTGTCTTTTATGCCACACTGAAGCAACAGGCTTCCCATTTGGATACCAGCATCACTGTATCTTTCCTTTAAAAATACTACTGCCTGCTCAATAACCCGTGAAACAACATTTTGTTACAGACAAATGTGTACAATGAGGACAGGCTGGATGTAGATAGCAATCAGTGGGGTACAGAAAAAAAAAACCACAGAAGGAAAACAACTGGCATTGAAGACCAAGCACCCCAGGCTGAGCACACTCCAGAGAGTAGGTAGCTCCATCACTCTTGTCCAGTCCCACAAACCAAACCCTAGTCTGCAGTTACATGCTCTAGCTGTGCTCCCCCAGACCATCTTCTCACTGGTGTCTCCTACAACCAATGTGGTCTGCTCCAGGCACGTCAAACAAGGAGCAATAAATAGGAACAAAAAGGAGATTTGATTCAGAAAGTGCTCCTGACCCAAGCTAAAATGCTCTTGTAGTTACACCCAAAGATCACACTAAAGACTCGACCGGATGAATGTGAAAGGAAAAATCTCAGAGGTGACTCAGAAAGGAAATCTCACATAACATTTTCCTCAGCAACCATGAAAAGGTAGTAACTCTTCTTTTTCAGCCTGAAGAATACATTGTGAGAGTCTTGTGGACAAAGCATTACACAACAGTATATGATGAGAGATATATATATACGTTTCTGTCATGTGGGGGCAATTGTTATTAAGATAGTCTTCATTTGTAAACAGTTACAGCCATTTCAATTTAAACTGTAAGGATTACGTATTAAGAAAAACTTACTTCACAATCTGTTGAAATGTCTGGTTACTCCCACTGAAGTTACAACTATTAAACACTTATACCTATATCTGTATTACTTCTTCACTGCCAAGTTTGAACTTCTTATGAAAATGCTTCAAAATATGGTTTAAGACAGAGAATACCTTTACTGATGAATAAACTAAGACTTGTCTTGGCTGCAGTACTCTTTTAGTTGTTACCAGAATTATACCTGGGAGACATATAATAACACTACTTTATGATACCTGTGTTCTGTCACTGTTAGCATATGAGAAGCCAGACTGATTCTTTCATGTGAAATCCTGTCTATTAAGGTAAATAAATTGCCAGCTAGACTCTTACTCTTCTGAAGGTAGCTTTTTTTTTTTTTTAAAGTTGATATTATAGTCATTTAAAAATGCATTTAGGCAGGGAAAGTGAGTAACATTATGAACTGACAGGCTGCTAACTCATTTCCTTCCAATTTAGGAGAAAAATGTCTCATCTAGAACAAGCATAAGCATAACAAAAGAGCCTGCTGAATTTAAAACAATCATTTTACGTTTCCATCTTTTATACACATAGTGTTATACTCTACAACACTCTACTACTCATGGTATTGACCTCTGCTAAGACAAAAAAATTTAGGCAAATTGACTAAAAACGAATATCTGGTTCACTTCAATCAATAAATTAATATTCATTATATATCATAGAATTGTAGGGGTTGGAAGGGACTTCTGGAGATCATAGAGTCCAACCCACC